>CM066051.1:20338787-20644652 GCA_033557465.1 Ichthyophis bannanicus | reverse complement strand
TAGACCGCCTTTGATCCAAGCTCGTTTAACATAGCCAACAATATACAATCTCAAGAAGCTTGTTTTAACTGAAACAAGAAAAGTAAACTTGGCTTTAAATATGTGCGTTATAGATGAATCAACGGTGTGTGGATAGTGTCTTTGTATCTACAGTTAGGTAAAGTCATTAGGACCAAAGCTTTCTATGAAGAGATGTCTTTTTGTACTACTTTCTTCATATCGTGTGGAGATTGGTGTGGCTCTAATGGCTTCAGATAGTGAGCACAGAATCTAGGGGAACGCATATGGTGAGAAGGCTCTATTGCTGTGTCTACTGTGAAGATTTGGTCCTTGAAAGAAGGAAATGACACAGAAGATTCGGATTTGCAGATCTTCTGGGTCGTTATTGTCGTGATTGCGCTTGAGATATGATCATCAAGCCAGGGAGCTTATATTTCGAAAAGTATTTTATAGATTGTTCTTACAGTCTTGTGTTTACTCCGTTGGGCAATTGGGATCCAGTGTAATCTCCTGAGAGTTGGTAATAATGTTATGTCGGCACTGATGTGCCTATAGTACGGATACCGTATGTTGCCATCCTTGAGATAGGGTGTGATTATAGGCTGGAAATATGATCTGAAATCGTTGTCTTGGAGAAGAGGACGTAGAGGTTTTGAGGGTTTTAAGATTCAGGTGGCTGTGTTTGGGCTGCATTTTTGCATTCATTTATTGTTCCCTGGTCAAGTACTTTAAAGAGCTCTTGCCTCTTTTCAAATACTGATGGAATAATGGTTTCTAAAATGTTCTCTCTTGTTTTGTGTATTTCTGGTTACATTGTCATTGTCCTCCTTACATGTTTCCTGATGCGGCTTATTGTAAGTATTTGTACAACCCCAATTGAAACAACATAAGAGCAAGACAGAAAATACACAGTCCTTGATTATTTCCTTCTTGATGCGCTATGTCAGGCAGCCCAAACCTGGTCTCAAGAGTCCATTCCTTTTAGGGGTTGTCATGATTTTCCACTCCTGAATAAGGCATGAACTCTATTTTCATACAATGGAGTGCGGATAATGCATATTCATTCAGGATATCCTTTGGTCCTGCCTTGGTGATTGTACCTGCCAATGGTGATTTCCGCGTGTAATTACGCGGAATTACAATTTAAGTGGGTCCATGTCACAAAGTTATATGTATAACGAGCCAGTGAAGCAAAATACCCAAAAAGGGGATATGAAGAATAATTATCCCCTCAATCACTCCGTCTGATCCATAGCCGAAAAGAAGCACTCTAGGTACATTGAGTGAGTTGTGCAAATTTAAATGAATGAACTGCTTTGACCAGCTTTTTTTTTGCACTGTAAGTTTTGTAAAGAAGATTTATTTTTAATTGTTTCAGAAAAAGAAAATTATTTTTGGATCAATTAATGACTGCCTATTGCATTTATTTTGTTTTAGCTGGACAGACTCGTTTGGTAAGAAAAGCTCTTGTGAGGTCCCTAGGAATTAACGTGAGTGCTTTAATGATTCAGTGAATGGCAGGAGAATATGAACTATTGTATTCAGTTTTTGGTAGACCACATCTCTCACAGGATATAAAAAGACTGGAAACAGTTCAGGGAGGAAGGCGACCAAACTGATTTGGAGCTTGCATCTAGTAGACTTCTAAGAAGAGACTTGAAGACCTAAATATGTACAACATCTGACTTCTAAATACTTAAAGATGGGGAAGCTTGTAAACTAGAAGGCATACCATGAATCTACAAAGGGGTAAAAGGTGAAAGGTAATGTCAGGAAAAACCTTTTCACTGAAAGGGTGGTGGATGCTTGGAATGCCCTCCCCGATGCAAGTGGGTGGGGGCAAATACAGTGAGGGAATTCCAAATGGCATGGGACAGACCCCAGTGGATCCCTTTATAGCAACAGGATAAAATCAAATTACACATAACTGTCTCTTTATATCTCCACCTTCTATTCGTCTACGAGGAATGCCTACGCAAACACAACTATAAGTCAAGTTTATGCCTCCAACAACAGCTGCATAAGAGGATGCAATTGATGATATCTATGAACAATTTCAAGCTGAAATTGACCAACATGCAAACAGGATATCCTGATAGTCATGGGTGATTGATAATGCAAAACTTGGCAACAAAGAAGAAGGCAAAGTGATTGGAAAATATGGACTTGGCAACAGAAATGAAGCTTGAGAAAGACTGATAGAATTCCTCACGACCACTGATCTCTTTATCTCCAACCCCTTCTTCCAGCAACACAATCAGTGACTGTACACATGTACTTTATTCAATGGATTGTATAAAAATCACATTGACTACAGTTGTGGCAGTCAACAATGTAAAAGCTCTTTAAACATACAACAAAGACAATACCGGGATCTGACTGCTACAGATCATCAACTACTATTATGCCAACTCAAGCTAAAGTTGAAAAAGAGCAAGCCATTCATGCTTTCAGCATAATTATGACCTTGATAATCATACCACTGGAATTTAAAGACTGGCCTGCAAAATTAATTTGCTGTTTAAGATACAAATGATAGAGTTCCAGAAGAGTTATGGAATGATATCACGAACGTTGTGTTGGAAGAAAGCTAAGAAATCTCTACAAATGTGAAAAATCAAACAACGGCCAAAATGGGATGCTGTAAGACACTCTCAAATTGCCACAGAACACACGGAGAGACTAAAAGCCATAGGAGAAAGAAATACAATCGCAGAACTCAACACCGATTCCCCACGTGCAGCCAGACAATCTGGAAAAGATCTGTTTTTTGATAACCGTACTAAAGAAAAGTGATCCAACTTACATAGTACATAGTAAGTGACGGCCAGAATAAAGACCAGCATTGTCCATCTATTCTGCCCAGCAAGATGTCAAGAGTAGGTGCACGCTGTCGCTCTGTGCCAGCCACGCCCTCCCCATGTTTTTTGTTTAGGGGTGAACCCACCACTTCCATGTATGGACAGACTCTTATTTGTTTGAGACGCTAGAATAGTTCAGAGTTAGATGGTACCGTTTATTTTGCTTTTATCCCTGTTTGCTGTAAAGTGATCCACTGTGACTTGGCCAATGCCGTTTTTGAATTCCAGCACCGTGTTTTTGCCCCCACCACTTCCATCGGGCGTGCAGTTCACAAAGCATCTACCACCACTTTCAGTGAAAAAATATTTCCTGACATTGCCTTATCAGTTTTACCACCTTGCAGCTTTCATGTTATGCCCTCTAGTTTTACAAGCTTCCGACCTTCTTTGGAAGAGGTTTGTTTTGTTCATCATTTCTCTTTAATGTATTTTAAAGGTCTGAATCCTATCTCCCTTTCCCTCCCTCTCCCCTCCAAAGTGTGCATATTTAGGTCTTCACGTCTCTTCTCATAAGGCTTCTGACGGCAGGCTCCAAAATCATTTTGGTCCCCTTTCTCTGAACATTTTCCAGTCTTTTTCTTTTTACAATCTTTTGCAAGATAGGGTCTCCAAAACTGAACCCAGTATTTCCAAGTGAGGGCCCTCACCAGTGACTTGTAGCAGTGGCATAAGTACCTATTCCTTTCTGCTGGTAATCCCCTCTTGTTATGCAGCCCCAACATCCTCCTGTCGTTTGCCACCCTCAACGCCGTCGTTCGCACTGTTAAATTGCCACCCCTTGAGATCATCCTAGATAATCACAACCAAGGTCTTTCTCCTGAACCATGCATACCCACCTCTCACCCCCTATCGTTTACTTTTCCCTTGGATTTCTGCTACCCAAGTGCATGATACGGCACTTTTTCACATTAAATCATAGTTGCCAAGCATTAGAACAGTCTTCCAGCTTTTGTAGATCTTTCCTCATGTTAACCACTCCCTCGAGGGAGTCCCCTCTGTTGCAAAATTTTGTATCATCTGCAAAAAGACAGACTTTTCCATTCAGTCCTTCAGCAATATCAATCACAAATAAGTTGAACAGTGCCGGGCCCAGGCTCGAACCCTGAGGCACCCTCGCTAATCACCTTCCTCTCATCCGAGTGAGCTCCATGTACCATCACCTTCTGTTGTCTGTCAGTCAACCAATTTCTAATCCATTTACTATCTTGGGACCCATCCCCAGGCTACTGAGTTTATTGACAAGTCTCCTATGATGAACAGTATCAAAGGCTTTGCTGAAATCCAGATAGATTACATCCATTGCATGCCCCAGATCTAGTTCCTTGATCACCCAATCAAAGAACTCACTCAGATTTGTTTGGCAAGAACCGTCCTTCGGTAAAACCATGTGGCCTTGGATCGTGCAACCTGTTGGTTTTGAGAAGAGTTCACTATTTTCGCTCTTTCAGGAGCGCCTCCATTACTTTTCCTGCCACCTAGGTAAGGCACACGGGCCTGAAAATTGACACATCTACCCTGTCAACACTTTTGTGTAGATGTACAACATTAGCCATTCACCAGTCCTGAGGAACCACTCCTGTTTCCAAGCATCTGTAGAAGACATCCTGTAACGGTCCTGCAGAACCTCTGAGCTCTTTCAGTATCCTGGGATGCATCCCATCTGGTCCCATGGCTTTGTCTACTTTCAGTTTAGCAAGTTGTTCTAACACCTCATCTTCTGTGAATGGTGTGTATCTATTTCATTCTTATTTTTATATTTGGGAGTCAACAGCTGGTCCATCTCCAGGATCTTCTTTAGTAAAAACAGAGTAGAAGTATTTGTTTAGACAATTTTGCTTTTTCAGTGTCACTTTCCACGAGTCGTTTCCCAGCTCTTCTGAGTCCTGCAATTCGAACTCGGATCTTCTTCCGTTCCCGAATCTACCTGAAGAACGTTGTGTTGCCCCCATTAACATCTTTAACCATCTTTTCCTCTGCCTTTGATTTTGCTATCCTTTATTTCTTTTTTGACTCTTTGAGATTGATCCTGTATTCATTTCTGTGTTCTTCTGTTTGCAAGCTTTTGAATTTTGTGAAAGCTGTGTTTTTTGCCTTTATTTGAGCAGCCACCTCTTTGGAAAACCAAATAGGTTTCCTTCTCCTCTTGTTTTTATTTATTATTCTTACATATTTATCTGTTGCCCCTTTTATTGCCGCCTTTAGTTTAGTCCATTGCAATTCCACTTCCCTTATCTCCTTCCACCCCGTCATCTACTCCTCTAAGTACTCGGCCATTTTTATTGAAGTCAGTGTTTTTGAAGTTTAGGACTTTGAGCTTGCTATGATTGGCCTGTAAAATGCTTTTATCTCAAACCACAACCATGTGATGGTCGCTGTTGCTCACAGGGGCACTCACACAGATATTTGACACGTTATCACTGTTGGTGAGCACTACATCCAGCGTTGAGCTTTCCCTGGTTGGTTCCATCACCATTTGTCTAAGTAATGCATCTTGGAGAGCTTCCACAATTTTTTTGCTTCTTTCCAGATGAGCAGAAGGATAAATCCAATCCACATCAGGTAGATAGATTAAAGTCACCCAATATGATTGCTTCCCCCTTTGTTGCTATCTTGGCAATATCTATATCAATTCGTTTATCTCTCTCTCTTCAATTTGAGTCGGAGGTCTGTAAGCAATATGGATGACAGTGCCATCTCCTCTTTTCCAACGCAATCCCAGCGCTTCTTCTTTTCCCCATGTTTTATTTATTTTATTTATTTATTTATAGTTTTTTCTATACCGCACTATTTGCCATCAGCGCGGTTTACAGATAACAAAGATTGTGCAAATGAGGAAGGACCACACTGCACTTACATTAAACAGGTATGTTAACATGGAGAACGGGAAAACTATATACAGATTGCAAACTATAACACAGGATGATAACAGGTCGGTGTTCACTGCATTTCAGTAGCTTTAATACTGCTTTTGACATACACGGCTACTCCTCCTCCTTTTCCATTTTCTCTGTCTCTTCTGAATAGATTATAGCCAGCTATGGCTCTATCCCAATCATGCGATTCATTAAACCATGTTTCTGTAATGGCCACGATGTCCAAATCCGTTTTCCACCATTAGGGCTTCCAGGTCTGGAATTTTTTTGGCTAAGCTACGAGCATTTGTGCTCATTGCTTTCCAGCATTTACCTGGCTTGTATTGTCACGGGTCGTCAAGGTAAGAGACTCCGTGTGTCCACTAGGCGACTGCCTAGGGTATTGTGGCTACTTAACTGCCTCCTCTTCTATACACAGAGTCAGAGTGGTAAAGTAAAAGTGGGGTTTTATTCCCATTCCCTGGCGGATATCATTACTTTGCAAACATACAGAACGATGAAATCAAACTAAACAAAAACAGCTGGAATAATCTTTCTTTCTTCCTTGTTCCTTTCACAAGACTTCAGCATAAAGATGTTATTTCATCTGACAAACATATCGTGCAATCCATCGGTTCAGGCTCAGGGTAAATGTTACTGCTTTTCCCCCATTGTGTTAAACCTGGACTGCGTCTGCTACTCCCTGGGTCACATTCAGTACATGTGCTGGAGCTGGGTTCACTTACTGGGGGAAGATAAATTCTCTCTTCTCCCAGGCACTTATCTAAATCAGGATGTAGAACCCTTTTGTAGAGAAAGTCTCTTTGTGATAAGCCTCCCCTGGCTCCCTTGCTTGGAAGTCTGCACACCTTCCTGTATTAAAACTTTGCTCAGTGCAGGGCTTATTAAAACTCTCAGCTTCTCTTCTCTCCCAAATACAAGGCTTTAAACCTGTTACCTTATAAACGGGTCTGGTGTCAGCTGTGGAGTTTCTCTCCTCCCCTGGCAAAGCTTCTCTGGCTTGAAGAAAGTTTCTTCTCCGTGATTTGGGTAAACTTTCTGAGGCAGTGCACCACTTCCTGCTTGTGTGAAAAACCTCTCCGGGACTATCTCTCCAGAGATCAGTTTTCTCTACTGCTCCAGTTCCCTTTCCTGGAGCTTCTCTTGAGAGTTCTGGGTCCCTCCCAGACCTCCAAAGCGTCCCCTGGAGTTAGAACGTCTCCTGGGATTCTGTGTCTTTCTCTGCCTCTGAGCCTTGCTTGTCTGATGCTGGAACTCCACTTGCATCTGACTGCCACTCTCCTCCTCAGAGTCAGTTTGGCTTTCTCTCTGGTTTCCTCTCAAACACCGACTTCCCTTGGTGCCTTCCTGGGTGCCTCTGGTGCTTCTGGTACCAACGCTACTTCCTCTGCTACTTCCTCTGCCCCTTCCTGGTTCTAACCAGGGCTTTTTGTACCTCCCCCCTCTGCACATTACGTCAGCTTCTGGGGACAGGTGTTTTTGATGAGATCCCTCAAGTCTATCTGCGTCACTGCTAAGGAAAGGAAACCTCATTTTAAACCTCTTCTGCTCTATTTGTTCTGATGGCACCGGGTGCTCAGCCCTTCTTAAACATGCTGAATCCTGCTGCCTAGCCAAGTTTGAGGTGAGTTTCTTCCTTTTTGCTAGTTTCCACAGATTTTCTATAGCTTACTGTATCACAGTATGTATTTTGCATTGATCTTATTCTGCCCACTTCTTCCCACTTGTTTTTGATGTGCGGTTTAAGAGTGTGGCTGTTTCTGATGTTCTGCTTTTGCAGGGGGTGTCATGCAGATGTTGACCTTCCACATCCGTCACCCCCTTTTCCTAGTTTAAATGCATATCCACATACTTCCTGAACTTTTCACTTAGGTTTCTTTTCCCTGCGACAGAGAGATGTAGTCCATCAGCACAATATAGTCTCTTGTTGGTCCATCTGTTTCCCCAGTTGCCAATAAATCTGAATCCTTGTTTGCACCAGGTCTGGAGCCATGTATTAAAGTTGTTAATGCGATACAGCCTTTTTGTCCCTTTACCAAGAACAGGTAGAACTTCTGAGAATACAACAGTGTTAACAATGGGCTTGAGTTTCTCTCCCAGAGACTGGAAGTCCTTTTGGGCTGTAGAGGCACTGTTTCTAGCCAGGTCATTTGTGCCCAAGTGGATAACATCAGGTTTGGAGTGCACAACTTTTTGCATTAACTATTTCAACAACTTGGTTTGTATTCCTGCTGGCTGAAGAGCCTGGTAGGCACATGACTATCTTCTCTCCTTTGAACTGTGTTTCCCACGTTGGTGTCTCTGATGGAATCTCCAAGTAATAATAGTTTTCTGTTTGGTGAGGTTTTCTTCATAGTTGGTGCTTTAGCAGGAGATTGGGCATTGTCTGACTCATTTAAGGGCCCTTCAGTTTCTTTGGATTGGGCATCCTCATTAGCCAAGGCAGAGAAGGCATTTTGCAGGGATATCTCTTGATGTGTAGGATGTCTCTGCGTTACAGGTCGCAATCTTCCGGAACCCACTGTGATCCATTTGTTCCTGGGGTGTTTGATACTTTGTGGGAGCGGTGGTGGACTTTGTTCAGTTTGTATCCTAGAAGAGGTGCGCTTCATTGCAGCCAGTTCCTCCCTCAGTAAAGACACTTCGTTATGCATGGCTGCTAGGTCTTTCCTTAGTAAAGTCAGTTCTTCATGCATGGCAGCTGACTTTAGGCATATAGGACAAGCTCTTAGGCTACAAATGATCCTTCTTTGAATGAAAGTACCACAGTTATTGTACTGAATACACGACATGTTGATTAAGCAGTCCCAGAAGAGGAAGAATACTAAGAAAGTTGAAGATGTGGGCGTTACCCAAGTTAGGAACGACAGATGGCACGTATGTGACCACTATATAGGCAATGTAGCCCCTGGGGTGGGTGGGGTGAGGGGTAGGGTGGGCGGGAACCTAAGTATCTCTGGCCAGTAGGGCTGTTCCTGAACAATGGGCAGACAGCAAAGGAGTAGGTAAGGGAACCCACCAAGAAGGGCAAATAGATAGATAAATATGTGGAGACAAACAGACAGACAGATAGAACTCACAGTTTAGCAGCAAATTCAGCAAAAATCACTGACTGTGGTATTATCGCACAATTGCACAATCGCTCTGATCCCACCTGCCAGCAAGATCCTACTGAAGATTATTCAACAGACTACAACCATACCTGAAACAAGAACTACCTGAAGTGCAAGCAGGGTTCAGGAAAGGGCAAGGAATGAGAGACGACATTGCGGATGTGAAATGGATCCTTGAAAAGACTAAGGAATACCAAAAGGATATCTATTTTGCTTTAATCGACTATAGCAAAGCTTTTGACTGTGTAAACCATGAGAAACTCTGGGCCGCATTAAGAAGCATGGATATACCAGAACACCTGATTATTATCTTGCACAATCTATACATTGATCAAGAAACAACTGTTTGAACTGAACAAGGGGAAACAGAATGGTTTAAGATAAGCAAATGTGTAAGACAAGGCTGCATACCTTCCCCCTACCTGTTTATTTTATATGCAGAAGCAGGATTGTATGAAGACAACAGAGGTGTGAAGATTGGTGGAAGACTCATCAACAACCTTCGCTATGCTGATGATACCACCTTACTGGCTGAAAGTGAAGATGATCTGAAACATTTGCTTCTCAAAATGGGCCTGCACCTTAACATAAAGAAGACAAAGATCATGACAACTGGCAAAATCAACAGGTTCATCGTTGAAGGAGAAGAAAATGAAATTGTGAACAACTTTATCCTAACTTGGATAAAATATCAATAAAGAAGCAACAAGCAGTCAAGAAATCCAATGACACATTGCTCTTGGCAGAATGGCTTTTGAAAGACATAGACAAGATTCTCAAGAGTGGAGATGTCTCTCTCCATACAAAGATTAGACTTCTTCAAAGCCATTGTATTTTCAATAACATCATATGGATGTGAAAGCTGGACAGTGAAAAAGACAGACAGGAAGAAAACTGATGCCTTTGAATTACAATGCTGGCGGCGAATACTGTGTATACCATGGACTGCCGAAGAACAAACCAGTCTGTACTAGGCTTCCTTTAGAAGCTCAGATGACAAGACTTTGACTTTCATACTTTGGACACATCATGTGAAGAGAGAGATCATTAGAGAAAGACATCATGCTTGGCAAGATAGAAAGTCAACGCAAAAAAGAAAGGCCAGCAATGAGATGGATCGATACAATAACAGCAGCTACGGGTAACAATCTGTCAACAATGAGCCACCTGACTAAAGACGAACACAATTTAGGACAAATATCCAGAGGGTCACCATGAGTCGACACCGACTCGATGGCACTTAACAACAACAACCCTGATCGGTGCGTATACCCCTAAACAAAGTCATGGGGGGGGGGGGACCTGCATAATGCGGCAGGTGCACCTACTCTTGCTGACTAGATGGACCAGGTAGCTCTACAAAGAACATAAGATATGCCATCAAGCACAGTATCCTGTTTCCAATGGTGTCCATTCTAGGTCACAAGTACCTAGCAGTTTCCCCAAAGGCACAGGTTCCACAATGCTTGTACTGGGGCAAGCAGTGGATATCCCGAGTCTCCATTAATAATGGTTTATGGACCTTTGCTCCAGGAACTTTTCCGAACCTTTTTTAAACCTGGCTACACTAATAGCTTTTACTACATCCTCTGGTAACAAATTCCAGATTTTGATTACACGTTGAGTGAAGTAGCTTCATTGCATGTCTTTCTATATTTTGATGGCATAAACAATCGATCTACGTTTACCCGTTCCACTCCATTTATTAATTTATAAACCTCTATCATATCTCCCTTCAGCCATCTCTTTTCTAGGTTGAATAGCCCTAACCTTTTTAGCCTCTCTTCATAGGGGTATCAACGGTACAGAGGCATTATTATATCCTTTGTTTTATTCTCCATTCCTTTCCTTGTGATACCAAGCAGGAATTTGTTACCAGAGGATGTAGTAAGAGCTATTAGTGTAGCTGGATTTAAAAAAGGTTTGGACAAGTTCCTGGAGGAAAGGTCCATAAACCATTATTAAAAAGGGACCAGGATATCAATGCAAGTAAAGGGAATACAAGCATTGTGGAACCTTTGTCCTTTGGGGATACTGCTAGGTACGTATGACCTAGATTGGCCACTGTTGGAAACAGGATACTGGGCTTGATGGACCTTGGTCTGACCCAGTATGGCATATCTTATGTTCTTATGTTCAGATGATTTTAATGATAGTTCACAGATCACTAATAGTAGATCTGCAATCTCATATTACAGTTCTTTCAACACCCTTGGAAGTATTTATTTATTTTATTTATTTAACTGTACTTATATCCCGCTTTTCACCGGGTCAAAGCGGTTTAACATCAAAGGGTGAGGGAAAGTAATCAATTCTAGGGTGGGGGCTATCACCAGGGGGGGCCAACATTAATGATCTGAACAGACATTAAGGACATAAACAATGGACATCAGTCTCTTAGAAAATAGATCTAAGGGTATGTTAGGCGGTCTGGGGGGTAGTCAGTGATAGATGTTTGTTTCTTTCTGGTCTGAGGTATTCCTGGAATAGGATGGTTTTTAGTTGTTTCCTGAATGTTAAGGGATCTCCATTGTTTCTGATATGACTTGGTAGAGAGTTCCAGAGGGATGGTGCGTACAGTTCGAAGGCTCTGTTGCAGGTCCGTTGATTGTATTTAGTCTGTTTGTGGGGGATGGTGAGGGAGTTGCTGGTGGTTTGTCTGGTTGTTCTGTTGTGGGTGGGTTGGGGCAGTAGAGTGCGGAGCTGGGAAGTCTGAGTTTGATAGAGGGCTTTGTGGAAAAGTAGGGCAGATTTGTATTTGATTCTTGCTTCGAGAGGGTGTATGTGCAGTTCTCTCAGGACTGGGGTGATGTGATCTTGTCTTTTTTGGTTTCTGGATAATTCTTGCTGTGGTATTTAAGGCAGTTCGTAGTGGGTTGGTGTGGGAGGCAGGTAGTCCGTGGTAGATTATATTGCAGTAGTCTAGGTGGGGGAGCGTCATGGCTTACATGACTGTCCTGAAGCCCTGCGGTTCAATGAGAGGCCTGAGGCGTTGTACTTTTTTTGCCTTTGTATACGATCTGGTCCACATGATTTGCATACTTCAGATTATCAAATAGTTGTAATACATCTTCCCAGTGTATCGTTATTTCCTTCAATTCTTCTGCAGCATCAACTTTAAATACCATTTCAATGATGGGTAGCATCACTACATCTTCCTCAGTATAGATCGAAGCAAAGAATTCATTCAGCCTCTCCACTATGGCTTTGTCCCCCTCTTAGTGTCCCTTTTACCCCTCTATCATCTAATGGTCCAACTGTCCTGTCAGAGGATTTTTGCTATGACTGTACTTGAAAAAGTCTTTACTATGTGTTTTTGCTTCCACAGCAAACTTCTTCTCAAATTCTTTCCTTGTCTGCCTTATCATTGCCTTGCATCTATTTTGCCAGTGCTTGTGTTGTTTCCAGTTTTCGTCATTTGGCTCCTTTTTCCATTTCCTGAAAGATGTTGTTTTGGCAACACCTTTAAACCATGCTGGCAGTTTTTTGGACTTTCTTCCACTTTTCTTATAGTGTGGAATACATCTTGCCTGAGCTTCCAAGATAGTATTTTTAAACAAAACCCATGCTATATATAAATCCTTAACCTTTGCAACTGCTCCTCTTAGTTTTTTCTTAAATATTTTCCTCATTTTATCATAATCTCCCTTTTGAAGGTTCGGAAAAATGAAGGAAATATTGATACATCGGGAAGATGTATTACAACTATTAGATAAACTGAAGAGTAGAAAATCACCTGGGCCACATGGTATACATCCAAGGGTGTTGAAAGAACTGAAATATGAGATTGCAGACCTGCTATTAGTAATCTGTGAACTTTCATTAAAATCATCTGTAATACCTGAAGATTGGAGGCTTGCCAATGTAACGCCAATTTTTAAAAAGGGTTCCAATTTAACGCCAATTTCTAAAAAGGGGTGATACGGGACACTACAGACTGGTGAGCCTGATGTCAATACTGGGAAAAATGGAAGAAACCATCATAAAAAACAAAATTATGCAGCATGTAGTCATGGCCTAATGGGAGACAGCCAACAAGGCTTTAGACAAGGAAGATCTTGTCTTACTAATCTGTTATGTTGTTTTGAAGGTGTGAATAAACAGGTAGACAAAGGTGAGTAGGTTAATATAGTGTATCTGGACTTTCAGAAAGCCTTTGACAAGGTCCCTCATCAGAGACATTTGGCAAAACTAAAGAGTCATGGGATAGGAGGCAGTGTACTATTGTGGATCAGGAACTAAATGGCTAAATGGCCAATTTTCCCAATGGAGAAAGGTGAATAGTGGTGTACCCCAGGGATCTGTGCTGGGTCCGCTGCTTTTTGACATTCATAAAAGACCTGGAATAGGGAATAACGAGTGAGGTTATCAAATTTTCAGATGACACAAAACTATTTAAAGTTGTTAAAACCCAAGAAGATTGTGGAAAATTGCAAGAGGATCTTGATAAATTGGAAGACTGAGCATCAAAATGGCAGATGAAATTTAATGTGGACAAGTGCAAAGTTAGGCACCTAGGGAAGAACAACCCAAACTATGGTTACACGATGCAAGGTTCCCCATTAGGAACCACCACCCAGGAAAAAGATTTAGGCGTCATTGTGGATAACATGTGAAAACCCTTGGCCCAGTATGCAGCGGTGGCCAAGAGAGCAAATAGAATGCTAGGTATCATAAGGAAAGGAATGGAAAATAAAACAAATATTATAATGCCTCTATAACCGTTCCATGGTGAGACCGCACCTTGAATATTGTGTGCAATTCTGGTCGCCGTATCTTAAAAAGGATATAGCGTTATTAGAAAAGGTTCAGAGAAGAGCCACCAAAATGGTAAAGTGGATGGAAGAATACCCCTATGAAGAAAGGCTTAAAAGGTTAGGGCTCTTTAACCTGGAAAAGAGGCGGCTGAGGGGAGATATGATAGAAGTCTATAAATTAATGAACAGAGTGGAACGGGTAAACGTAGATCAATTGTTTACATTATCAGAATATAGAAAGACTAGGGGACATGCAATGAAGCTACAGGGTAAACTATTTAAGACTAATAAAAGAAAATATTTTTTCACTCAAGGTGTAATCAAACTCTGGAATTTGTTATCAGAGGATGTAGTAAAAGCTGTTAGTGTAGCTGGGTTTAAAAAAGGTTTGGACAAGTTCCTAGAGGAAAGGTCCATATACCATTATTAAGAAGGGATCCAGAATATCAATGCTTGACCCCATACAAGCATTGTGGAACCTGTGTCTTTTGGGGAAACTGCTAGGTAAGTATGACCTAGATTGGCGACTGTTGGAAACAGGATAATGGGCTTGATGGACCTTGGTCTGTCCCAGTATGGCATATCTTATGTTCTTAAGTAATCCTTTGTGACTCAATATGCCCTCTCTAATATAGAGTGCAACTCCTCCACCAAGTTGATCTGCTCTGTTATTACGATGTAGTTTGTATCCAGGCATCACAGTGTCCCACGGGTTGTCCTCTCTCCTCCCCTCCCTCTGCCATCAGCCCATTTCCTGTCCTAGTCCCCAGTCTTCTTCTAGGGTCTGCAGTTCTGAACCTGCCATACATGGCCCCATTGAAGAAGAGCCCCCCGCAGAGTGGCCCGAAGCCCGGCGTCCCAACTCACCTCCGCACAGCTGCTAAAGAGTGGCATTTTCCTCCTCTCCTGCAGCTGTTAACTTGCAGCTCTCCTTTATTTTGAGTGCCAGGAGGTTAAATGGGAGCATTTCCTGCCTTGGTAAGACAGGAAGAGCCTCTGTTTAATTTTATGAAACTATTAATGACTCTGGTGTAAGCTCAGTTTATTCTTCCCTCTGAAAGAATCACAGCCATGAAACAGGCACTTTTTTGCACCTTGTTCATGGTCAGAAGCAGGTCTAGCCACAGACACCTCACGCTTATGCCGTTCTGAACGTAGAAATACAGAAACATGATGGCGGAAAAAGACCACATGGCCTAGTCTACCCTTCCATATCATCTACAATAGTTCCCTTTTTTCCTTTAAAGATCCTCTGAGTTTGTCCCATGCCTTTCAGAATTCAGATACTGTCCTCATCTCTACCACCGTCCACTGGGAGACTAGTCAACAGATCCACCACTCTTTCCGTAAAGAAATATTTCCGCATATTACTTCTGAGTCTATTCCCTTTCACTCTCATCCTATGTTCTCTCATAGCAGAGCTTGCTTCCAATTGAAGAGACTGTCTTCCTGTGCATTTATGCCAATGGGGTATTTAAACATCTCTATCATATCGCCTCTATCCTACCTTTCCTCTAAAGTTTACATTATTAAGTCTGTCCTCATATGCTTTATTAAAAAGTCCACTAACCATTTTGGTAGTCACCCTCTGGACAGACCCCAACCTGTTTATACCCTTTTCAAGTTACGGTCTCCAGAATTGCACACAATACTCCATATGAGCTCACACCAGAGACTTATATGGAGGCACTATCACCTCCTTTCTTCTGCTGACCATGCCTCTCTCTATGCACCCAAGCATCCTTCTAGCTTTCACCATCAACTTTTCTACCTGTTTTAGTGACTTTAAGATCATCAGATACAATCATGTCCATGTTCCACTCTTCTTTGAGACAGTGGTACTTCACCCCCTATACTGTACTACTTCTTTGGATTTTTGCAGCTCTAATGCTTGATCCTGCATTTTTTAGCATTAAATCTCAGTTTCCAAATTCTAGACCATGCTTCAAGCTTAGTTAGATCCCTCCTCATGTTATCAACTTCTTCCTGGGTGTCTACTCTGTTGCGGATTTTGGTATCATCTGTAAACAGGCAAACTTTACCCAACAGCCTTTCTGCAATGCCATTAACAAAGTTAAAAAAATTGGACCAAAGGACAAATCCTTGAAGCACACCACTGGTAACCTCCTTCTCCTCAGAATGAGCTCTGTTTACCTTTACCCTTTGTTGCCTCCCACTCAACCAATTTCTAACCCAATCAGTAACTTTAGGGTCCATCCTTCAGGTGCTCAGTTTGTTTATAAGTCGCCAGTGCAGAATGATGTCAAAGGCTTTACTGAAATCCAACTACACCACATCTAGAGATTGCCTTGGTCCATCTCCCTGGCCATCCAGTCAAAGAAGTCAATCAGATTTGTTTGGCAAGACCTAACTCTGGTAAATCCATGCTGCCTTGGTTCCTGCAATCCATTGGACTCCAGAAACTTCACTATTCTCTCTTTCAGCAGTGCTTCTAATAATTTACTCACCACAGAGGTTAGACTAACTGGCCTCATCCTTACTTCCATTTTTGGATAAAGGGACATGTGCCTTTCTCCAGTCATCTGGGATCACTCCTGAGTTCAAAGAAGCATTGAAGAGGTCAGTCAGTGGAGTCTCTAGAACATCCCCCAGTTCCTTCAGTATTCTCGGATGTATCCCATCCGGTCCATTCACTTTGTCTAGTTTTTAGTTTAACTAGTTCCTCATGAACACAGTCTTCTGAAAACTGATTGAGATCTCCATCACTTCTATTCCTATTTGAGGGTGTTTTTGAGGTCCTGCTCTGGGCTTTTTATCTGTGAACACATAACAGAAATATTTGTTGAGCAATTCTGCCTTTTCTTCATCAGCTTAAACTTATTCATCCCCCTCACCCTTGAGTCTGACAATACCACTTTTGTCCTTCCTCCTCTCATTAACATATCTGAAAAATGTCTTATCCCTCCATTTTATTACCTTATCTATTTCTTCTTCTTTTTGTATCTGTGCTTTCCTGACTACTTTGCTAGCTTCTCTGTTTATCCAAATATAGATGGCTGTCTTACTTTCTCTGTGATCTCATGTATTTTATGAAGGCCTCCCTCTTTTTCTTCACCTTTTCAGCTACTTCTTTTGAGAACCTTAGTGGCCTCCTTTTATTTTATATTTATTTACCTTTCTAACAAAGAGGTTCGTTACCTTTAAAATATCCCTTTTTACTTTTGCCCACTGTTTTTCTACATCACTCAAACGACTCCTTGTGGTATTATTCCATCTCAGCAAAGTAAGTATTCCTAAAGTCTAAGACCCTCACTTTTGAATGGATTTTATCAGCCTTAGTTTTAATACTGAGCCACACTATCTGATGATCACTGGATGAGAGATATTTTCCCACTCAGACATGATATCAGAAACACTTTTCCCATTGGTAAGCACCAAGTCCAGTATGGCCCCTTCATTTATTTTTATTTTTATTTATTTATTTGTACATTTTTCTATACCGCCCCTTCCAGAGATCAGGGATGGTTTACAAAGAACAGAACAATAATAATAAAATGAATCTTATTATTATTTCATGTCTGGGTTCTATTACCGGTAGCTGGAATTGTTCTCCCTGCAGAGAATCCAGGATCTCCTTACTTCTAGATGACACCACAGCAGGGATGTGCCCCATCAACATCCTGCATATTGAAATCACCTATCATAAGAACATAAGATATGCCATACTGGGTCAGACCAAGGTCCATCAAGCCCAGTATCCTGTTTCCAACAGTGGCCAATATAGGTCATACGTACCTAGCAGTTTCCCCAAAAGACACAGGTTCCGCAATGCTTGTACTGGGTCAAGCATTGATGTCCTGGGTCCCTTCTTAATAATGGTTTATGGACCTTTCCTCCAGGAACTTGTCCAAACCTTTTTTAAACCCAGCTACACTAACAGCCTTTACTACATCCTCCGGTAACAAATTCCAGAGTTTGATTACACGTTGGTGTTACATTGGCCATCCTCCAATCTTCAGGTATTAGCGATGATTTTAATGATAGTTCACAGATTACTAATATGAGGTCTGCAATCTCATATTTCAGTTCTTTCAACACCCTTGGATGTATAAAATCCGGCCCAGGTGATTTGCTACTCTTCAGTTTATCTAATAGTTGTAATACATCTTTCCGATGTATCGATATTTCCTTCAATTCTTCCGCACCTTTAAATACCATACAGTCTCTCCGCTATCGCCTTGTCACCTCTTAGTGCCCCTTTAATTCCTCTATCATCTAATGGACCAACTGACTCTCTCACAGGTTTTTTGCTATGAATGTACTTGAACAAATCTTTATTTCACGTTTTTGCTTCCGCAGCAAGCGTCATCTTAAATTCTCCCTTTGCCTGCCTTATCAATGCCTTGCATTTGACCTGCCAGTGCTTGTGCTGTTTCCAGGTTTCGTTGTTTAGCTCTTTTTTTCCATTTCCTGAAAGATGCTTTTTTGACAACAGCCTCTCTGACCTCACCTTTAAACCATGCTGGTAGTTTTTTTTGGACTTCCTTCCCCTTTTCTTAAAGTGTGGAATACAGCTGGTCTGGGCTTCCAAGATAGTATTTTTCAACAACACCCAAGCTTGATGTAAGTCTTTAACCTTTGCAACTGCTCCCTTTAGTTTTTTCTTAACTATTTTCCTCATTTTATCATAGTCTCCCTTTTGAAAGTTAAAAGGTAGTACTGTGGATTTCCTTACTATCCCTCCTCCACTAATTAAATCAAAGGTGATCATGCTATGATCACTATTGCCAAGTGGTCCCAACACCCTTATCTCTTGCACCAGATCTGGTGTTCCACTAAGGACTAGGTCTAATATGGCTTCCCCTCTGGTCGGTTCATGAAACAGCTGCTCCAAGAAGCAGTCATTTATTTTTTCTAGGAAATTGATCTCCCTAGCATGTCCTGCCGTGACACTGACCCAGTCGATACCAGGGTAATTGAAATCACCAATTATTATTACCACACTGTAACCTTTGTTAGCTTCCTTGATTTCTTTGAGCATTTCACCATCCATTTGTTCGTTCTGGCCAGGCGGTCGATAGTACACCCCCACTGCCATCGCCTTCCCCTTTTTACATGGAATTTCAATCCATAGAGATTCTACAGCAAATTTTGTTTCCTGCAGAACTTTAATCCTTTCTGACTCAATGCCCTCTCTATCATAGAGCACAACACCTCCACCAATTTGATGAGCTCTATCATTATGATAGTTTGTACCCAGGTATCACAGTGTCCCACTGGTTGTCCTCCTTCCACCATGTCTCTGATATTCCAATCATATCTAACCTCTCATTTAGTGCTATATATTCTAACTCTCCCATCTTATGCTTTAGACTTCTAGCATTTGCACACAAGCCTTTTAGAGACTGTATTTTAATTATATTAATTTGGCTATTGGTAGACATGGGTAATTTGGGATATTTAAGCTCTGTCTGCTCCATACTCGAGGGCATTTGGGCTACTTTACTCTTTTTTGGAACCTCTCTGCTTTTGGTAGTATCCTTCAAGGATACATTCTTCCGAACCATCCGCTCTTGGGCGACTGTCAGCTTTCCCCTATTATCTAGTTTAAAAGCTGCTCTATCACCTTTTTAAAGGTTAATGCCAGAAGCCTGGTTCCATCCCGGTTAAGGTGAAGTACATCCCTTCGGAAGAGCCCTTCCTTTCCCCATAATGTTCCCCAGTTCCTAACAAATCCAATCCCCTCATCTCTGCACCATTGTCTCATCCACGCATTGAGACTCCGGAGCTCTGCCTTCCTTTTGGGCCCTGCACGTGGAATGGGAAAAATTTTGGAGAACGCTACCCTGGAAGTTCTGGATTTCAACTTCCTACCTAAAAGCCTAAATTTGGCCTCCAGAACCTCCCTACCACATTTTCCTTTGTCATTGGTACCGACATGTACCAAGACAGCAGACTCCTCCCCAGCACTATCTAAGACCTTATCTAGGTGGCACGTGAGGTCCACTACCTTCGCACCAGGCAGGCATGTTACCAGGCGATCCTCACGTCCACCAGCCACCCAGTTATCTACATGCCTAATGATCGAATCTCCAACTATAACGGCTGTCCTAACCCTTCCCTCATGGGTACATGGCCCTGGAGAAACGTCCTTGGTGCGAGAGGGTTTTACATCACCTGGAGGACAGGTCCTAGTTACAGGATCACTTCCTGCCACAGAGTGATGCTCTCCTGTCACGTGTCCTCTCTCCTCCATGACAACAGGTATGCTGCCAGACTGGAGGTGGGACTTCAGGACTATATCCCTGTAGGTCTCGTCTATGTACCTCTCTGTCTTTCTTATGTTTTCCAAGTCTTCTATTCTAGCCTCTAGAGAACGGACTTGTTCCCTGAGAGCAAAGAGCTCCTTGCACCTAGTGCACACGTAAGACCTCTCACCAACTGGGGGAAAATCATACATGTGACACTCAATGCAAAAGACTGGAAAACCCCCATCTCGCTGCTGGACTGCTGTCTGCATCTAAGTTTTTGTTTAGATCTTTAAGTTCTTTACTTACTAAGGGTTGCTATGGATATTTATACTAATAAAACTGTACCTAATATGTTTAATATACTTTGTTCACCTGAAGCTTAATTGATCTCAGGTCCTTAGTGTATGACTGATTTGGGTAATGAGCTTCACCTGAGAGCACCTCCTATCAGTAGTACTTCTCCTTGTGTGGCAGTACTGTGTAGTACTTTTCAGTACTTTTCACTGAAAGGGTGGTAGATGCTTGGAATGTCCTCCCAATGGAAGCAGTGGGGGCAAATATAGTGACAGAATTCAAAATCGCATGGGACAGACAGTTGATCCCTTTATAACAGGATAAAATCAAAATAAAATAACTCTTATATCTCAACAAATAGGGGTGATATCTCAACAAATAAGAGTGACCTACATGGAGTGATGGGTACACCCCTAAACAAAGGCATGGGGAGGGGACCTGTATGTAGCGGCATGTACTGGTCTTAATCTGCCATCATATACTATGTGTATGTCTTTTATTAAATCTCTGTCCACTTGAGGGGGATCTGTATATCACTCCAATGCAAATGGATTTCCCTTTCCCTTTTTCTAGTTTAACCCACAGTGCCTCCTCTCTCCCTGTAATTCTATAGCTTTTTAAATATAGTTCAACTCCTCCCCTTCTTCCTACCCTGTTCTTTCAGAATAAAGTATAGTAAAGTATAATTGCATCCCAATCATGTTGGTCCTTGGACTATGTCTCTATAATCACCACCAACTCCAAGTCAGCCTCTTTCATTAAAGCTTCAATATCTGAGATCTTATTTACTATGCTATGGGAATTTCTACACACTGCTTTCCAAACGTTGCCCCTTTTACCCATTTTTACAGAGGTATTTAATGTTTCACTTACCTGGGGGCTTTCACTTATCTGTGGACTTTCTTCACCCATCCCCAGTGAATCTAGTTTAAAGCCCTCTTCAGTGGGTTAACTAGTCTGCTGCTAAAGATACTTTGACCCTTATTGGACAGATGAATGTCATTTCTGCTCTGCAGCCCTTGGATCATCCCATGGTCCAGGAAACCAAAAACTCTCAATTACATCATCCACACAGCCATGCATTCATCCCCAGGATGCGAGCTTCTCTAACTCAACCTTTATCCTCAATATGGAAAGAACACCACCTGCACATCTTTCTGCTTCACCCTCTGTCCCGGAGCTATGAAGTCACTTTTGATATGCTGACAGGGTTGAGCAACATTGGATAATAGTCAGTAGGTTTTATGAGTATCAGCAAACTCTCCGTAACATCATGGATTTTGGCATCTGGCAGGCAGCACACATCTCTGAACATCAAGTCTGCATGGCAGATGGATGCCTCAATACCCCTCAGAAGAGAGTCACCAACCACCATTACCGTTCACTTCCTTGTGGTCACTGTTTCTGCAAATTTGGGGTGCTCGAGCTCTGGTTCTCCTCTTTCCTGGCATGCTTTCACCTCCTCCACTTCAAGGGCTGCATATTGGTTTTTCAGTTCAAGGGTTGGAGGAGTTGAAGTGTTGATTCTGCAGGTTCTGGTGACTCATCTCCATCTTTCTTCATTCTGTAGCCTCCCATCTTCATCTCTGTTGGAGAGCTTCGATGTTTCAAGAAGCAGCTCATAAATGTACTTCTAACTGTCTTGAATGCTTCTCAGTCTTGCCACATCTTCTCCGAGCTCCTCCACTTGCTTCCTGAGAGCTTCAGCATGCAGGTATCCTGCACATGGAACTGGTCCTTCAACTGGCATTGGGATCTCTGTCTGGACAGAGGCAGAAGCTGTAATGGGGCAATAGCTTTGGCAATATGATTTTTCCTAGCCATTGTTCATTTGTAGCTTATGGACCTGTTGAAATAAAAGAGAGAGACCTACCAACTTACTCAGCTGTCCTTTAAGAGAAAACACAGTTAACCTCTTTTAAGTGTGTTCTAACAGTGCTGTTCTAGGTCCCTGTGTGTAGCTAATTGGGGAGATGCCCTAAAAAAGCAACACTGCTCACATGGGTGGGTGGGAGATGGAGTGGCGGGGGGGAGATCTAACACCTGATGAGGTCAGTTGCTTGAAAGAGCTAGCTGTGAATGGGTAACTGGAACAAAAGACAATGAACTCCAACTGACAGAGCTTTGCCCAGTACCACAAAAAATTCCCCTTTTGCAGTGTAGAAAAAGATTTAGCTTCTAAAAATGAACAACAAAACTCCTTCAAGAGTTTATATTTAAAAGCCACACAGTATTACCTTGCTTGCAATTGAGTCCCTGTTAGAAATGCACCATGAGGTGCAATTCCTTTGTTCCACCTAGGGCCCATATCCACCATGCCCCGCGATATCTGAATGTTCTCATTCTATGTGCTGCTGAAGTGATAAATATGAGTCTCAGAACATTAATATCCAGGAAGTTGCATTGGAGGGGGTTCAGAAGCAGCAGGCCATGTGTGCTGAAGCACATGACCTGCCACATGCCCTGCTGCCACCGTTGTACTAATCAATGGCAGAGGTGGGTGGTCATATGGCTCAATGCAGGAAAGAGAGAGTGATGTGGCTTGACATGGAGGGGCAGAGTAACATGGCTGGGGCTTATACCTGGAACGGCAGAAACCCTTGGGCCGTCTCTGCAAGCAGAGCAATAGATCTCTGGCAGTTTGCAAAGCTTTAACACTGAAACAAACTGAAATGTAAAAGGGAGAGAGAGAGGCACATTTCACAATGGGACCTCCTAGTGCAATCTGGGACGTCAACGACAGAACGTCTGAAATAAAAAGCAGCATGTGCAGTTCAGTCATGTATTTGGAAACGTGGACTTGCCCTATAACCCGATGTAGAAATGTGGTCTGAGTGCTTTTTCCATAGCACTCTTCCCATAGTGGGTGGCTTCGTGGAAAGCTTTGACAAAGGATGGTCCTAACAGTTCAGGAATTACTATTCGTCCAGGCGGTTGACTGCCCTCCTCTGGTGGCAGCTCAATCCATCCATCTTTCAGTATTCCATCTTCTCTGTTACAATAGTAATCCAATTCTTTGGTGGTATATCGTGGGGTCCATAGATTCAAAGGTACTGGAAACAATGCTGCTTGCATTGGCATAGCTTGTGGGGCAATCTGTCCTGTCATAGCTGCTTGTCGTGCTGAGGCATCTGCAAATCTATTTCCACGGGCAACTTCTCCTTTTCCTGCTTGATGTCCTCTGCAATGCATGACAGCTACACGTGTTGGGGCCCAAACTGCATCAAGTAACATCAATATCTCGGGACCATATTTGACTGATTTTCCTCCGGATGTGATGAGTCCTCTTTCTTTATAGAGAGCTCCATGGGCATGCAAGGTAGTGAAGGCATATTTGGAATCTGTATATACATTCAGCACAAGTTTTTCTCCTAACAATGCTCTGGTAAGTGCTATTAATTCGGCTTTCTGGGCTGATGTGCCTGAGGCTAGAGCTGATGATTCAACTACTTCGTGTTGAGTGACGACTGCATATCCGGCACAGCGTCGTCCATCGAGGATGAGACTGCTCCCATCAACATAATAGATTTGGTCAGGGTTGTCTATGGGCACATCTGTCAAGTCGGGTCGACTGGAGAACACAGTTTCCATGACTTCGATACAGTCATGTTCTGGGAGTTCTTCACTGATGGGTATCAAGGTAGCTGGATTCAAGGCATGACTCACTTCAAGTTGTATCTGTGGGTTTTCACATAACATGCTTTGGTACTTCAACATTCGGGAATTGGTGAGCCAATAATTTGCTTTCTGTTCCATAAGAGCAAGGACTGCATGTGGCACAGTGACTCGTATGTTCTGTCCTAATGTGAGTTTGTCTGCTTCGCTCACTAGTAGCGCTGTAGCTGCAACTGCTCTCAAGCAAGGTGGCGATCCTTTGGCCACAGGGTCCAATTGTTTCGATAGGTATGCTACAGGTCGCTCCAAATTTCCCAATTTCTGAGTCAACATGCCTAAGGCATTTCCCTGTGCTTCATGTACAAACAAGTGGAAAGGTTTGTGGACATCTGGTAGTCCAAGTGCTGGTGATGACATCAATTCTTCCTTTAACTTCTGGAAGGCTGTATCCTGCTCAAGTCCCCACTCCAGTGGTGACTTTTCTCCTCCTTTTGTGGCTTCATACAGTGGTCTGGCAATTTGGGCAAAGTTGGGTATCCAGATTCGGCAATATCCTGCTGCTCCCAGAAAGGCTCTGACTTGCTTTCTGGTTGTTGGAGTTGGAATTCTGCATACTGCTTCTTTTCTTTCTCTGCCTAATCTTCTGCTTCCTTGGGTAATACGAAAACCCAAGTATTTCACTTCTTTTTGGCATAGCTGTGCTTTGGCTCTGGAAACTTTGTATCCAGCTTCATCTAGTAACTGCAAGAGGTCTTTGGTGGCTAGTATGCATTCACTTTCTGATATGGCAGCTATCAACAGATCATCCACGTATTGGAGAAGCACTCTCTTCCCCGGGGCTACTGGATAGCTTGAAAGGTCTTGGTTCAGTGCAGCACTAAAGATGGTAGGTGAATTCTTGAATCCTTGAGGTAATCTTGTCCAGGTGAGTTGGCCCCCTCTTCCAGAGACGGGGTCCTGCCATTCGAATGCAAACAATATTTGGCTTACAGGGGCTAATCTTATGCAAAAGAATGCATCTTTTAAATCCAGTACGGTGAAATGGGTTGCTTCAGCAGGTATCAGTCCTAGAAGAGTGTAAGGATTGGGCACAACTGGATGTATAGTTTCAACTGCATCATTTACTCTTCTCAAATCTTGTACTGGGCGATAGTCATCTGTCCCAGGTTTCTTTACTGGCAAAAGTGGAGTGTTCCATGGGGATTGACATACTTTTAGTAGGCCATACTCGAGCAATCTTTGTAGGTGGCGATGAATGCCTTCAATTGCGGCTCTTGGGAGAGGGTACTGTTTGACGTGCACTGGTGTAGCACTAGGCTTGAGGGTTACAATCACTGGAGCTATATGCTTGGCTAGGCCTGGGGGACTGCCTTCTGCCCATACTCCAGGTGGTGCATCGATGTTCTTTAAAGTTTGTTCAAAATAGGTATCTTGGATGGGGAGTCATCAACGTAATACCTCCATTCTTCTTCTCGGGGCACTGTCAGCAGCATTACTCCTGCTGGTTTGACTTGGGAATTCACTGTCATTTGCATTTCTCCTTGTTCAGAGAAAGTTATCTGTGCTTGAAGCTTGGCTAGCATATCTCGTCCCAGTAATGGCACTGGACATTCGGGCATGTAAAGAAATTGATGAGTTATTTGCTGTCCTCCTAGACTGCATATTCGATTCTGAAGAAAAGACTTTGTGGCTTTGGCACCGGTTGCTCCTATAATGGTGACTGCTTTTGTAGAAAGTGGGGCTATCTTTTTGTCTATTACTGAATGTTGTGCTCCAGTATCAACCATAAAATCCATAATTTGGTCTCCTATTTGTATTCCGACCATAGGCTCCTGGAGACCTAAAGCAAACTTGGAGCCCGGTCTGTCCTAATCCACGTCATTTTCATCATGGGCTGATGTGGCCAATGCTTGAATGGCTCCTCCTCTCTCTCGCTGGAATTGTTCTCGATTGGCTCCTCCTCGGCTTCGGGGATAGCCTTGTCTTTCTTCTCGCCACTGATGACTGCTGTCGTCATCTTGCTGGGCGTCTTCGAGTTGCGGGCACGTATCTCTCCAATGTTCTTCTTCTCTGCAATAGGCGCATTGGTTCACGCCTAGTCTCTGGGTCCGGCCTCCGCCTTGACCCCGCCCTCTTCCTCTGCTCCTTCGACTAGGGACACCTCCCCTTTTCTTTTCAACTATGGCCGCAGCCAAAAAATCAGCTTTCTTCTTCATCTTTCTATCACATTCTCTCTGTCTTTCAGTATCACAATTCACATACACTTTATGAGCGACTTCCATTAACTGTGTTGCATTCATGCCCGCAAACCCTTCTAACTTCTGTAGTTTACGTCTAATGTCTGGTTGAGACTGGTTTACAAAAGCAGAATTCACCATACATAAACTTCCTGGTGCCTCGGGATCATAGGGAGTATACATTCTGTATGCTTCAGTTAATCTTTCATAAAAATCTGCTGGGCTCTCATCTATCCCTTGGATTATTCCTGCAACTTTGGAAAGGTTCATAGCTTTTTGGCCCCCCCTTTTCAGGCCTTGTAAAAAGCCTTGGCGAAAACGGGCTAGGGCTGTGGATCCTTCATCAGTATTTGGATCCCATTGGGGGTCTTCATTCGGGAATTCTCTGAGCTGCTTCCCGACGGTCTATTATATTCTGCCCCTGTCCCGGAGCTACAGGGTTATCTGCCATCCACTCAATAGCTGCTTTTCTAATTCTTGCTCGTTCTTCTGTCGTGAATAGGGTGGTCAGGAGCTGACGGCAATCTGGCCAAGTGGGTTGGTGAGTTTCCATAATACTAGTTACTAATTCTGTCAGCTCCTGGGGCTTACTAGTATAGGAGGTATAATGCGACCTCCAATTTAATAAATCAGTTGTAGAGAAAGGGATATACACATAAGTTAGGGGTCCCGCTACCACTTCATCATTATCGTTCTTTACGGGCACTCCCGGGACTTGCCGTAAGGGAAACATTTTGGCTGTCGTAGGTGTCTTTTGGGATCTAAGGGTTATTGTCGTGATTGCCTTTGAAGGGGTCACTTTCTTTTTCTCAACAGGTTTTGCTTTGGGTTTATCTTTTACTGGCGTGCTAGTGCTAGCGCTAGTGCTGGCTTTCTCCATTACTTGTACACTGTTCTCCTCGTCTGGGGGATTCTCTCTTTCTTCTATCTCCGCTTCTAGTTCACTTTTTATGTCCTCCTCTTCTCTTTCAGCTAATTCTTCCTCTTCCTCCCCTCCGGGAGGTGGATCAAGAGTTGGGTCCCGCTCCGGCTGTCGCTGGGGTTCTGGGGCAGGACGCCGGGCTACTCTTATTGGACCTGGGGTTCGGGGCTGCCTGAGAATTATTTCTGGGGAATCAGGATCTACCAGGATGGGCTTCTTTCTGGCTTTCTTATCCTGCTCTTTCATTTTGGGCTGTTCCGTTTTCTGTCTAGAATCTGTTTTCGCTAACATTATTCTGCACTGTTCCTCATAACAGCGCTGCGCCCAGGGGGGCGGATCTTCACAAATACTTAACCAGGAATCTATATAGGGGTACTGATCGGGGTGCGCTACCCGCACTCTACGGTGTATTGACTGAATAATCTCTACATTGAACGTTCCCTCTTGGGGCCAGATGGGGTCTAGATCGGGCCACTCCCTAGTACACAAAATCTGCAAACGGGCTGCTGTTATTTTAATACCATAATCTCCTGAATATCCCTCTTTAAAATGTGCGATCATACATTCTAATGGAGTGTTTCTAGTAGACCCCGCCCCTCCCATTTCGATGTGTGCGCGCAACAACAGACAGAAGGGAAAAGGAGGGCGGACCGTGGGTAAGGGGTCCTCACGGCCCTAGAAACGTATAGGGAGTACAAATAACAAGACAAGACGACAATCGCTTCCCCCTTTTCGTGACCTGAACGCGGTTGCCCGGTCAGGAAATGCGCTACTCAGGGGTCCGCCTTCACTTGGTCCGTGCTGCCAGACCTCTCATTCACACTTCGTTCACACAATCATGCTAGCAACGTATCCCAGAATGCATTCGTTTCTATCTATTCTGACTAGTCTTTTCCCAATTACAAAAAGGATGAGGGTTTCACCCGGCGAATTCCCATGCGGGGTTACTCGGCCCTTCCTTGAGAGTTGATCATGCTCTCTTACCAATTCCCAATATCTCGAGATTACAAATTCCAAATTCCAAGTTCCAATGGCAGTACTGCTCTTTCTATTTCTGTCTAGACCCAAAATCAAAACTATACTCACCAGATCCGGTCCTCAAACTTCCCAAGCAGGTGCATGAGTTGGACCTCGAACTCCCCTCCCTCGGGTTCGAGGCGTTGGCTCCAACCGGGCCCGGCACCCGCCGAGGTCCGACCAGCTCCCTCCGATACAAGGGACCGGTGGCGCCAGGGAGCAGCCCTCGTCGGAAGGGCGCGATCCCGGCAGGACCAAGCCTATAGAGGCGGAAAGTCGTGGTATATTGCCCTATATACACTTTGATTCCACAACTTCCCGGCCAACGCACCAAGAATATGTAGCAGCAAAGCGCAGACAAACCAATGATACCAGGAGTCTGTTCAGAAGGTCCAAATCATTTATTTGTGCACAAGTCTCGAACCAGTCAATTTCAAAATGGCTGAGCAAAGTTTTCAAGCATTACAACAACTTTTATAGACTTTTGTTCCATTCTAGGTATAGAAAAACATTTCATTGGTCCCGGTAACCTCCCGTACCTCTTCCATTGGTCCCGGTACTGATAAGTTTATCCAATTATGTCCCTTCTGTGGGCATGACACCTGCATGCCCCCCTTCTAGTCCCAATTACAATGGTCAGTTCATCAACTTGTTACTTTCACACTCTCAAGGCCATAGAACCAATTTGTGCGTGCAGAGGAGCAGGGCTCTGCATCTCATCTGTCAGCACTCCTAATTATTTTTTTGCAGATGTACTTTTTCTTATCAGTAACTTTTAAACATGTCTTTCTGTATTTTTCCATCTCTCAGTTCTGCTTACCTAAGCTAATTCAATACTTCTACTGAGTTCTATCTTACAATAGCAGCATGTTGGGGGATGTGCAATCCTATATGCCTCTCCACAGGCCTCATTTACAGGTCAAGCTAGCCATGCTGGCCTGCTTACGTCAGACACCGTGGGTCACAGGCCTGCACCTGCCACACTCAGGAAAGCATTTGAGTCCTCAGGCATCTAAAAGCATAATGGTTAGAATAGTAGTTCACAAGTAGAAGTGGCCAGAGTTCAAATCCCAGTATAATTCTTTGGGATTTACGGCTAGTCACTTAATTCTCTATGCTCTCTGGACATTTTAAGATGAAAACAAACACTTTTCTCATGCCTATTCATGCCTGGAATAGGTATTAATATGGATGTACCTGCATATGTTTCTAAGATCCAAGGGGAAGTGTAAGTCCATTCCTCCAACACACCCAGGTACCTACTTGAACGTCCCTGCACTGGAGAAGTCTGCCAACATTTGTGGAATGGCCATGGAGAAGTGTGAGGTTTTGACCTCCAAATAAAAGCATTTTAAAATGACCCTCATACAAATAAATAAACTGCATAGCAGCTTTATCAACTCACATTTCTGGGTCTCCAAATTTCTGTATGAAATTATGTTTCAAATGTTATAGATTATTTGCAATATTATCTTACCATGACAAAGATGGTGATAGATCTGTTATTTTTTTAAACAGATCAGTTACAAATCACAGAATCTTTTTATGAGTGATGCTGTACAGTTTCCTTATTTCTACCGAACTGTTCCTAGTGATTTGCACCTCTGCACTGGCATTATCAGGTTACTAAAGCATTTCAGCTGGACCTGGGTCGGTATCATTGCATCTGATGATGACAGCAGTATAAGAGCTGTCCAGATCCTGAAAGAAGGAATTGTACACAATGGTGGCTGTATTGAGTTCATAGAAACTTTTTCTCATATCAGTGCCATACCAGATAAGATAAATAAAATTAATAAGACAATTCATACATCATCAACTAATGTGATCATTCTCTACTGTAATAAAGAATATATCTTGAATTTATTAAAGAATATA
Source organism: Ichthyophis bannanicus (assembly GCA_033557465.1). Taxonomy (NCBI): domain Eukaryota; kingdom Metazoa; phylum Chordata; class Amphibia; order Gymnophiona; family Ichthyophiidae; genus Ichthyophis; species Ichthyophis bannanicus. Next base: position 20,614,873 of record CM066051.1, on the reverse strand, counting down.
TCTATATATGAATATACCTAGTAAAATATGGATCACCACAGCCGAATGGGATACAAACTTAGATTATTCACTGGCATTCATGGTGATAAAGAAGAATATTCCAAGCTTCTCAAAATTTATCCGGGAGGTGAATCCTTCTCTCTTTCCAAGTGATAAAGCTATTCAGAGATGGTGGAGCGGGCTATGTGACAGCCGTTGTCCCACAAGTATCAGAAGATCCTGCAGTACCAATGAAACCCTGACCCCCCATACATACTGTAACATCAAATACCTTGGGAGCAGCTACAGTGTCTACAATGCTGTGTATGCCCTGGCTCATGCATTGCATGACATGCTTACATCTACCTATGGAGACGACATCATATGGAGTGGACAAAGTCAGAAAGTTTCAGATTATTTACCATGGAAGGTAACATCATTTCTTATAGAAATCTTGTGTTCAGAAAAAATAGTGTATACAACGAAAGGTATGAAAAGAAAGTCTTCAAGGGAAGAGAAAATGGGCCCTTATTCTCTCAGATAGTCAACCCTCGTATCACTGAATTCAGCTCAGGTTTTGATAGCTCTGCTAAAAGAGGAACAAAGTTGAGAGGAGGAACATGAAATGAAGTGTACTTGTGCTGATAGTGCTGAATTTACTCTTAAGGTGCCCACGGTTAATTGTGTGTGGGAATTTCCTGAATAACTGCTGCTCCAACCGAAATGGTGCTGCTACGCTCCCCACCCCCCCCACCAATCACCTCAACCTAGATTATCCCCTAAATCTCCTCTCCTCGCAAACAGACGGTCTAGATGAAGGCATGGAAGCAATGCTCTTGTGCCTAATAGAATTTGGCTCTGGAGACACAGTTGCCCACAATCAGGGCCTGGGTGCTGACATGAATGAAAACATTAAGGTACACCAGTGTGCAGAGAATGAAAGGTGACTTCTGCACACCAGAGTATATTTTGTTTTTGGGGAAGGAGAAAGATACCAGGATCTTCAAACCATTTGAGATGAAGAAAACCATCTCTTCATATCTATGGTCATGGATTGCAGGTTTTTTAAATCTTAGGTATTGTCACCCCCATAGCCCCTTACATGCAGTATGGAGGGGCGTGGTTGTCATTAGAGAAATTTACCTTTTGGTTTTTAACTGACTGATTGCCTTGTAATGCCTTATGGGAAAGGTAGTTCAGTCAGAAAGTATTCAACCTCAGGTAAAAAAAAATACACCAAAATACGCCTTGAGTGGTAAGGTAATGACAGTTTATTAACTGAAAAAACACGCTAAGGTTCACAAATTCCACCTTTGGATTATTTCTCCAGAATACTTGTAAATGAACATCAGGATATAAATGAATTCCAAACAAAACAGCTTGCAATGTTCTCCAGTATAAACATAAATACTTTAACAGCCCCTGCTATCAGGCATGGCTTGCAGTGCTGATCAAACAAACAGAAAACAGCTTTTCCTAAAGCAGGTTTCTTTTTCTCTCAGTCCAGAACACTGTTTGTCTTCTTAAACATAGAAAAACTTTCAACAAGGCAGTTAAACTCTTCACAGGCAAGCAATTCTCTATGCAAGGTTTTCTTATAAACAGCCAAACAAAAGCTTTTCTTACATTCACCGTTAATACAGCTTCCGGCTGAGCACTGCTCTGGCTCACAGCTGATTCACCAACTTAATTAGGCAGCTTCGGCTTGCACAGTAAAAAAAAAAAGGTATTTTGCCCTTAACTCAGGACCTTCACAAGTTATAACCACAGGCTCTTAGGCTACAGGACACTGGAGGTTTTCCTTACAGTTAACTCCCTTTCAACACCTCTGTATTGGAAGACTGGCATAAAGAGCAATCCATGTATGAGACTTCTTCTTCTAAAGCTATGTCTGGTTCACCCAGTTGCATTGGCACATCCTCTGTTTCTGGCTCAGAGGGCTTAGCTGTCTGCCTTCCGTTAGGGCTAAGGCTGTCTCTGGCAATTCTGTAGTGCTCAGAATTAGGCAAGCTTCTAATGCTCATACCTGGGTCAAAGCTTGTAGCAGCTTCTCCTCTCTCATGCTCTGGCCACCATTCACCGGTGCTTCCACGTCCTGTTCTCCAACCTGTGTTCCTGGTTCCTGCTGTTCTCACTGATCCAGTTCCATTCCTCTTCCAGTAGGCACTCCTACTGCTCTCACGTTCTCTTTCCTCTTCTTCTTCCTCTCCTGTCTCTCCCTTCTGAATAAACTGACCTAGTCTTAAACCTCTCAGGTGCCTGCTCCACCCCCTCTCCTCTCAGTTGTTGGAGATCAAACTGCCTCGTGACAGCTGAGTGATTGGGGAATTCAGTGATGTAAGGGTTCCTTACCCTGAGCCTGTATTCCCTCTCTTTTCCTCCACTAGGGGCATTCTGCAACCTATTGTAGCTAGGAATTACCTGCTTTCTAGGTGTAAAGGGAGTTTTGTGTCTCTGACCTGGTAAAATAGGTCCTTTTATAAGGGTAAATTCCTTCTCTTTATCCCTACCTGTTGGGTCCTAATAAGCTTCCTTATCACAGTATGTTAGTGCATGCAAACCCTACCCAGTATTCAAGTATGTAACGCATGCAGACGTTGACTTGGAATACTGAGGTTACTTACAGCTGGAAATGGTAGGGATATGCAGTCATTCGAAATGACTTTGGTAATGCTAGCAATATATCCTATGTTATTTCATATAGGAGATCTTTTATAAAAGTGTGATATGCAGCTAATGCATTATTTAATGCTCGATAACTGCAAAAGTTACTGAGGGGTGACAGTTAATACATGCTGATTTTCACACTGCCAATCACACATTAGGTTGATGAACAGACAGGTTAGGGATGGAGAGTTGGTGTGATGAGCACAAGGCCATTAATGTGGGGGGTGGGGGGGGGCAACATATCACTCAGTAACTGTCAATGTTGCAATCAGTGCAGGTTGATTTGCCTCTACTCAATAGATGGAGATAGCTGCATCCGCAGTGGTAGTGCCGTGAACTGTGTGTTAACTGCTGGGATCATGCTGGTCACACCCATGACAGTTACCATGGAAGCTTTGCATTTAAAGCATGCTTCTTTTTCCACTAACTGTGCTTTAAATGAAAACAAAATTAACACATTTTAGTAAAAGAGCCGCATAGCTTTAAAAAGGAAACTACAGAAAACAACCCAAAATGTTTATTTTTTTTATTGGCAAGAATATACTATTGTACCACTGTTGTATATAGTTAACCAGGATATCCTTTATCAGATAACCCTGCATTGTATTTAGTTTCCCCTATTTCGCCAAGTTATACTTCCTGTTAAATGTAACGACCAGACATGTGTAAACTGTCGGATGTTTTCTGTTCAATGTAAACCGCGCTGATGTCTAATAGTGCGGTATATAAGAATTGTTAATAAATAAATAAATAGGGCACATTTGGGGTAGTAACTGTTTTGTATGACTGTATTCATAAGAGCATAAGAAGAAATCATGCTGAGTCTGACCAAGGTCCATCAGGCCCAGGATCCTCTCTACAACAATGGCTAGTTTGAGTCACACGTACTCAGCAAATCCCAAAAAGTAGGTCTATTACATGTAGTTCATTTCTATGGCTGAGCAATGGGATCTCCCAAGTTTGCTAAATTTATGGCAGTTTCATTCAGGACCTTGATTTCATGATACATCCTTTTGTTTTTATGTTCTTTGAAAGGATAAACAATCATTCCCTATTTAACTATTTTACCTAATTTATAATTTTATAAACTTCTATCAAAGCCCCTCTCAGTCCCCTTTTCTCCAAGCCAAGAGCCCAAAAAGCAGATGCTTCAACCATGGTATCATTTATATCGCCCTTCTCTGAACCTTTTCTAGTTTTGCTATGTCCTTTCTGAGACAAGATTACCAGAACTGCACAGAAGACTCAAGCTGTGGTCACACCAGGGAGCTATACAAAGACATAATCACATTCTGATAATGATATTGCATCCTGTCTTGCAAGATCGTTGACATTCCATTTGCATGGCACACTGCGCTGAAAATGTTAAAGTGCTGTCCGCAATGACTCTAAGATCCTTTTCTTGGGAGATGCTTTCTAATTCCAAACCTAGCATTTAGTACCTGTAGTTCCGATTATTCTTTCCCAATGTACATCACTTTGTACACCATTTAGATCCCCATCTCCTAATGAAACAGACAATGTACTACTGAACCAGCTCATACCAGATGGATACACCCTCTTCCACGGCCCTGAATCCAAATGAAGAGGCAGGGGGTGTGATCACAGCCAAGGCAAACCTCAAATTCTGATACCATGCAACTGAGAATACAAATGAAACTGACGCCCACACCATAAGAAACAAACAGCTAACCATTAACCTCACGTACAGGACACCAACCACTACCTCCAACAACCTTTCAAACATCCTGGAGTGCTCACGGCCTCTAACATGAACAAATACCTCCTAGTCCTAGGAGGCTTTAATCTCACATCATTACAACCAAAACATGTCTCCTCATTCCTGGAAGCAATGTTAGCAATTGGCCTCAGCCAGCACGTACAAACATTCACGCATGAAAAGGCAACACCCTCAACCTGATTTTCTTCAACAACCATACAACCAAAACTGGCCTCCCTTACTCTGTTCTAACACACCCAGTACCATGGTCTGACTACAAATTAATTAGCTTCTCCCTCTCCCATGCCAACCCTAGCATGCCCCCCATTTATCAACCAATGAAAAGATGATTCAAGCAGTTCAACCAGGCCAATCTTTTACAAGACATCCTTCCTCAGCTACAAACTAACTCAAGAAATCCCCACATACTAACAGAAAACTGGAACCAAATCACTAAAAAAGTGGCCACAGCAATGACTACCCCCCCCCCCCTCATACAAGATACCCTCCAAATCAGCATGGTACACTCCAGTCCTATGCACCATCAAAACTCTACTCTGAATACATTAATGGAAATGATAGCAAACGAATGAAAATGAAGATAGACACAACTATGTAAGACTCCTAAATGACAAAGAGTACAGGTAAATGGAGTTCACTCTGAGGAGAAGGAAGTTACCAGTGGTGTGCCCCAGGGATCTGTCCTTGGTCCGATTCTTTTTAACATCTTTGTTAGTGATATAGCGGAAGTGCTGTGGGGTAAGGTTTGCCTCTTTGCGGATGATACCAAAATCTGCAATAGAGTAGACACCCAGGAAGGGGTAGATAACATGAGGAGGGATCTAGCTAAGCTTGAAGAATGGTCTATAATTTTGCAGCTGGGAGTTAATAATAAAAAATGCAAGGTCATTCATTTGGGCTGCAGCAATCCAATGGAGCAATATAGTATAGGGGGTGAAGTACTTTTGTCCACTAAAGAAGATCGGGACCTAGGCATGGTTGTGTCTGATGATCTTAAAGTAGCTAAACGGGTAGAAAAGGCAATGGCAAAAGCTAGAAGGATGCTTGGGTGCATACGGAGAGGAATGGCTAGCAGAAAAAAAGGAGGTGATAATGCCTCTGTATAAGTCTTTGGTGCGACCTCATTTGGAGTATAGTGTGCAATTCTGGAGACCGCACCTTCAAAAGGATATAAACAGGATGGAGTGAATACAATTAGTCATCGACTTATGACCTATGCAACTTATGACTGATCGACTTTACGACCGGTTTTCCGGCAGTGGTGTCACTCAAAGATCCAACCCCCAAGATGTCTACCAAGAGGAAATTGCCTTCTCCTCATCAGCCAGCCAAGAAGAAGGAAAGAAAGGCCATAGATCTCAACACAAAAATGATGGTGATTAAACAGCACAAAGGAGGAAAAAAAGTTAATGTTATCGCACATGATATGAAGTTATCCCATTCTACTGTGTCAACAATTTTAAAAGAAAAGAAATAATTTGTGAAGCTGTGAAAGGTTCTGCACCCATGCGATCAACAGTAATTACGAAGCAACGGACTGGGCCCATCCGTGAAATGGAGAAATTGTTGTCCATTTGGATAGAAGATAACATTCAAAAACGGACACCGTTAAGCCTTTATATCGTCCAGACAAAGGCTAGAAGTCTGTTTAAGACTTTGAAGGAACACGCCGGAGAAGACTACAGTCAAGAATTTTCGGCAAGTACTGGCTGGTTCAAGAGGTTCAAGGCAAGATTTCAACTGCATAATGTTCGAGTGACTGGAGAAGCAGCGAGTGCAGATGAGGAAGGAGCTCGTAAGCTTGTCGACAATTTGGATGAAATAATTACGGATGAGGGTTATCTTGCAGAGCAGATTTTTAATGTTGATGAAACTGGATTGTTCTGGAAACGAATGCCAGCACACACGTACATTCACAAAGAAGCGAAAAACATGCCGGGATTTAAAGCATTTAAGGATAGACTAACTCTGCTGCTTGGCGGGAACATTGCAGGATTCAAGCTCAAGCCTTTCTTAATTTATCACTCGGAAAACCCGCGGGTATTCAAGAATATCAACAAGCACACTTTACCAGTCTACTTTCGCTCAAACCATAAGGCATGGATGACACAGGCACTGTTTGAAGACTAGTTTATGAATTGTTTTATTCCACAAGCGCGTGAATATTGTTTGGGGAAAGGAATTCCTTTCAAGATTTTACTGCTGCTGGATAATGTGCCTGGCCATCCACCTCACATAACCGATCTCCATCCCGATGTGAAAGTGTTTTTTTTGCCCCCCAACACAACTTCACTGATCCAACCTATGGACCAAGGTTCGATTGCTGCATTCAAGGCAAACTACCTCCGAACCACATTCGCTCAAGCCATAGCTGCTTTAGATTCCAACCCAGAACTATCACTGCATGAGTTTTGGAAACAATACAATGTTCTTATGTGTATCAAGAATCCTGCTACCGCCTGGGAGGCTGTGACTGAGAAGTGTATGAATGGCATATGGAAAAAGTGTGTTAAGCGGTATGTGAATACTGTTGCTGGATTTGACAGTGAACAAGAACTAGATGTGATTCGGGATAAAATAGTGAAATTAGCAAAATAACTTTCCTTGGAGTGTGAAGTGGAAGATGTTGAGGAGTTGCTAGATCATGAATCCGAAGAACTTACAAATGAAGAGCTGATGGAATTGGAAGAAGAAAGAGTGGCGGAAGAAGAAAGAAGAGAAGCGGAGAGAGAAGAGGAGGAGGAGTCACAAAGAATGTTCACGACAAAGGGATTATCAGAAGGTTTATCTCTACTTAATAAAGTTCTTGCACATTTTGAAGCAATGGACCCAAACATTGAACGATTTGCAAGGATTGAACGGATGGCACATGAAAAGTTACGTCCATATCGTGAAATTTATGAGGAGAAGAAGAAACACACAATTCAGTCAAAGCTCATGATGTTCATGAGAAGACAAACTCCTCCACCCACCCCGAGCGCTCCCCCGGCTGATGATCTCGACAACCCACTGCTGAGCACGAGTGATGGCCCGTGCGGACACCCAGCTGATGACGTTGACGACCCACAAGCAAACACCAGTGATGCCAGCAGTGATTAAGAAATGGCACGATATGATGAGATGTTCCAAATGGTTTAAGAATGTAAAGAAATCTATACAGTCCCTTAATAAAGCAAAATGTATTGTATTAGTGTTTTCCTTTATTTTCTTTAATGTCTAACAGTAACAGTACAATAATACATTACACTACTAAGACAGTGATGATACAATGGTTATAACAGTATTGAAAAGAGAAAATGGTGATAAAATATGACTAAGATAATTACAATATCATTACATGGCATAATATACTTACGGTAATTTAACATAGGCCGACTTACGACCAAATCTGTTAATTGTTAATCCCTGTTATCCATGTTTTTATTCCTTGTTCTCTGTAAACTTAACATTTGTTTTATGTTTAAGTACAAAATTTGTTAAAATGTAAACCGCGCTGATGTCAAGAGTGCGGTATATAAAAGCTGTTAAATAAATAAATAAATAAATAAATCGACTTACGACCGGTCTGTCGGAACCAAACGCGGTCATAAGACGACGACTACCTATATAGAGGGTGGCTACTAAAATGGTTAGCGGTCTTCATTATAAAGCATATGAGGACAGACTTAAGGATCTTAATATGTACACCTTAGAAGAAAGGCGGGATAGAGGTGATATGATTGAGACATTTAAATACCTCCGTGGCATAAATGCACAGGAGGAGAGCCTCTTTCAATTGAAAGCAAGTTCTGCTATTAAAGGGGACAAGGGATGAGGGTTAAAGGGGATAGATTCAGGAGTGATATGCAGAAATATTTGTTTACGGAAAGAGTGGTGGATCCATGGAATTGTCTCCCAGTGGAGGTGGTAGAGATGAGGACAGTATCTGAATTCAAAAAAGCAACCATCCACCTGAAGCCTTGGTCCTCCATTGGCAGCGTTAATGAGGAACACACTGAAATCATCATCTCATCACTCAACCCAACCACCTTGCCCCTTGACCCATAGCCTGGTCACCTGGATCAAGAGAGCCAAGAAGGAACTCAGCCCCACACTCACCAAAATTACCCAATCAGTACTCCTACAAGGTGAAATGTCTTATTGCCTGAAAATCTCCTCCATACGTCCAACTCTGAAGAAACCAGAACTAAATCCTTCCAACCAAACCTCATACAGACCCATTGTCAGCCTACCTTTTACTGCCAAAATCATTGAAAAAAAATCATCCAGCATCAACTGCAAGACCATATTGACAGGAACAACCTATTTGACCCTCAACAACACAGATTCTGCCCTCTTCATGGAATATAAACACTACTAATCATCTCTGTCGACACCCTAATAAAAGGGATACAGAATATCAATCAAGGATTCCTACTGATCTTCTTGGATATCTTCTCAGCCTGTGACACCGTTAACCACAATATCCTCCTGCAGCGTCTTCGATCCACCAGAATCCAGAGTGCAGTTCTCCAATGGTTCAAATCCTATCTAACCAACAGACACCAACAGATAAAAATCAGCCCAAACACCTCCATCCCATACCAACAATCACAAAGAGCCCCCAAAGTATCCACCCTCTCAGCAGTCCTATTCAACCCCTCTGCTCAGTCATTAGATCCCATAACCTCAACATCCACATCTATGCTGACGACATCATGCTATATGGCACCTTCAACACAAAGCAACCCTCCTACTCTGTCCATCAAAAATGTTTCACTGATGTCTCCAACTGGCTGAAAAACAACAACCTAGCAACCAACTATAAGAAAACAGAAGCCCTCTTCATTATGAAAGACAACACCTTCTCCTCCAACAACCGCCATAACACATAACACACAAGTCAAGACCCAGATGGAAGTGAAATACAATATATTATTGTAAACCGCTCTAATGCTTCGGCCTGAGCAGTATATCAAATTCAAATAAACATAAACATAATACTCCGAAGCCTCTGAACCTGTGTCCCTGGTTTCAGGCAAAATATATTCAGGCTTTTTATACAGTTCCTGTATCACTTCCCAATGTCCTGGGCTAAGCCTAGGGTGTCGGCTATGTACTGTTTTATACTGAAAAGATTCCTCTTTCTTCAGAGATTTTATAGCGGCTCTATATAAACATTTTTCATTCAGAACTTTCTTCTTAGATAAACATTTTTCATACCTTGTATTGTAGGAATCCTCAAACGGTTTTCTTCTACTGCCTGTCTTTCCCATACAGCAGCTTTCTGAAATCTTTTTCCAGGAAAGTTTGGTTTACCTTGTGAACTTGGAGTCCCTTCTCCAAGTGAAGGTCTGGGCCTGTACCAGCTTAGCTTCTGGTTTGCCTGCGCAGCACGGCTTGGGTTCTCCAGCTGTCTCTCGTTTGACTCTAGATTACAGTTGCAGCAAGGCTTTTGCCTCTGTGGACAAACAGCTCTCTCTCTCTTGTTTGAGCTGAGACCTTCCCAGGTCCTTCATCAGCTCCAGGGAAATCACCTTCCACTCGGGGTGGTTTGCTAGCGGTAGAGTAATCAGGTTTCCATTCTAACCTCTTTCTCTCTGTGCTGCAAGTGATCCTTCCCTTGCTTCTGCTGGACTTGCCTCCTTGGCCTGCTTCTCTTTCTCCACTGCTGCTCTTCTCTCTCTCCTTCCTGCCGACCTGTCTCCGGTCTTCCACACTCTCCTAAAGAAGCACTCTAGCCTTCAAGGATTGGAAGCTGGCTGGCCTTACCTCGTGACCAGCAGGGCGTGGCTACTCAGTCCCTCTGAAGTCGCTCTGGCTCCCTCTAGGTGGTTCCTCCGAATATTGCAGCTTGTGCACATCTTTTTCTCTGTTCAAAACATTTTCTTTTCTCTCAACAGGGTCTGCTGCATGACAATAGTTAACCGCTCTATATGAATGATACACTCAACAATTGTAAATTTGTATATAGTGATCCAACTTTAGTTATCCAATGCATGCTGTATATAGTAAAATATTACACTGCAATTGTTAACTGTTTTGTTTTATGTATACCGCTTTGACCTAGTGAAAGGCAGTATAAAAATACAGCTAAATAAATAAATAAACTCCAAACCTAGCATTTTTCCCAATGCATGTCACTTCAGATTACTTTTTCCCAATGTCCATCACTTTGTACACTATTTAGATTACCCATCTCCTAATATAACAAGATCCATTTACAGATCCTTTTAATTCTCTGCAATTTTAGCAGTTGTGAATACTTTTTTTCATTTGCAGATATGGCCACCTCACTCATCACTTCAACCTCCAGATCATTTATGAATATGTCAAAAAACCTAGTTCCCATTACAGACTCTTGGGGCACTTCACCACTGAACCTTTATCAAGGGGATAGCTGACCATTTTGCCCTACTCTGTTTCCTGTCTTTTCAGCATTGTCTTCTCTATAATCATAACAATAAGATATGTCATACTGGGTCTGACCAAGGTCCATCAAACCCAGTATCCTGTTTCCAACAGTGGGCAATTCAGATCACGAGTACCTGGCAGATTCCCAAAAATGCATATATCTTTATCTTTATATTTGCCTTCTTGTCCACCGCTGCACACTGGGTGGAGAGTCCCCACATAATATCCATGATGACGCGTAAATCCTTTTCCTGGGTATGATTCCTAATGTGGAACCTTACATCGTGTAACAGTAGTTTGGGTTGTTCTTTCCTAGGTGCATAACTTTTCACTTGTGCAAATTAAATTTCATCTGCCATTTGGATGTCCAGTCTTCCAGTTTATCAAGATTCTCTTGCAATTTTTCACAATCCTCTAATGCTTGAACAACTTTGAATAATTTTGTGTCATCTGCAAATGTGATCACCTCACTCATTATTCTCACTTCCAGGGAACTCAAAGACATTCTGAAAATTTGGATACATTATATCAGCCGGCTCACCATGGTCTACCTGTTTATTCATACCTTCAAAAATATAACAAATTAGTAAGACAAGATTTTCCTTGACTAAATCCATGTTGACTTTCTCCCATTAAACCATGACTATCTATATCTGTAATTATACTCTAAATAATAGTTTCTACCATTTTTCCTGATTTTGACAGGCTCACCGATCTGTAGTTTCCCTAATTACTCCTGGAATCCTTTTTAAAAATTGGCATTGCATTGACACATTCTCCAATCTTTAGGTACTGCAGATGATTTTAATGATAGTTCATAGATTACTTACTAATAGTAGGTCTGAAATCTCACATTTCAGTTTTTTCAGTACCCTTGAATGCATACCATCCGGTCCAGGTGATCTGCTACTCCTTAGTTTATCAAAGAGTTGTAACACCTCTTCCCAGTTTATTGATTTTGTTTCAATTCTTCTGATATACTTCTACAGGCATGGATAATATCCCTACACCTTTTTCAGTAAAGACATTCAGTCTCTCCTCTATGGCCTTGTCCTCCCTTAGCTCCTCTTTTACCCCTCTAAGATCTAATGGTTCAGCTGACTCTCTAACAGTTTTTTTTGATACAAATGTACTTGAAAAAAGCTTTTATTTTATATTGTTGCTTCCACGGCAAGCTTTTTTTCAATTCTCTCTTTACCTGCCTTATCAGTGCCTTGCATTTAATTTATCAGTGCTCATGCTGTTTCCCATTTTCGTAATTTGACTCCTTTATCCATTTCCTGAAAGATGCTTTTTGACTACAGCAGCCTCTCTGACCTCCTCTCTAGAACAGGCTGGCAGTTTTTTGGACTTCCTTCTATATTTCTTAAAGCATAGAATAAATGTAGTCTGGGCTTTAAAGATGGTATTTTTAAGCAACACACATGCTTGATGTAAACCTTTAACCTTTGCAGCTGCTCCTTTTAGTTTTTTCTTAATTATTTTCCTTATTTTATGATAGTCTCTCTTTTGAAAGTTAAAAAGCAGTACTGTGAATTTTCTTGCCATCCTCCTTCCATTTATTAAATCAAATGTGATCATAATAGGATCACAATTGCCAAGTGTCCTAAAACCAATTTTTCTTGCAGGAGATCCTGTGTTCCACTTAGGACTAAGCCCAAAATAGTTTCCCCTCCTGTCATTTCATTAACCAGCTGCTCCAAAAACAGTCATTTAATTCATGAAAAAACTTTATCTCTCTAGCATGCACTGCTATGACATTGACCTAGTCAATACTAGGGTAATTGAAATCACCAATTATTACTGTGTTGCAACTTTTGTTAGTTTCTCAGATTTCTTTTAGCATTTTATCATATATCAGTTCATTCTGGCCAGACGGACAGTAGTATACCCCCTCTGCCATTCCCTTCCACACTCCGGTAACAAATTCCAGAGTTTGATTACGCATTGAGTGAAAAAATATATTCTCTTATTAGTCTTAAATAGGTTACCCTGTAGCTTCATTGCATGTCCCCTGACGATGTAAACAATCAATCAATCTATGTTTACCCGTTCCACTCCTTTCATTAATTTATAGACCTCTATCATATCTCCCTTCAGCCATCTCTTTTCCAGGTTAAAGAGCCCTAGCCTTTTTAGCATCTCTTCATAGGAGTATCCTTCCATACCCTTTACCATTTTGATGGCTTTTCTCTGTACCTTTTTTAATAATGCTATATCCTTTTAAAGATACGGCGACCAGAATTGCACACAATATTCAAGCTGCTGTCACACCATGGAACGATACAGAGGCATTATAATATCCTGTTTTATTCTCCATTGCTTTCCTTATGATACCTAGCATTCTATTTGCTTTCTTGGCCTCCACTGCACATTGGGCGGAGGGTTTTAACATGTTATTCACAATGACACCTAAATCTTTTTCGTTTTTGGTGGGTCCTAATGTGGAACCTTGCATCGTGTAATCATAGTTTGGGTTGTTCTTTCCAAGGTGCATAGCTTTGCACTTGTCCACATTAAATTTCATCTGTCTTTTGGATGTCTAGTCTTCTAATTTATCAAGATCCTCTTGCAATTTTTCACAATCCTCATGGGTTTTAACAGCTTTAAATAGTTTTGTGTCATCTGCAAATTTGATAACCTCACTCGTTATTCCCATTTCCAGGTCATTTATCAATATGTTAAAAAAGTAGCAGACTCACTGGGGTACTCCACTATTCACCTTTCTCTATTGGGAAAATTGACCATTTTGCCCTACACTCTGCTTTCTATCTTTTAACCAGTTCCTGTTCCACAATAGTATACCGCTTCCTATCCCATGTATTTTTAGTTTTGCCAAACGTCTCTGATGAGGGACCTTGTCAAAGGTTTTCTGAAAGTTCAGATTCACTATATCAACCGACTTACCTTTGTCTACCTGTTTATTCACACTTTTAAAAAAACATAACAGATTAGTAAGACAAGATCTTCCTTGTCTAAAGCCATGTTGGCTGTCTCCCATTAAGTCATGACTACATGTTCAGTAATTTTGTTCTTTATGATGGTTTTTACCATTTTTCCTGGCACTGATGTCAGGCTCACAGGTCTGTAGTTTCCCGGATCACCCCTGAAACCTTTTTTAAATATTGGCATTACATTGGCCATCCTCCAATCTTCAGGTATTACAGATGATTGGTACAAAAAAGATGCTCCAAGGACCAACATCTGCGGCTTAAGGGCCAAAAAGGCCCTTCTGCACACCTGAGTGGCCTTTGAAATGTCTGGAAATAATTGCACCCTTGTTCCTCCAGAAAAAGAAAGGCTTTGTTCTTAAAGTAACTTTTGAGGACTGAGATCTTGACCTATTCTGAGTGTAAAGTTACCATTAACGTAGCTCTGGTGGTAATAGTAGCCTGCGAATTTTCTAAGAATTGTGTCAGATTGAAATCAGTTCGAGGTTGCAAAACACCAAAACCCTCAGAGGATTCTCAAGAATCCTCACACCAAGCGCATAATAAACCTTGGAAAATACTATTGAAGCAGCGCCGGACAAAGCCAGTGCTTCTTTGAGGTACCTCCGGCGACAGTAATTGACAAAAAGGAAACGTTAAGAAGCAAATATTCTTTACCCTTATGCTATTTTCATACATTTCTAATTTACAGTGAGTAACAAGACTATCTATGACAGTGGGAGCACTAAATCCCTGCAGAGCAGTACGCTGATTCTCATATGGAATAGTTATCCGTACAAATTCTAGTGTGTTTTGTTTCCTGCAAAATCTTCATCCTGTGTGACTCAACACCCTCTAACATAGAACGCAATGCCTCTACCATTTTTCTGTCCCTTGACTCTTCAACTTCTTAAGCAGTCTTTCATGAAGACCTTTATCAAACACCTTTTGAAAATCTAAGTACATTGTATCAACAAGCTCACCATTACCCATTTCCTTGCATACACTTTCAAAAAAAATCTAATAAATTGGTAAGCTAAGGCTTGCCTTTACTAAACCAGTGCTGGCTCAATGCCATTCTGCTTTGTCTTTCTATGTAGTTAAAAACATTTGTTTCATATCTGTGTACATAGATAACACCTCTTCTAAACTGGCTACTGTCATGGTGTAGATCAGTCAGAGCCTATGGAGATAGGAAAAGCTGAGCAAAACAGATCTGACATTGACAGCTCAGTGCAGCACATGGCCCAGAGTTGCTATAGGCAACATACACAAACTGCATCACAAGGTGTGAGAGCACGCCCGAATAGCAAGCTAGCTCACAGCTCATTAGATAATGAGGGGCAGCTGGGAGGGGGCGGAGCCCAAGCAAACACCAAGTCACATGCAGATAAAATTCACTTACCGGAGGTTAGTGAAGAGAGACCACCAGGGAAATACAGAACCATTGGTAACTGGGAGAGAACAGCTGGTAACTGGAGGACAGGAGGAACTTGGAAACCCGGTAGAACCAGAGCAGCTGAAGAAGCCCTGAGGAACTGCTTCAGAGGGCAGGGCACAGCTAAGCAAAAGCCCAATGAACTTTGCCAGGAAGGGGGCAGAGGAGATAATCCTAGACCCAGGCTTAGGAAAGCCAACCTACCAAGTAACAGGTACAAGGAAGGAGAGAGCTTCTACCCTGAAGGGAGTTTCAGGCCCAAGGAAAAACAGAGAGAGAAAAGCAGTAAAACGCTTTTGTCTTGGCAAGGCTCTGCTGTACCGAGAAACTCTGAGCAGAGAGAGTGTAAAGGTAGGCTTATTGCTTCTAATAGAGGAGACATAGAAAGTGAAGAATTTCCCTGCACTTACCAAGAGTTATGTGGCTCTCAAAATAGAAACTCCAGAGAATGCGGTAACTTCCCATTCTACTCTAGCTGTGAGGAGGAGGGGAACACTCTCAGCCGTACAGAGAGACTGTTTAAGAATAATGTGGGTTACAATCCAAAAGGACTTTATTCAGAAGAGGAGTGTGAAGAAATGCAATGTGATTTATATGAGGAGCCTGCTTCTGAGAATTGTATGGATTGTACATTTACTTTGTCTGATGAAATCACTTCTTTATGCTGAAGAGGTTTCTGGAAGTTTTTCTAAGGAAAGGAAGTGAAGAAACTTATCTTGAGTGGAAAGGACTGTTTAAACTACCTTTTTCTGTTCCACTGTTAAGCTGACGATAAGCAGTATTTTTGTTCCGTTTGTTCCTTTTATTTTGTGCCAGCCATATGGTCATTTTGTTCTTATATCCATTGCTTTGAAAATCCGCCCGGGAAGGGGAAATAAAAAGTCCTGTCTTAAGCCTTGCTACTCGACTACAACTTTATTCTTTCGTTAGCTTGTGGGACTACAACTCCCAGAGGGCATTGCAACGCCTATTGTACCACTCCCCTTGCTACTTAAGAGAACGCCCCGATGAAATACCCATGCTTTTAGCCTCTGGGGACGTTCACGGGTGACACTACCTATATATGGACATGCAAATTTGCATATGTAAATGGTGTATTTTACACTCACAAGTATTCTAAAATTGCCTTCATTGTGATTTCCTTTGGTCTGCTCCCCATCTTTCCTTTTATTTATTTTACTCTGTTTTCTCAGACTTTGTAATCTATGCATGAATTTGCTTGTTGATTGATATTATCCTAATATAGTCCTTTGCACATTTTTTCTATGGGGCATGTTTACTACAGTGTGGTAGCTGAAAGCGAGTAGCTTGTTGCTGGACTAACGCGCATCTTAACCCCACAGAAGGTACAATAAAGATGCATCCATGCTAAAAATCATTGTGCTACCAGAGTACCTCCGAAATAGACAGGATTAGAGCAGGAATGGGGTGGAGAGTGCATGGGATTAACCTCATGTGGCCAGCACAGATGCAGTAGTAGTGATTCTGACCAAAGAAGACACTGCTAGTATGAACATAGACAACACCTGCCTCAAACCAGGCTCTAGTTGCATATGCTGTAGCAGTGTGTTCCAAATGCATGATATATGTGCAATTCTCATGCTCCAAACTGCCCTGGGCCATCCCACACATACCAGCCCACAGAACAGATTTACGGTTGCACACATGGACTCAGCCTACATGCTGTCATCTGCAGCATGGAAGATGATGGCTCAGTCCTTTTTGCCAAACAGATAGCAGGGAGGTGGGCTCTTGCAACAATAGCAACAGGAGCACCATCAGCAGGGGACGGGGGTCCATTGCCCTCTTGCTACCCTAGTGTTTATGTGGGTTGGCAAGGCTCCCCCTCTACATGGATATTGTGGTGGCTGGAGGATAGCATATTCAGGGCAGCAACACAAGGTTGGATGTCCAGCACTGGCAAGGAGTTGGGGAGACAGAGTATTTTTCTCAGATAGACAACCTGAGATGGGCCATATAGGCAGGTTGGAGATGACTGGACACAATTGGCGGTGGAGAATGCAAATCCACTGTTGAAACTACTGGCCATTGTAGGAAAGGCATACCTTTTTGCAGTCCAGCTACTGTGGGACCCTAGCCTGGGCCCTAGGGCATACAAGCATAGGGCTGCCTTGTAATGTCCTTAAATAAAGATTCTCTGACTGTCCCCTGTGGAATTCTGGGACTTGTAGTTAGGCTTTTCTTGAGCAAGGACAACATGTAGTGTGAGACCGTTGGTAAGGCATACAAGAATATTTATTTTTCTATGGGGATTTCCAAGGCATTAAAATTCAAACACAAGGCATTAGGATACTTCTCCAACACAAAGGATAACAGAAGATAACTGGCAACTGAGGTAAATGGAAACCAAAAGTCCTGCTAACCTTAGCAGCTGTTTTTCATTAAACAAAACAGTACTCAGCACAGCTTCTTGTATCTCTTTCAAGCAAAAGGTAAACTTTCTTCTTGGCACAACTGTTTTCCCTTTTAAACAAACTTCTGGTAACACACAGCTTTTTGCTTTGGAAGAAAACTCTTACTTGGACAAACACATCCTTGGCTTTGGAAGAATATTAGCAGTTACACAGTTATGCACAATACAGCTTCTCACTCTTTCTCGGCTCTGCTTAGTAAGGCTCAGTCTTCTTTTAAACAGAATGAGCAATCCATTGGAGAGATTCCTAGGTCAGACTCTGGCACATAAGAATTGACCTGCATTTCCTCCTGGGCTAAAGAATGCTCATTGCCTTCTACAGTCTTAAAATCTTCCTCAGCTTCTCTGTCTTGTAGGAACTTTTGAAACTGACTCCATAGCAAATCTTTCTGATTGGGCACAGTTACTTTGGGAGAATAAGCCTTTCTCTCAGGGAACACTTGTGCTAATGTTTCTAGTGGTTTTAGCTCAGCTGCTCTGCTCACTGCTGGGGTTTGGCTTTTTCCACTCTCAAGCGTCTCCACCCACCTTCTGGCAGTTGTAGGGCTCAGGTCTGGCTCTTGTACACTAGCTGCTGCAAACTGTTCCTGTTTATCTGTAAGCTGTTCAGCTATATATCTGTTGGCTTCACTTCTAGGAGAATTTCTCAGACATCCACTGCTTCCTTTTCTACTGACCTCTTTCAGCTTCTGGAAGTCAGACTTCTTGTGCCTTTCTCCACTCCTTCTCTCATGAGATCTCTCCTGAAAGCCTTCCTGGAACCCTTCTTCCTCTCCAGGATATCCCAGGGCTCTGGGATATCTCCTCCCACTGGAATCCCCTTGCTCCAGGATCTCTCCTTCTCCTGTGGAATTGACTCTCCCATCCTCTCCTCCTCTCTGGTCAAAGTGAGGTTTTAAAAAACATTTCTTCCCTGCCAAACCCTTGCCTTCGCAAAGGCCTTATCAATCAGTATCTAAGCCTGCCCCCACTTCAGAGTATGGGCGTGGCTTAGCCTCAGCAGAGACAGGATTTTTTTTCTTTCCTGCTCTGCAAGCTCTGTGTACAGCTTGTCTGTCACTTGTTTTAAAGGCAGAAACATGGTTTTCTTCTATCTCCATCTGTTCTTGGCTGCTCTCATCATCACACTACCACCACTTCATTATGAGGGTCTATGTATCAGTGCATATGTGCACCTGAGTGGATGTGCTAATACCATGGGTTTTTGTTCCTGGGGTCACATGGCCATTCACCCAGACAATAGAAGTGCATGTCTGTGACCCTCTGACTCAGAGTACATGCTTACAGTTAAACCACTGAATGAAGATTAGTTCAGTTGTAGCTCTCTGGTCAATGTCCCCCTCCCCACTGGCATGTTACTTAATGGGTATGGTGTTCTTTCAACTTGGGGAGCATTTTCATAGGGTTTGGAGGCACTCAGTTACCTGAGAGCTGTTTGGCTGGAGCAGAGGCCTAAATGGGTTGCCCTTCTCCATGGTGGTATGTTGGTGTATGCACCCAGAACTCTCAACATGTGAGGGGCATGGGTGGATACTGTGGCTTGTCTCTCACCCTCCCCCCCCCCCCCCAGGCAGTTGTTCAGCTCCAGAGGGTGTCCATCTCCTGAAATATTATCTGTGGTGTTGATATCCAATGTCTCTGACCTGGGGGATGGCTCTGGAAAATCTTGACCTTGATGTGCAGGAGAGCTTGGTAGAAGAGGTCAATACCTATTTGTCTTCACTCCTGTGTTGTTTCTGTGCTGGACAAGAAAATCTCCACAATAGGCCATTGCTCCTCCTCTTCATCCCATTAAAGGGGGTTCACCCTCCTCAATGGTGATGGTTCTATGCCAGGTGAATAGGGTAGTCATAGAAAAAGAACCAAACCCAACCCCAAGGCCTGTTATCCTGTCTATTGCACCCTAGGTTATCAGGCACCCTGGGTGTTGTAGGGTGAGGGGAAATCATACTCCAGTGCCCATATTCTGGCAGTGCTGACATTGCCTTCACCAGACAGGGGCCCCTTGCTCATATGGATGTACATTCTTGCTCTGACACCCACAGACACTGCTGCTGCACTGTCTCTAGCCATGTGTTTGCATGTCTCGCTTCCTCATACTTTGGTCCATATGTCTGAGAAGTGTACATCTTCTCTATTCAGCCTTCTTTAGCCTTCAATTGCAACTTGCACTATGGTCTATGGGTGGGGTTGGTGACCATCTATTGTTGATTGTTCTCTATGTTGAAGTATGGTGGACTGCTTTCACACATGTTGACAAGGTGATACTTCAGCGTTAGTATATAAGCATGGGGAGGATGTAGTTTGTGCCATTATATTGTACATTCACACAAGATACACAGTCACTACTACCACATACCTGACCGTGCTTAATGTGGCATTTCCTCCCCACCATAACAGCACACAATGCTTTTAGTGCATGGACTCCTCCTTTGCCATAGAAAAGCACACTAATTAGGCATTACTCCAGCACTCCCTAACTCACTTTAGTAAACATGCCCCTATATTTTCTAATTTACCAAAAGAGAGAAGAGAAAAATATCTAGTTTTGTATGAGCTTGACATGTTTAACCTGAATTTAGGAAACCTGCTGAAAATCTGTCTCTCATTCTTTAGCTTCATCATTATCTTAAGAATGTGCACTTTTGGAACGTGCTGGGTGAAGAGATCCGTTTTGATGACAATGGTGATATCTCAACTGGATATAATATTATGACTAATATGATAGTTCATCTACCCAATGGGACACCGAATGAAGATATTGTTGGAAGTTATAACCCTTATGCTCCCCCAGGCCAAGATTTTACCATCAATGAAAAGGCAATTGTGTGGGAGAACACGTTCACTGAGGTCAGAAATAATCAATATTAGAGCATAAGGAAAGGCACCAAACCATGCAAATATCATGTATGTTTTCCTGTGGTGAGAACAACTACTATAGTGTTATTGACAGTTATAAATTCTTCTTTATACCAATATAACAGAACAATAAACCTTGCAAATAGGGATGAAATCAATAAAAGAGAAAATGTTTTATATCTAGATAAAGGTGAGAGTATGAATTTACCCATAAAAGTCATCAGGAAGGGTCATATTGAGACAGGATAAAACAGAAAGTGAATCCTCAAACATTTCCAAAATGTGGCCAACAACTTCACCCCAACACCACTCCATAAAGCCCACCTTGAAACATAGAATTACTTAGTATTTTAATGCAATGGAAATGTCACAGTCTATCAGGTGTTTGCTAGTATGTCTAATATAATAATTACAGGCTTATATACGAACTTAGACTAAAGTTGAAAAAAAGCAAGCCACATGAATGTAGCAAGATATAAACTTGAGAATATACCACCTGGATTTAAAGACTGCCTGCAAAATAGATTTGCTGCTTTAGATGGAAATGACAGTGCTCCAGAAGAGTTATGGGTTGACATCAAGACGGTAATGTTGGAAGAAAGTGAGAAGTCTCTGCAAAAGGTGAAAAAGCAAAAATGGCCAAAATGGATGACCGAAGAAATTCTGAAAATTGCCTAGAAATGCCGAGAAGCTAAAGCCAGAGGAGAAAGAGAGGCAATCACAGAACTCAGCTGAGATTTCCAAATGCAGCAAGATGAGCCAAGGAGAAGTACTACAATAAAACATGCAAGAAAACAGAGTCAGAAACTATTAGAGGAAGAACAAGATCTGTTTTCCGAAAGCAGTGAGAGTTAAACAAAAAATTCCAGCCTCAAACTGGAATGCAAGATGCTCAAGAATCCATGTTGGATGATGCTTAGAAGATCAAGGAGTGGAGGCGTGGCCTAGTGGTTGGGGCAAGGTACTTCAGGCCAGAAGGTCGAGGGTTCAAATCCCACTAGAGGACAGCAACTTTGGGCCGGAAGGACTGGGGTTTCTAGTCCCACAGGTGCTCCTTGTGGTCTTGGGCAAACCACTTAACCCTCCATAGCCCATGTTACCTGTAAAATAGTTATCTCCAAGTTATAATGCCCTGTTCAATGTAATTTCAGTTTGTTCAATGTAAACCACACTGATGCAGAATAGCACGGTATATAAGAGAATATAAATAAATCAAGAAAAGCTGGAAAGAACATACAGTCATTATATCATAAAGATCAAGTGGACTAACAGCTGTTTCAACTTGTATCTTATGATCAGGAACCACTGGTGATGAAAAAAGAAGCAGCATTGAAAGCTTTATCAAAGAACAATGCGCAGGCAATGATGGCATTCCCACTGAAGTATTACAGAAATCGGATGCATCTATTACCATACTTACAAGGCTCTGCAAGTAAATCTTGAAGAAATCTTGGCCAACTGACCCGAAATGATCTGTCTTTATACCGATATTGAAGAAAAGTGATTGACTGAATGTAGACATTATCACACAATTGCTCTGATCCCACATGCAAGCAAAAACATATTTATATGTGTTTTTTGACTATAGCAAGGTTTTTGCGCATGTGAACCATGAGAAACTCTGGACCACATTAAGAAGCATTTATATACCAGAACACCTGACAGTTCCGTTGCACAACCTTTACATTGATCAAGAAGCAACAATTCAAACCTAACAAGGAGAAAAGAATGGTTTAAAATCAGCAAAGCTGTACGACAAGGCTGCATACTTGCCCCCTACCTGTTTAATTTATATACAGAGCAAATCATCAGAGAAGCAGGACTGTATGAATTCAACCGAGGTATGAAGACTGGTGGAAGACTCATCAACAACCTTCGCTATGCTGATACCACATTACTAGCTGAAACTGAAGATGATCTGAAACATTTGCTTCTCAGTATCAGGGAACATAGTCTTAAAATTGGCCTGCACCTTAACATAAAGAAGACAAAGA
The DNA here is from genome assembly GCA_033557465.1 of Ichthyophis bannanicus. Classification (NCBI taxonomy): domain Eukaryota; kingdom Metazoa; phylum Chordata; class Amphibia; order Gymnophiona; family Ichthyophiidae; genus Ichthyophis; species Ichthyophis bannanicus. The sequence goes on along the minus strand of CM066051.1, from coordinate 20,592,438 downwards.
TCTTGACAGCTGGAAAAATCAATAAATTCATCATTGATGGAGAAGAAATTGGAATAGTTGGCAAGTTTAACCTACTTGGATCAACTATTAATAAAGAAACAACAAGCAGTCAAGAAATCCAACAACGCATTGCTATCAGCAAAATGGCTATGAAGGACAAGATTTTCAAGAGCAGAGATGTCTCTCTCTATATAAAGATTTGACTTGTCCAAGCCATTGTATTTTCAAAAACATCTTATGGATGTGAAAGTTGGACAGTGAAAAAGATAGGAAGAAAATCAATGCCTTTGAATTATGGTGCATGCAAAGAATATTGTGTATACCACAGACTCCCCGAAGAACATCAGAACTAGAGGAGATCTTTCTTTAGAAGCTCAGATGACAAGACTTAGGGGCATGTTTACTAAAACCCCGGTAAAGTGCGGGCCGCAGTAGTGTGTGGGTGCCATATAAGGAGTGGGCGTTTCTTTGTGAAAAAGAAAAAACGTGATTTACATATGCGCTAAGGTGCGTGGCCCCCATGTGCGCCCCGCACATTAGCGCATGAGAAAGCTGCGCGGGAGGCATAAGTGGCGCGCTGATGTGCAAGCAGACGAGCAGAGCCACAGCACAATGGTTAAGACACTGTCCAATGATGCAGGGATCAGGAGTTCAAACCCCCACAGTGCCCAATGAAGATCTCTGGCTGAGGCATTACTTTAGGAGCCAGTTTAATATTGGGCTGCATAAGGCGGCACGCTGATGGGCATAAGGCGGTGCTCTATTGTTTTAGGAGGCATTTTAATATTGGGAGGCATAAGGCGGTGCGCTGATGTGCAAGCATAAGTACAGAACCACAGCACAATGGTTAAGACACTAACCAATGGTGCAGGGATCAGGGGTTCAATCCCCCACAGTGCCCAATGAGCAAGGCTGGCTGAGGCATTACCTATTATGTGGAAGATTGCTTTAGGAGGCATTTTAATGCTATTTTAATTACGTCTACTATCAAACGCATTCTCAAAGTGTGTTAACATAAGGCACCCCATAAGGCACATGTTAAAGTGCACTGTCCACCAAGGCACCCTAGCATGTGGCTTATAGGGCGCTTTATAGGGTGCCGTATGAGTTATCGCAAGGTCATAGCACTGTTTTAGATGGCAGCACTGTGCAGTTTAAGGAATGAAAAGCATAAGTAGGTGCGCTGACATGCAAGGAGGAGCAGCAGTGGAGCACAATGGTTAAGGCACTGACTGCTGATACAGGGGTCATGAGTTTGCTCCCCAGTGTGCCTAATACGTAAGGCTGGCTGAGGCATCAGCTTTGCAATGTACATTTTGTTTCCTGCAGCACTTTGTATTTATTTAATTAATTGCTGCCAGCAAACATGCCCTCATGTGCCGTAATTGAAGGTGCCGTATAAGGCACCCTATAAAGCACTCCATAGGGCACATTATAAAGTGCACTGTCCGCCACGGCACCCTAAAATGTCCCCTATAGGGCACCCTATAAGTTGCGTCACAGGATAATGTATAGTGCACCTTATATGGACGGGAACCATAAGGTGCCCTATAGGGCGCCCTATAAAGCACCCTCAGAGGCACCTTATGGGTACAGTATGCTGAGGGTGTTTTTGCTGGCAGCAAAAATGTACATTAAAAATAGATAATGCTTTGGCCAGCCCTATCAAATAACCCCACTGTGGGTTTGAACCCATGACCTCTGGCATCACAGGCAGTGAAGTAACCATTGCCCACCACACCAGTCCTGGGCACAGTACAGGCATGGATATGGTGCGCAATACTGTTGGGGGTCACTCCCCAGGGTGGTAAACACTGTCTGAGACCAGACCTGAAGCACACACCACAGACATCAGAATGATTGTTATGATGGAGCTCAATCAGCAAACTGTGCTTAACGTAGGAATTTCTATCTGCCAGTACTCATCGCAAACGTTTGAGAGCTGTGTACCGTATACCCAGGTGTAGGGTTGCATTGCTAAGGTATGCAAGTGCTAGTATTGGGAGATGCACGCAGGGCCCAATGTCCTGCCTCTCCAGGAGGCATTAGCCAATGGGGCCTGTGGGTGTGGGTGTGTCTGCCCCTGTTGGCTGCTGCACGGCAACAACACCAAACTTAAACTGCGCGGAAGGAAGGCCCGGCAATCTACTTCTGTATCTTGCCATGAAAACCCAATGGATAGTTACAACAAAACAAATTGTGCTATGGTGCTGGAAGATGAGACTCCCAGGTCGGAAGGCACTCAACTAGCTACTGGGGAAGAGCTGAAGACTTTTCAGAGTAAAGCCAGCATTTATGATGTGGTTGGATCAAAGCCCTCGGGAAGTCTGACTGCTGATGTAGCTGCGCATGAAATGAGAGTCAGAAGCTGTAAAGATGTCTTACACATTGGAACATGGAACGTACGAAGCATGAACCAAGGGAAGTTGGAGGTGGTCAAGAATGAAATGGAACGTGTACAACTTGATCTGTTGGGTGTCAGCGAACTGAAATGGACTGGCATCGGGCACTTTGCATCAGATGATCACATGGTCTACTATGCTGGAAATGAAAGACAAAGAAGAAATGGTGTTGCATTTATAATAAAGAAGAAACTTGCAAGAACTGTAATGAAATACAATGCAGTCAGCGAACGCTTAATCTCTATTCGTCTACGAGGATTGCCTATCAACACAACTATAATTCAAGTATATGCCCCAACAACAGCTGCAGAAGAGAATGAAATTGAAGAGTTCTATGAACAAGTACAAGCTGAAATTGACAGAACATGCAAACAGGATATCCTGATAGTCATGGGTGACTGGAACGCAAAAGTTGGCAACAAAGAAGAAGGCAAAGTAGTTGGAAAATATGGACTTGGCAACAGAAATGAAGCTGGAGAAAGATTGATAGAATTCTGCAAGACCAATGATCTATTCATCTCAAACACCTTCTTCCAGCAACACAAGCGACGACTGTACACATGGACTTCACCCAATGGATTGTATAAAAATCAAATTGACTACATCTGTGGAAGTCAACGATGGAAAAGCTCTGTAACATCAACAAAGACAAAACCTGGAGCTGACTGTGGTACAGATCATCAACTACTAGTATGCAAACTCAAGCTAAAGTTGAAAAAGAGCAAACCACTCATGAATGCACCAAAATATGACCTTGAGAATATACCACTGGAATTTAAAGACTGCCTGCAAAATCGATTTGCTGCTTTAGATACAAATGACAGAGCTCCGGAAGAGTTATGGAATGACATCAAGAAGGTTGTGCTGGAAGAAAGCGAGAAGTCTCTACAAAAGGTGAAAAAGCAAAAACGGCCAAAATGGATGACGGAAGAAACTCTGAAAATTGCCCAGAAACGCAGAGAAGCTAAAGCCAAAGGAGAAAGAAAGACAATCGCAGAACTCAACAGAGATTTCCAACGTGCAGCAAGACAGGACAAGGAAAAGTACTACAATGACACTTGCAAGGAAATAGAAGCAGAAACTATTAGAGGAAGAACAAGATCGGCTTTCCTAAAGCTGCGAGAGTTAAAGAAAATGTTCCAGCCTCGAATTGGAATGTTACAAGATGCTCAAGGTTCTATGTTGAATGATGCTGAGAAGATCAAGAAAAGGTGGAAGGAATATACAGAGTTTTTATATGATAAAGATCAAGTGGACCAACAGCCGTTTCAACCTATACCTTATGATCAGGAACCATTGGTGATGAAAGAAGAAGTTGAAGCAGCATTGAAAGCCTTATCAAAGAACAAAGCACCAGGCATTGATAGCATTCCCATAGAAGTATTGCAGCAATCTGATGCAGCTGTTACCATACTTACAAGGCTCTGCCAAGAAATATGGAAGACAACATCATGGCCAACTGACTGGAAAAGATCTGTGTTTATACCAATACTAAAGAAAGGTGATCCAACTGACTGTGGAAATTATCGCACAATCGCTCTGATCCCACATGCCAGCAAGATTCTACTGAAGATTATTCAAAAGAGACTACTGCCATACCTAGAACAAGAACTACCTGAAGTGCAAGCAGGGTTCAGGAAAGGGCGAGGAACGAGAGACATCATTGCGGATGTGAGATGGATCCTTGAAAAGACTAAAGAATACCAAAAGGATATCTATTTGTGCTTTATCGACTATAGCAAGGCTTTTGACTGTGTAAACCATGAGAAACTCTGGGCCACATTAAGAAGCATGGGTATACCAGAACACCTGATCGTTCTCTTGCGTAATCGGTACATTGATCAAGAAGCAACAGTTCGAACGGAACAAGGAGAAACAGAATGGTTTAAAATAAGCAAAGGTGTAAGACAAGGCTGCATACTTTCCCCCTACCTGTTTAATTTATATGCAGAACAAATCATCAGAGAAGCAGGACTGTATGAAGACAACAGAGGTGTGAAGATTGGTGGAAGACTCATCAACAACCTTCGCTATGCTGATGATACCACATTACTGGCTGAAAGCGAAGATGATCTGAAACATTTGCGTCTCACAATCAAAGAACATAGTCTCAAAATGGGCCTGCACCTTAATGTAAAGAAGACAAAGATCATGACAACTGGCATAACCAACAGGTTCATCGTTGAAGGAGAAGAAATTGAAATTGTGAACAACTTTAACCTACTTGGATCAACTATCAATAAAGAAGCAACAAGCAGTCAAGAAATCAGACGACGCATTGCTCTTGGCAGAATGGCTATGAAAGACCTAGATAAGATTCTCAAGAGCAGAGATGTGTCTCTCCATACAAAGATTCGACTTGTTCAAGCCATGGTATTTTCAATAACATCATATGGATGTGAAAGCTGGACAGTGAAAAAGATAGACAGGAAGAAAATTGATGCCTTTGAATTATGGTGCTGGCGGCGAATACTGTGTATACCATGGACTGCCCGAAGAACAAACAAGTCGGTACTAGAGGAGATCAAACCTAAGCTTTCTTTAGAAGCTCAGATGACAAGACTTCGACTTTCATACTTCGGACACATCATGCGAAGAGAGAGATCATTAGAGAAAGACATCATGCTTGGCAAGATAGAAGGTCAACGCAAAAGAGGAAGGCCAGCAATGAGATGGATCGCTACAATAACAGCAGCTACGGGTACCAGTCTGTCGTCAATGAGCCGCCTGACTGAAGACCGAACACAATTTAGGATAGCTATCCAGAGGGTCGCCATGAGTCGACTCCGACTCGACGGCACTTAACAACAACAAACATCTGCATACCATGGGGGTGATGCATAGATATTCAGCACAGGCATCTTTCTTAGAGGCAGCATGGAACCTGAATGGTGTGTGGCCCTCCAGGACTGCATTTGGGAGACTCTGCTCTAGGTAATGCGCCTGTTTATGGTGTCTGTGCTCAGTGGGGTAAAATATAGGCGTATTAACCATGCGTATGTTCTCAGCAATAAAGGTTTGTCCTTACTATCACGGTTTAGTTGTGGGAAAAATATGTGGACTGGATTGGCAGTAGCCCTAGCTGGGCTTTGAACCTGTGACCTTCTGTTCTTGCACACACTGTCTGTGTGCACTGCAGCACCGTGTTGCCACAGATAGGCTGCATTCCCTGGGGAGTCCATGACTGTACATCCGACAGGGACTGTCTGTTGCAGTGGACGGTGCCAGCCTGCACATGGCTAGGCCACTGTCTGCTGTGGCTAGCAGCCACAGCCCCCTCCACCACCTGTACCCTTCCGCCAACATGCTGACATGTCCTTATCTTGGAAAAAGCAGATGACCTGATTGAGTTGTGGCACTCCAGGACTGCATTTGGGGGACTCGGCTGTAGGTAATGCCCATTGTTATGGTGTGTGTGCGGTGTAGGGTAAAATATGGGTGTTTGAACCATGCTTATGTTCTCTGCAATAAAGGAGTGTCTTTACTATCTCTGTTTAGGCCCCCCCCCTCCTGTAGCGCATTTTGTGGCAAGTTTTTATTCAGGCTGCCTAGTTGCCTTGGTAAGGGTGTGAGCAGAGCTACCGATTTTAAGACCGACCTCTGAGGGCTTCTTGGCTAGATGGCTCTGACGGCTGAGTCAGGCTCTTGCTCTGTACATAATGAACAAAATGGGGAGGGGAGAGGGTGAAAAAAAACCCCAGGTACAGAATAGTCATACACAAAGAAAGTTTGGCCATACTGGCTTAGGTTGTGTCATCTGAGTTCCACAGACACTCTTCAAACAGGGTTCCCCATACATTTGTTCAGTTGAGTGTAGGAGTTGCAGACTGCTTTGTCAATAGAAGACTGGATCCTGGAGCTGAAGGAGGAGCTCTTATGCTGTGATGTCAGGATTCTGTCATGTTCAGCCCTCAGCTGCTGGTGGGCGGTAGCAACCCACGCATAGCTGGACTGGCCTGGAGGTACCCAAGGAAAGATAATTAGCAGTTAAGATTTAATTTTGCCTTATAATGCCTCTATCATTCCATGGTGTGACTGCACCTTGAATATTGTGTGCAATTCTGGTCACCATATCTTAAAAATGTATAGCCGAATTAGAAAAGGTACAGAGAAGAATCACCAAATTGTAAAGGGGATGGAAGGATACCCTTATGAGGAAAGGCTTAAAAGGTTAGGGCTTTTCAACTTGGAAAAGAGATGGCTGAGTTGGCAATATGATAGAGGTCTATAAATTAATGAATGGAGCAGAACACATAAATGTCAACTAAAAGTAGAAAGACTAGGGGACACACAGTGAAGCTACAATGTGATCCATTTTAAGATTAATAAGAGAAAATATTTTTTCACTCAATGTGTAAACTCTGTAATTTGTTACCAGCGGATATAGTGAAGGCTGTTTGGGTTTAAAAAAAGGTTTGGACCATTTCCTGGAGGAAAGGTCAATAAACCATTATTAAAGAGGACCCAAGAAATCCACTGCTTGCCACGGGACAAGCATTGTGGAACTTGTGTACCTTTATGGGAACGTGACAGGTACTTGTGACCTGGATTGGCCACTGTTGGAAACAAGTTCTCTGACCTTGTTCTCTGTAAAACCTAACAGTTTGTTGTTATGGTATGTTGTTACATTGTGAACCGCGCTGATTCTGAATAGAGCGGTATATAAGAGCCTGTAATAAATAAATAATAATAAATAAGATACTGGGCTTGATGGACCTTTGGTCTGACCCAGAGTGGCAGTTTTATGTTCTTAGTGGTGGGTAAAATATGGGGACTGGGTTGGCTGGAGCCCCAGCTGGGATTTAAACCTGTGACCCTCTGGTCCTACAGGTACTGGCTGTGTCAGCTGCACCACACTGTGGCCACAGAGACAGTGCAGTCCCTACAGATAGGAAACCTGGCCGAAAGAGTCAGAAACCCTCTCTGCACATTTTTACTGTGGGCTCATTCACCTTGTATGGAGACAAAAGTGCAAATAAACCCCGAAAATGACCTCAAAAAAGGGGAAAAAAACATAACCAAGCTGGCCAATAGTGATATTAATGGGCAACCATAAAAAACACTCCCAGGAAAGCTCCAAAAAAAAGGGAATGATTTTTGGAAGGGTCTACGCTCCATAGACCCTTCCAAAAATCATTTCTTTTTTTTGGAGCTTTCCTGCGAGTGTTTTTTATGGTTGCCCATTAATATCACTGTTTCCAAGCTGGATTATAATTTTTTAGAATTTTGTTGTGATCTTTTTCAATTTATATTTGCTATTTTGTTCTGTGCACATGTATCACACTGCTCACGTTTTGTTGGTTTCCCCTGTTTTGCTGTACATTGCTGACGGAAATGGTTTCTCTTCCCTTTAAATCGGCTCTAACGCGAGATTTTCACTCGCGGTATTTTTTAGCTTGAATTTCAGCCCCGCTCCTTTGCGGGGAGCCTCTACCCTCCCACTCTCCACCCATTGACCCCGTCCCTCCGCCCATCGGGAGCCTTCCTCTGCCCTCAAAATGCCTTTCCACGCCTTTCTCACACATTAGCGGGCCGCGCAATTGTGCGGGCCCGTTAGTGTGACGCGCACGTGTGCGGGGCACAAAAAAGCACTATTAGCGTGCGCTAAGGTACCTTAGCACATACTCAACTGCGCCCCGCACAATTGCGCGGTTTAGTAAACATACCTCTTAGACTTTCATACTTTGGACATATTATACAAAGAGAAAGATCACTAGAGAAAGACATCATGCTTGGCAAGGTAAAGGTCAACACAAAAAAAGAAAGCCAGCAATGAGATGGATTGATACAATAACAGCAGCTATTGGGGCCACTCTATCAACAGTGAGTCACCTGACTGAAGACTGAACACAGTTTAGCTCAGCTATCTAGAGGGTTGCCATGAGTCGACACTGACTCAATGGCACTTAACAACCACAACAACTAAATAATTAATTTATAGAACAATATTTTGTTTATATATTATGACTTTCTCAAGTACATTTGAAGCAAAAATCCTGTGAGGGAGTCAGTTGGACCATTACATTGGAAAGGAGTAAAAGGGGCACTAATGAGGGCAACGTCATAGCAGAGAAAAGCTCTATTCCTGACTTCCATTTCTGAAAATGTCCATTCAGATGTGTCCATCACATCCAAACCCCAAGAGCCATTTTATATGGATAGAATTTACAAGTGTCCGGTGCGATAATGTCTATGTTGCATAGCTGCATTACAAAGGCAGGTCCAGTGTAATGATAAAAAGACCCATATGCCTCTCTGATTCCAGAATGGTACGAAACATTTAAAACCATCATTGGGGTGCACCAGTGAGCCCAATGGTAATGGCTGCCTCACCACAGATCTATACCTACCTTCAACTGATCCAGCAAATAGCACCTTTAACACCATAGTCCCTTACTGTCGATTCACCTGCTGGTTTTGAGATACTTAGCTATGAGGAATGTCACAGGCAACAGATCTTTGTGACTGAGAACTGAGGCCTTCACTGCAGTGTGCTACAAGTGGAAACAGTGCCACGGTGGTCACATATTGAGTTTGCACAGCATTAGAGAGGAGTGGGAGAGATGGCGGTCTTTTGGGGCTGAGAGAGCAGTCTGTGGATGAAACGAACAGTGCCTAGAAGAATCTTCTATTGGAGCTTGTTTGGAAGTACAGCTGGAAGGCTCCACTGATGACTAACAATGTGCGACACAGCCCCTCCTACTATGAGGCAAGTCTGGTGAGGACGTTTTAACCTGAACAGTGAACAGCATAAGAATTCCATGCAATCTGGGGGCCATATATGATCCTCATTTTTCTAATAGCCTGGCAGTAATAAGAATGGAAGCATCACCCCTTGATAAATAATATAACAAGTTGTATATCTGTGGTAGGTAGCATGCAGCCTTTCTTGTGTGCATATTGGACAATATTTTGTGGTCCAAAGCAGTGTCCTAGAAAATTGCAGCACAAATTACATGCATTTGGATGAAGGCCCAGTCAGTGGCTGGTGCTCCCTTGTGTCTTACCACCTAAGAAACTGCTCTTTGCCCTGGCCTGAGATTTCTGCCTTCGCTGTTCTTGATCCTGGTAATCTCTTTTGGGGCTATTTTTCTGTATCAATTCTATCTTTGTTGACTCCTTGGTGGAGGTCTGGATCAGTATATGTGGGATTATGAGGCAGAGCTAAACTGTATTAGTTGATGGAGCAAGCTCCTTCTCCCTGTGGGACTGTCGAGTTGGTAGAATATGGAACAAAAGCCTAGCTATGCTGAAGCCCAGGCAAAATTTAGCAATGCAAGTGGGCGGGTCTGAAGCTGTGCCGTGCTGGAGGTGCTGGTCACCAAGGCGGGCTTTCTGGAAGTTTATGAGTCCCCAGGAGCAAGTTTTAGGTATGCATTGACAGAACCCACAGGGGATTTTGCAGCTGTGTGAAGAATTCAGACACTTCCAGGCCCATAGTGTCCTTCTTTCATTACTTTGAAGAAAAATAGACTCTCTTGCAACATACCAGAGATCTTGCTCCATACGCTCTTGAAAAGAGACACAATTTTCACTTATTAACACACAGTCTTCAGAACAAAGAGATTTAAGTACAACTGGGGCTTCCCCTTTGCCCTGTTTTGTGAACTTGAGAACAAGTCCTATCACATTTCTGAGTTGAAGGAGTGTTTAGATCTTGTGGAAGAACTGTCTGGAGTGGCTCGCACTGAAGTGAGGGAGGTGCATCACCGGCAGAAACATGGAAGATGCTTAATAGTCACTGAGAGCTTTGGACTCTTGAGGAATCCCGGGAGGATAAGGAGATAGATACCAAGCCTATTTAATGGGTATGGTGGAAAGGATTAGTTACTAGAAGGTGGAGGGGGATCCTCTCAAAGATGCAGAATGGTTAACTGCGGGATGTTGTGAGGAAAGAGTTCTGATTTCCTCTGAGAGGGCACAGAGAGTACTTTTATGCTTGAGCTACTGACATACCTTTTCTTATCTGCCCCTTATTGCACGGGTTGGAAAGTGGTGGGGGGTTGCAGGTGTTGATGGAGAGTGCATGTATTGGGAAAGTACACTGTCAGGTTCGGGGGGGGGGGGGGGTGGCAGGGAGAGCCCAAGGGTTTCTTCCTGCACAGAAGAAGCCCTGGCCATGTCATCTCCCCCTCCCCACAATGCCAAGCCTCTGCCCCCACTGCTGTTAATTCCGTCAGCAAGATGGGGCGGGGGGCAGCTTGGCTTGGCAGGACAGTGGCAGACCATGTGCTTTGGCACACATGGCCTGATGCTTCTAACCCCCCACTTCTGTCACAACGTCTGGTTGCCCATCTAGCCCACCTAGTGGATGGAACAAACATGGGGGGAGGGAGTCAGGGTGTTTAATGTATCCCCAGTGTAACTGTGGATCATTCTAAGGTAAGGGGGGAGAAGGGGGTTTGGGACAACTGAGTAAATGGGTTTCTTCTTTCTGTGCCTTCCTACCAATGCTATTGTTGCTTTATCTCACTCACACAGCCTTGGGGTCATCTGCACAGTGGTTTTTCTGTTTTACCCCTCTGCCTATGCATTGGAGTCTTCCTGCTAATGTTGGTGGTGTTTTACTCCTCTCAGTGCCTTGGTATGCTCCACTATTTATGATGCTCATTTGCCCTCTTACACTATCTTGAGATGTTCATTCCGTCCTTATTACTATTTTGCCCTTTTGATGGTAGGTGCTGATTCTCTTTCTGCCACTGGTGCCCTGAGATGTTGTGACTCTCTTGATGATGTTTAGCACTCTTACTGATGCAGGGCCATTCCCAGAGTTGGTTCAAGGTGTTGAAAGCCTAGAAAGATCTTATGTATTACATGCTCCCCATGCCCCCCATGGTTGTCAAAATGTATTGTTTAGCTTTGCATGCCCTGCTCTTTGCGCCCTCAGAGATTTCCACCCTAGGCAATTGCCTAGTTTGCCTGATATTTTCCGAGTACTGTAAGATTTCTTCCATCGAGTTTTAAGCAGCTTTGATTGAAAATATATAGCAAGAATGATTGTCCCATTGTAAAATACCTCCCCCCACAGACTTGAATGGGGAGAAACAGGATGATACACACACAGATTAGATCTGAGAACTTATTGAACAGGTATATTCTGATTAAAAGCAAATAAGCACAAAGATTTTGTTGTGTACATGTCCAGGAGCTAATCACCTCGTTACAACTTTATAACCCTTGAGGAATTCTCAGGATTATCCATCTTTTCATACAATGATAGATTGACTTTTGTCAAGACCAAATGGGCAGTTTCTATACCAGAAATCTAAGTCAACCTGTACTGTATATGGTACTCATATGTGACGCTATCTTCTGAAAATTTACATACATATAGAAGTGAAATAGATGAAGCACCTTCCCTCTGTGCTGCCATATCCCAAACACCTTCTGACACAATTTTCTTCTTAAACTGTTAACTTTAAAGCTAGCATTTATAATGTATTTAATTCTTTCCAGCTGCCAGATCCAGTTCTCAAGTCATTCCCAGCCCAACTTAAATTTCAGATTTCAGATAGGAACTTGTTTCAGAATTTCTTTTGTAAGAGAGGATTCATAACTCAGCACTGTATTCTGCTGAAGGGTTTGTTAATGAGCTTCTGAAGGTAAAAGGTTTGGATTGGTCCATAAGTAGACATAAAGGAAACACTGCAATTTCCAGTTATCCACATTTATTTCTCATTGCATAGACGCCTCCACAGTCCAGATGCAGCCAGAGCTGTCCGCCGGGCTTTAGGAAATTAACCAGGGAAGGAAAGCCCATCTGCTGCTATGACTGTGTTCCATGTCCAGCCGGAGAAGTCTCCAACCAAAGCGGTGGGTGATATATCACATTCTACATGCGCATTGTCACATTCTAAATAATTTTATTCAAAAGGAAAAGGGGCAGGGTAAAAATTAGGAACACAAATTAAACACTTCCTTATCCCTTGTGCTCTGAATGTTATGTGCCCGATATTCGAAGCGATTAACACAGTTGGCAGACCTGTGGATGCTGCCAGTGAATGCCTGGATGCAAGTCAGCTAGTATCAGAGCGCTCCAAGGGCGGAGAAGAGGCGGCAGCCGTGGATTAACAAGCAGCGATGATACTCATCCACTGCCCTGCTATCCCTAAGCAGTGAAAGTCATGTACTTTAAAGGATGGCCTATCCTTGGCTGTAGAAGCTAACAGGACAGTGACTGTATATTGCCTCTTTCCCATCGATCAGATATTCAATGCCAGTGATTGGATATGGCCCTGGCATTGAATACCTGTGTCTTAGGTTTAGCGACACGGCTAGCCATTTTTCTAGGGCTAGCTGCCACCACTGAACATGACTCCCCTGTATTTCTTTTTATTATTTATTTAATAATTTTTCCTAATAAAGCAAGCTTAACTCACTTAAACATAGGTAAAAGCATTGTAGAGTATTTATTTTATTTATTATGTATGTATTACATGCATCACCAAACAAAGAACAAGGAATCACAATTTAGAAATAGGAAGACAATAATTAAACTGGGAACCCCAAAAGCCAAAGTTGGAATGTACTACAATACTGCAGAAATAAAACTATAAATTAATTTCCTCTTGTACTAAACAAAGCGCAGACGTTAATGATGCACATTTCCCAGAGCTGACGTATTCCAGTTAATAAATTCAAAATAAAGAGATATTTTTCTACCTTTTGTGCATTTTTTTCAGTTGCAATTGCTCCAGCTACTTTCTTCTGGTTTCCTCGTGACGTCTGCTGTCCATTTGTCCTTTCTTCTCTCTTCTAGTTTTTTTCCATTCTCTCTCTGCATTTGCTTTAACAAACTAATCTTTCTCCTTTTGTTCTTTCCTCCATCTCTTTCTTTATTCCTTTTTCCTCCACTCAAATTTTACCCCTCCATCCTCAATCCCCACTTACTCTCCCAATACCCAGCCAATTGTAGATTTTTCTTCCCTCCCACACAAAATATGTTGTGTGGGAGGGAAGAAATATGTTCCTCCATTTCACTCTGCAAGCCCCATCCCATTCTAATCCTCCCCCAACATCAGCTCCCTTCTAGTTCCAGCCCCACCCAGCGTCCTCTCCCTTCTAGTCCCCCCCATCAGCCCATCTCCAATCCTATCCTAGCCCCACTATCAGCCCATTTCCAGTCCTAGCTCCCTCATCCATTTCCAGTCCTATCTGAGCCCCTCCAGCAGCTCATTTCCAAACCCAGCCCCCCATCAGCCCATTTCTAGTCCTTTCCTATCCCCGCCATCAGCCCATTTCCAATCCTAGCCCCCCAACAGCCCATTTCCAGTCCTATCCTAGCCCCTCAATTAGCCCATTTCCAATCCCAGCCCCCCATCAGCCCATTTCCAGTCCTAGCTTTCCCCCCACTCAGCCCATTTCTAATCCAAGCCTTCCTATGAGTCTATTTCCAGTCCTAGCCCCTCCACGAGTCCATTTCAGTCCAAGTCCCCACCATAGCCCATTTCCAATCATAAGAACATAAGAACATAAGATATGCCATACTGGGTCAGACCAAGGTCCATCAAGCCCAGTATCCTGTTTCCAACAGTGGCCAATCTAGGTCATACGTACCTAGCAGTTTCCCCAAAAGACACAAGTTCCACAATGCTTGTACTGGGTCAAGCATTGATATCCTGGGTCCCTTCTTAATAATGGTTTATGGACCTTTCCTCCAGGAACTTGTCCGAACCTTTTTTAAACTCAGCTACACTAACAGCCTTTACTACATCCTCCGGTAACAAATTCCAGAGTTTGATTACACGGTGAGTGAAAAAATATTTTCTTTTATTAGTCTTAAATAGTTTACCCTGTAGCTTCATTGCATGTCCCCTAGTCTTTCTATATTCTGATAACATAAACAATCGATCTACGTTTACCCGTTCCACTCCATTCATTAATTTATAGACTTCTATGATATCTCCCCTCAGCCGTCTCTTTTCCAGGTTAAAGAGCCCTAACCTTTTTAGCCTTTCTTCATAGGAGTATCCTTCCATCCCCTTTACCATTTTGATGGCTCTTCCCTGAACCTTTTCTAAAATCGCTATATCCTTTTTAAGATACGGCGACCAGAACTGCACACAATATTCAAGGTGCGGTCTCACCATGGAATGATATAGAGGCATTATAATATCTTTTGTTTTATTCTCCATTCCTTTCCTTATGATACCTAGCATTCTATTTGCTCTCTTGGCCGCCGCTGCACACTGGGCCGAGGGTTTTAACATGTTATCCACAATGACGCCTAAATCTTTTTCCTGGATGGTTGTTCCTAATGTGGAACCTTGCATCGTGTAACCATAGTTTGGGTTGTTCTTTCCATAGGTGCATAACTTTGCACTTGTCCACATTAAATTTCATCTGCCATTTTGATGCCCAGTCTTACAATTTATCAAGATCCTCTTGCAATTTTCCACAATCCTCTTGGGTTTTAACAACTTTAAATAGTTTTGTGTCATCTTCAAATTTGATAACCTAACTCATTATTCCACTTTCCAGGTCATTTATGACTATATCAAAAAGCAGCAGACCCAGCACAGATCCATGGGGTACACCACTAATCACCTTTCTCCATTGGGAAAATTGGCCATTTAGCCCTACCCTCTCCTTTCTATCTTTTAACCAGTTCCTGATCCACAGTAGTACACTGCCTCCTATCCCATGACTCTTTAGTTTTGCCAAAACTCTCTGATGAGGGACCTTGCCAAAGGCTTTCTGAAAATCCAGATACACTATATCAACCGACTCACCTTTGTCCACCTGTTTATTCACACCTTCAAAAAAACATAACGGATTAGTAAGAGAAGATCTTCCTTGTCTAAGGCCATGTTGGCTGTCTCCCATTAGGCCATGACTATCTACATGCTGAGTAATTTTATTCTTTATGATGGTTTCTACCATTTTTCCCAGTACTGACGTGAGGCTCACCGGTCTGTAGTTTCCCGGATCACACCTCGAACCCTTTTTAAAAATTTGTGTTACATTGGCGATCCTCCAATCTTCAGGTATTAGAGATGATTTTAATGTTAGTTCACAGATTACTAATAGCAGGTCTGCAATGTCATATTTCAGTTCTTTCAACACCCTTGGATGTATATCATCTGGCCCAAGTGATTTGTTACTCTTCAGTTTATCCAATAGTTGTAATACATCTTCCCGATGTATCGATATTTCCTTCAATTCTTCCGCACCTTTAAATACCACTTCAGTCATGAATACTAAATACCACCAATCCTTGCCCCGAACAGTCAATGAAATTCCTATACTAGCCCCTCCATTAGTCCATTTCCAGTCCTAGCTCCCCTCCCACAGTCCATTTCCAGTCCAAGCCCCCCTCCCCATCAGTTATTTCTAGTTCAAGCCTTCTCTCCTCAGTCCATTTCCAGTCCTAGCTCCCTCCCCTCACAGTCCATTTCCATTCCAAGCCCCCCTCCCCATCAGCTATTTGCAGTTCAAGCCCCTCTCCACAAAGCTCATTTCCAGTCCTAGCAACGCCCCCAGCCTATTTCCAGTCCTAGTAAACCCCCCCCACCATCTCCCACAGTCCATTTTCAGTCCTAGCAACACCCCCAGCCTATTTTCAGTCCTAGCAAACTCACAGCACATATCTAGTTCTAGTAACCCTCCCAGCCCATTTTCAGTCCTAGTAACCACCTCCACAACCCATTTTTAGTCCTAGCAAACCCTCACAGCCCATTTCCAGTCCTAGCAACCCCCAGCCCATTTTCAGTCCTAGCAACCCCCACAGTCCATTTTCAGTCCTAGTAACCCCCCCAGCCCATATCTAGTCCTAGTAACCCCAACCCATTTTCAGTCCTAGTACCCGCACACACCCATTTTCAGTTCTAGCAACCCCCCATAGCCCATTTCCAGTCTTAGTAACCCCCCAGCCCATTTTCAGTCCTAGCAACCCCCCACAGACCATTTCCAGTCCTAGTAATGCCCCCCAGCCCATTTTCAGTCCAAACCCCCCCTCCCTCCACTCCCGAAGAGCCCTGCGGCTAGCTAAGAGGGAGCTGGAGAGGTCCCAGCTCACCTCTACAGCTGCCGAAGTGAAGCGCACCTTTTCTCTTCACTTCGGCAGCTGTACTGACATTTAGAACTCTGCCATGCTGAGGTCAAAGGGGACTTCCTGTTTCCCGTGCTTGGCGCGGTAGCATTCTAAACGTCAGTACAGCTGCCGAAGTGAAGGTAAAAGATGCACTTCACCTTGGCAGATGTTAGAGGCCGCCCTGCCTGCCGGTGTTCAGTGCAGAATGTTGTTGGCCTGGGGCCCCCTGAAACGCGGGGCCCTGTGCATTCTTGCTCAATGGACAGGCCAGCCCTGCATGGGATGGAGGTTTGATTGAGTGGGTGGGGTGATGTATGAGAGTGGTTGGGAAGGGATGAGTGCAGGAGGAACTTAATTTTGCTGGGAATTTGCTTTGTAAGTGATTTGGATTGGAGGAGGGGTCTGTGACCCTAAGAGAAGTGCTTTTTTATTTTGCAGTTTCTGTGTCATGGCTTTTGGTTGTTCTTTGCTATTTTCTGATTCAATCCTTTAAAGATACAATGGGTTGAGGGGGGGGGCAGGGTTAGAAGGGGGGTAGAGGATCGGTGGGTTGTTATGGCTGGTGGGTTTGGACATGAGGAAGGTCTTATGGTGGATCAGCTGTAAGGGTCAGGAAGAGACTTCTTTTTGGAGAGGGTGTTTTTCTCTCTTCAGGGGTCTTGCTCTTTACTTTCTATCCTTGAAATACACTTTCTCTAGTTATAATTAAACTTATTTCATGGAATGTCCATGGGCTACATAACCCGGTTAAATACCATTGGGTCCAGGACCAGATCCTTCGTGAGAAAGCAGATATTGTCTTCTTACAAGAGATTCACTTTGTGGGGCAGTACCATTTTAAATTTGCTCCCCTTAAGTTCTCCCAGATCTTTGTTGCCAATTTTATCTCTTGCAAGTGTGAGGTGGCAATTCTCATTTCTCACACATGCCCATTTCAGTTGATCATAAGAACATAAGAACATAAGATATGCCATACTGGGTCAGACCAAGGTCCATCAAGCCAAGTATTCTGTTTCCAACAGTGGCCAATCTAGGTCATATGTACCTAGCAGTTTCCCCAAGGGACACAGGTTCCACAATGCTTGTATTGGTTCAAGCATTGATATCCTGGGTCCCTTCTTAATAATGGTTTATGGACTTTTCCTCCAGGAACTTGTCCAAACCTTTTTTAAACCCAGCTACACTAACAGCCTTTACTACATCCTCCGGTAACAAATTCCAGAGTTTGATTACACGGTGAGTGAAAAAATATTTTCTTTTATTAGTCTTAAATAGTTTACCCTGTAGCTTCATTGCATGTCCCCTAGTCTTTCTATATTATGATAAGGTAAACAATCGATCTACGTTTACCCGTTCCACTCCGTTCATTAATTTATAGACTTCTATCATATCTCCCCTCAGCCGTCTCTTTTCCAGGTTAAAGAGCCCTAACCTTTTTAGCCTTTCTTCATAGGAGTATCCTTCCATCCCCTTTACCATTTTGGTGGCTCTTCTCTGAACCTTTTCTAAAATCGCTATATCCTTTTTAAGATACGGTGACCAGAATTGCACACAAAATTCAAGGTGCGGTCTCACCATGGAACGATATAGAGGCATTATAATATCTTTTGTTTTATTTTCCATTACTTTCCTAATCATACCTAGCATTCTATTTGCTCTCTTGGCCGCCGCTGCACACTGGGCCGAGGGTTTTAACATGGTATCCACAATGACGCCTAAATCTTTTTCCTGGGTGGTGGTTCCTAATGTGGAACCTTGCATCGTGTAACCATAGTTTGGGTTGTTCTTCCCTAGGTGCATAACCTTGCACTTGTCCACATTAAATTTCATCTGCCATTTTGATGCCCAGTCTTCCAATTTATCAAGATCCTCTTGCAATTTTCCACAATCCTCTTGGGTTTTAACAACTTTAAATAGTTTTGTGTCATCTGCAAATTTGATAACCTCACTCGTTATTCCACTTTCCAGGTCATTTATGAATATGTCAAAAAGCAGCGGATCCAGCACAGATCCCTGGGGTACACCACTATTCACCTTTCTCCATTGGGAAAATTGGCCATTTAGCCCTACCCTCTGCTTTCTATCTTTTACCCAGTTCCTGATCCACAATAGTACACTGCCTCCTATCCCATGACTCTTTAGTTTTGCCAAAAGTCTCTGATGAGGGACCTTGTCAAAGGATTTCTGAAAGTCCAGATACACAATATCAACCGACTCACCTTTGTCCACCTGATTATTCACTCCTTCAAAAAAACATAACAGATTAGTAAGACAAGATCTTCCTTGTCTAAAGCCATGTTGGCTGTCTCCCATTAGGTCATGACTATCTACATGCTGAGTAATTTTATTCTTTATGATGGTTTCTACCATTTTTCCCGGTACTGATATCAGGCTCACCAGTCTGTAGTTTCCCGGATCACCCCTGGAACCCTTTTTAAAAATTGGTGTTACATTGGCGATCCTCCAGTCTTCAGGTATTAGAGATGATTTTAATGATAGTTCACAGATTACTAATAGCAGGTCTGCAATCTCGTATTTCAGTTCTTTCAACACCCTTGGATGTATACCATACGGCCCAGGTGATTTGCTACTCTTCAACTTATCTAATAGTTGTAATATATCTTCCCGATGTATCGACATTTCCTTCAATTCTTTCACACCTTTAAATACCACTTCAGTCATGGATAACATCCCTACATCTTCCTCAGTAAAGACTGAAACAAATAATTCATTCAGTCTCTCCGCTATCGCCTTGTCGCATCTTAGTGCTCCTTTAACCCCTTTATCATCTAATGGACCAACTGACTCTCTCACAGGTTTTTTGCTACGAATGTACTTGAAAAGGTCTTTACTTCACGTTTTTGCTTCCGCAGCAAGCTTCTTCTCAAATTCTCCCTTTGCCTGCCTTATCAATGCCTTGCATTTGACTTGCCAGTGCTTGTGCTGTTTCCAGGTTTCGTCGTTTGGCTATTTTTTCCATTTCCTGAAAGATGCTTTTTTGGCAACAGCCTCTCTGACCTCACCTTTAAACCATGCTGGCAATTTTTTGGACTTCCTTCCACTTTTCTTAAGGCGTGGAATACAGCTGGTCTGGGCTTCCAAGATAGTATTTTTCAACAACAGCCAAGCCTGATGTATGTCTTTAACCTTTGCAACTGCTCCTTTTAGTTTTTTCTTAACTGTTTTCCTCATTTTATCATAGTCTCCCTTTCGAAAGTTAAAAGGTAGTACTGTGTATTTCCTTACTATCCCTCCTCCACTAATTAAATCAAAGGCAATCATGCTATGATCACTATTGCCAAGTGGCCCCAACAACCTTATCTCTTGCACTAGATCTGGTGTTCCACTAAGGATTAGGTCTAATATGGCTTCCCCTCTGGTTGGTTCATGAACCAGCTGCTCCAAGAAGCAGTCATTTATTTCATCTAGGAACTTTATCTCCCTAGCATGTCCTGACGTGACACTGACTCAGTCGATACTGGGGTAATTGAAATCCCCATTATTATTACTGTGCTGTAACGTTTGTTAGCTTCCTTGATTTCTTTGAGCATTTCATCATCCATTTGGTCATTCTGGCCAGGCGCTCGATAGTACACCCCCACTTCCATTGCCTTCCCCCTTTTACATGGAATTTCAATCCATATAGATTCTACAGCAGATTTTGTTTCCTGCAAAACTTTAATCCTTTCTGACTCAATGCCCTCTCTAACATAGAGAGCAACCCCTCCACCAATTTGATCAGCTCTATCATTACGATATAGTTTGTACCCAGGTATCACAGTGTCCCACTGGTTGTCCTCCTTCCACCATGTCTCTGATATTCCAATCATATTTAACCTCTCATTTAGTGCTATATATTCTAACTCTCCCATCTTATTTTTTAGACTTCTAGCATTTGCATACAAGCATTTTAGAGAATGTATTTTATTCATATTAATTTGGCTATTGTTAGATATGGGTAATTTGGGATCTTTAAGCTCTGTCTGCTCCATACTTGAGGGCATTTGGGCTACTTTACTCTTTTGTGGAACCTCTCTGCTTTTGGTAGTATCCTTCAAAGATACATTCTTCCAAACCATCCGCTCTTGGGCGACTGTCGGCTTTCCCCTAATATCTAGTTTAAAAGCTGCTCTATCTCCTTTTTAAAGGTTAATGCCAGCAGCCTGGTTCCATCCCAGTTAAGGTGAAGCCCATCCCTTCGGAAGAGCCCCTCCTTTCCCCAGAATGTTCCCCAGTTCCTAACAAATCCAAAACCCTCATCTCTGCACCATTGTCTCATCCACGCATTGAGACTCCGGAGCTCTGCCTGCCTTTTGGGTCCTGCGCGTGGAACAGGAAGCATTTCGGAGAATGCTACCCTGGAAGTTCTGGATTTCAACTTCCTACCTAAAAGCCTAAATTTAGCCTCCAGAACCACCCTACCACATTTTCCTATGTCATTGGTACCGACATGTACCAAGACAGCAGACTCCTCCCCAGCACTATCTAAGACCTTATCTAGGTGGCGCGTGAGGTCCGCTACCTTCGCACCAGGCAGGCAGGTTACCAGGCGATCCTCACGTCCACCAGCCACCCAGCTATCTACATGCCTAATGATCGAATCACCAACTATAACGGCTGTCCTAACCCTTCCCTCAAGGGCACATGGCCCTGAAGAAACTTCCTCGGTGCGAGAGGGTTTTACATCACCTGGAGGACAGGTCCTAGTTACAGGATCACTTCCTGCCACACCAGGGTGATGCTCTCCTGTCACGTGACCTCTCTCCTGCATGGCAACAGGGATGCTGCCAGACTGGAGGTGGGACTTCAGGACTATATCCCTGTAGGTCTTGTCTATGTACCTCTCTGTCTGTCTTATGCTTTCCAAGTCTGCTACTTTAGCCTCTAGAGAACGGACTCGTTCCCTGAGAGCAAAGAGCTCCTTGCACCTAGTGCACACGTAAGGCCTCTCACCAACAGGGAGAAAATCATACATGTGACACTCAATGCAAAAGACCGGAAAGCCCCCATCCCGCTGCTGGACTGCTGTCTGCATCTTAGTTTTAAGTTTGTGTTTAGATCTAAGTTCTTTACTTACTAAGGGTTGCTATGGATATTTATACTAATAAAACTGTACCTAATACGTGTAATATAGCTTGTTCACCTGAAGCTTAAGTAATCTCAGGTCCTTAGTGTATGACTGATTTGGGTAATGAGCTTCACCTGAGAGCACCTCCTGTCTTTTAAGATGTGTAAGTACCTATAAAGCTACGATTATCCCAGGGGTGGGTGGGTTTTGGGAGGGAGGGAGGGAAATAACACTTATTAAAAGAGGGCTGCTACACAGTACCCTGTCTTGTGCTGCTGAGGTAAGCTATATTCTGATTTGATTTAAATTATAGCTCTTAGCTGCTGCTAGGCTCTAACTTCTTATGAAATTTAAACTACAAGCACTCTGCTCAGGGCCGGATTTACCTTGAGTGAGGCCCTACGCCAACAAAAATTGTGGGCCCCCAGAAAAGATAAAAACGAGCACGCCGGATCAGCTGCACGCTGTTGCCCTGACGTCATAATTAAACTGGGAATCCCAAAAGCCAAACTTGGAATGTACAACACTGTAGAAATAAAACTATACATTAATTTTCTCTTGTACTAAACAAAGTGCAGACGTTAATGATGCACATTTACCAGAGCTGACATATTCCAATTAATAAATTCAAAATAAAGAGATATTTTTCTACCTTTTGTGCATTTTTTTCAGCTGCAATTGCTCCAGACACTTTCTTCTGGTTTCTTCGTGTCAGCCCAACTCCAGTCTTTACCCCCCCAGCCCATTTCCAGTCCCAGCCCCCCCCCCATCGTCTCAAGTAAACTAATAAAAAAAAAATAAAACGCTGGCCGCTGCCGCTGCGCCGCAGCAGCATGGACTGTCCCGCGGGGCCCCCTCTGCCTAGCTGAATCCCTCCCTCCGCAACGGCTGAGCCCCTCCGTGCCGGCTTTGAGAGGCGCGAAGGGAGACACTCTCCCTTCGCACCTCTCAAAGCCGGCACGGAGGGGCTCAGCCGGGCAGAGGGGGCCCCGCAGGACAGTCCATGCTGCCGCGGCAGCAGAGGGGGCCCCGCGGGACAGTCCATGCTGCCGCGGCAGCAGCCAGCGGTTTTTTTTTTAAATTTAATTTTAAAAATATAACAATTTGTTCAATTTTTGTGGGCCCTTGCCAGCTGTGGGCCCTACGCCACGGCGTAGTTGGCGTATAGGAAAATCCAGCCCTGTCTCTGCTGGGTTCTAAATTTAACCAGAAAACTCTTTTCTGTGTTTTAAATTTAAGCTAAAAGTACTTTGCTGATGCTAGGCCCTGAGTGACTATTAAATTTAGACTACAAGCTCTCTGCTGGTTTCCAAATGTAACCAGAAAGCTCTTTTCTGTGTTTTAAATTTAAGCTAAAAGTACTTTGCTGATGCTAGGCCCTGAGTGACTATTAAATTTAAACTACAAGCTCTCTGCTGGGTAATGAGTATAGTGACTCAGAGGGTAAATTACTCATTCTCCATGACTCCATACTTATCTTATTTAATGTCTATATACCTCCTTTGCTGATTGGCAACTCTCTTCGGGAAGTTTCTAAGGCTGTGCAGCCTCTACACCAAGGTCAGATTCTGCTTGGAGGGGATTTTAATTATGTGATGACTCCAGTAGATCACACCGGTATGAGATTCTCGATTTCTAAACCAGCTTACCAGCTGGTTGACATGTTATTGAGCTTAGATCTTTGCGATGCTTGGCGGACTTCTCATGCCCAGGTACGGGATTAAACTTATTTTTCGCAGGTTCACAATAGCCACTCTCACATAGATATGTGGTTTGTGAGGAGGAAGATGGTAGCGGCAGCGATCCTTCTGAATGTGCCTTTCCTTTTTGCTTTGTTTTACCTTTCTGTTGTTTTCCATGACACACATATCACGTAAAAGGAAGGCAAAATTGCAGGTGGATCCAGTTCTTCCAGTCCAGCCAGCGCAGAAGACCGAAGCAGCAGCTGGAGGTTCTCTGCTGTTTAATTCTGGCGAGCTGCGGATGGTACTGCCACTCTGCCCCGGAAGTGCCGGGTTTATCAAACAATGCTATGGTTTTGAAAATGTTCTGCGGCTTATCAATGTTGTCCATGGTCTTCGATCTAAGTCTGAGCAATATGCTATAATGTTGTTAGATGCTTTTGACAAGGTGGAATGGCCTTATTTATTTAAAATCATAAAGTCTTTTGACTTTGGATCCTCCTTCTGGACTGCATAGCTGCCCTGTATGCTAGATCGCAAGCCTCTGTTTTGGTAAATGGCTTTCTTTCTGCTCCTTTCTGTCTCAGGAGGGGCACTAGACAGGATTGCCCCCTATCTCCTCTTCTCTTTGCTCTAGCTATTGAACTCATGACAGCCCATGTTTGCCAGCGTGCAGTGGAAATTGGTATACCCTTGGGTGCTGGCTGGCATGCCATCTCATTATATGCTGGCAGCACTTTAATCTACCTTTGAGAGCCCGCCACCTCTCTTCCAATAGTTGTAGACATTCTGGATTGCTTTTCCCATCTTTCTGGCTTTACAGTCAATAAACAGAAGTTAGTGCTGCTTTCTTGCCTTTCGGGGATTTCTTTGCCTGCTGCTTCAATCCCTGTGGATTTTCAGATGTACAACACTTTCGATATTTGGGGGTTCTGATTCCTCAGGACCTTGCGTACCTGTACTCACTTAATTATGGGGCCCTCCTCAAGAGTGTGCACTAGGATATGGATTCTTGGTGCTCCGCTTCTGTCTCTTGGTTGGGACAGGTCAATATTCTTAAAATGTTACTACTGCCATAGTTTTTATTCTTATTTACTCAGCTTCTGATTGCCATTCCACACATTTTCTTTTTGAAACTTTAAAGGGCTATTTATTACCCCTTTTCTCTGGCGGGATCACAGACCGAAGATTAGCTGGGAGGTCTTGATTCATCCAAAACTTTCCAGTGACTTGGATCTCCCTGATTCTGAGTTATACTATAGGTGTTCCTGTTTGTGGGCCAGTAATAAACTTCGCTTGTCCCCTCAGTTCTCACCTTATTCTCTGCTCTCTTCTTTTGCTTTTGTTCAGGATTTTGGGCAACAGCACCTTTGGTGTGGTCAGTCTCTGTGTGTGTTGGCTCTTTTTGACAAGTCCATCATGATTTTGAAAGCCCGTCTGGTACAACGTTGGGGGACAACATTGCCTGACTTCCAGTACTTCCAGCTTCATCATTGTTTTGGCACTTTTTCCAACCGGGTGGATGTATTGCACCCTCCTTGCTCTTGGGAACATGTTCTTTTTGACTTCATGCATCTTCAATCTTTCTTGGCTTGACTTTATAGAGCACTTGCTTCCAACAGTCCCTGCTCACCAGGGGATCATTGTTCCTAGGAGACTGAAGTAGGTCTTGTCTGACAAGTCTGAGGATTTCTGGCATGAGGTCTATAGCTACTCTCAGTCTTGTTCCATCTCTCTTCCCTAGTGAATACACAATTACGGATTTTGTTTGAGATGTCTTTTCTTCTGATGGATCTCTTCTGATGGAATTGTGCTGAGGATCCGCTTTGCTGGAGATTATGTGGCCGAAGAGGTGATTTTGAGCATATGTGGTGGTCCTGTCCTCATCTGCAGGAATTTGGACCCTTTTGTATGAGCATATTACTCACTCTTTGGATGTTCGTTTTGCCTTTAACCTTGAATTCTGTGTGTTGGGTTTCCTGCCCTCTGATCTTCTCAAGGATCAGTCTAGGTGTATTTCTAATTGTTTGCTCCTCCCAGCTTGGTCGGTTATAGCGCGATTTTGGAAGAGATCTTGGGCCCTCTCTTTCAATGAATGGATGGTTAAAGTGTGGGATATCTACCATTTGGACAAACTCACCGCAGGAGAGCACGGCCATCGACTTTGTGGACTCGGGTGTTACATTGTGAGAGTTGATGGGTAGTTTCTTGAGAAGCTGAAGGTGGTGGGTGGGGGGAGGGGGCAGCAGATATAGCGGGTATCTTTTCTGTATGCTGTCAAGCCTTCCTGAGGTTTTAGCTGGGGGCTAGCAGACTACATCTCTGGGAATGTTTTCTCCAGTTTGATGATGTTTTCTTATATGGTACAGTTTCTGTCTCTCCATTAATGGTACTCAGTATTGTGCGTCTGTGACTGCTGATGTATTTTTCTTCAATACTTGAGATTGTTTTGTTTTGTATTCATTGTGATTGCACAATACAAAATTCACAGCACAAAAAAAGAATAATTGGGCATTTCCAATTTTTTAGCTGGTGCTCAAATGATTTCAATAAAAATATCAGTTGCAGTCAAACAACCATTTGCTCCCCCAGCTGGACCTCCAGCTTCAGTACTTGTCATGACTATCAAACACACATACAGCTGATGCTCATGACAGTGCTGAGTCAGAACCAGAGGGGGGCAACTGGAGCTGTTCTTCTGCTCAATTCCAACAGAGGGGTCACCATCACAGTTCAGAGTCACCCAGCAATGGCGATGTGCTTTTGTTTGAAATGAAATACGAAATCTCAACACATTTTCCTATATTGTTTCATTATCAAAATGGAGAGAAAGAAAAATGAATACAAATCACTTGTGTTTCTTATTTCATTTTCAAGTAGAAGAAAGCCCTCACCCACAAATTGGGGTCATGATATGTATGAATTGAGTTTTGAAGATTTCAAGAATTCTTTAAAAAACAAATTACAGTACAATGGACCTTGGCAATATGTCGACAGCATGAATTAACAGATATTAACCGCACTTGAAACAAGGGAAAGAGCGGTATATAAATAACTGTTAAATAAATAAATAAATAAATAAATATTAAAGAGTCCAAAAATGTTTTTATATGGGCTGCCACTGTTATAGTGTTATATTTTATTTATTTATTCAATAACAGCATTTCTATACCGTTTTATCCTAATATTTTAGTATTCCCTGACTTTCCACCATCCTGTAACTATGACACCTCCAGACATACCTCATCACATCTGCTCCGCACCCCACAAAATGCCCTTCCCCTTAAATCTACCATCCTGCAAATGCCCCATCTTTTCACCAGTTGCCCTCTGCACCTGCCACACCACCACTAAAGTTGCCACATTCCCAAAAAGTAATGTACTGCAATTCCTCCACCCCCAAAACTATCCCCTGACAAATACAGTACTAACCCACACACTGCCTACCCCTAAAACACTCCCTTGCAATTCACCTAGCATGAAACAAACTGTCCCATCCCTAAAAATACCCCCAAAATGTCCCACCTCAATGCAAAATGCCCCATTCCAAGAACTGCCCCCTGCAAATTGATTACAAACTCTCTCCACTCCCAATACTAATTTGCCCCATTCCCATAAACAGCTATCCCACAACACTGAATTGTGTCCCACCCATCAGAATATCCCCACATAACTTCCCACCTCTAAAACAAACTCCGCTTGCTAATGGCCCACTTCTAAAAACTCCCCACTGAAACTCATCCGCATCATAAAAACTACTCCATCCACAAAACTATCTTCCGTCAACTGCCATAACCCACAAAATATGTCTTAGGAAAAGCCACGCCACCCGTCTGCACAGCACACACAGAACATGCAACAGATACACACACACACCACAAATGCAGGATCCCTTTATAGCAACAGCATAAAATCAAAATAAACATAACTATCTCAACAAATAGTGGTGACCTATATGGACCAGTGGGTACACCTCTAAACAACGGCATGGGGAGGTGTGACCTGTATGGAGTGGCAGGTGCACCTGCTCTTGCCGCCTTGCTGGACAGACTAGATAGCCAATGCTGGTCTTTTTCTGCCATCATATACTACGAGGGTTGCTCATAAAGTAATGCCCCACATGTTTTTTCTCAGTCCAGAATGAAGATACAGGTATGAAATTGAAAGGGTAGTAACTTGGAACTACAAAGGACACATGTGTGTAATTTTACAGTCGTCCGACAAATAGCGAGGCGGTAGTGATCCTTCAAATGGTGTCTGTGAGTGACACACAGTACAAACAATGAGCTGTAATTGAATTCTTGGTGGAGGAGAAAGAAAGTGTGAAAAACATTCACAAATGGTTGTGTGCTGCGTATGGAAGTTCTGCGGTAGATAGGAGCACCGTTGGACAATGGGCGAAGAGAGTAAAGGCTTCAGGAAGTGGTAAAAAAGAACTGGAAGATCGGACGTGGTCTGGGCGTCCTGCCTCAGCCACCAGTCCAGACAAGTTGCAGCGCGCTGATGACATTATTCGTGTGGATCGGTGCATCACGAGTTGGAAATTGTCCGTACAGCTTTCTGTCAGTAGAGGTAGTGCAATGGCAATTGACTCTTTGGGATATTCAAAGGTGTGTGCAAGATGGGTTCTGCGAAGTCTCACAACTGAACACAAACGCCAAAGGAAAGACATCTGCTCTGATTTGTTGGAGTGTTTTTGTCCCGGATCGTCACAGGTGACGAAACCTGGGCTCACCACTATGAACCAGATACTAAAAAGCAGTCCATGGAATGGCATCATGCTCACTCACCAAGAAAAAAGAAGTTCAAGACCACTCCTTCTGCTGGAAAAGTGATGATCACCATCTTTTGGGACATTGATGGCGTAATTCTGGTGGATGTGCTTGAGAGAGGTGAAACAATCAATTCAGATAGGTACATCAAAATCCTTCAAAAACTGAAACGGCGTTACTTGCAAGTGCGGCCTAACACTAATCCAGGAGACATGTTGTTTCAACACGATAATGCTCGCCCTCATACAAGCCTCTGAACCCAAGAGGCAATCGCCAGATTTGGTTGGACAGTGCTCCCCCACCCACCCTACAGTCCTGATCTGGCACCATCAGATTTTCATCTGTTTGGACCACTAAAGGATGGCCTGCGTGGAACAAGGTTTGAAGATGATGTGAGCGTGATTCATGCTGTAAAAAAATGGCGGCATGAACAGGACATGAGCTGGTACAGAGGAGGAATTAATGCCCTCGTTTCTCGCTGGCGTAAGGCCGTAGATGTTGGAGATTATGTAGAAAAATAATATGCGTTAAGGACACATTAATTTATGCTGTGAGTGATTTTTACACATTTTGAATGAAAACTCTCCGTGAAAAATAATGTGGGGCATTACTTTCTGGTTTAAAGTTTAGGGAGGCACTGTCAGATGTGCTATGAACCGTCATCAGCAAGGTATCTTTATATCAATCGCGCTTGCCTCCAATGACTAGCCGATATATATCAAAACATCCATATTTTTATCATTAAAGTAGTATTGCACAAATATGTGAGAAACTAAGACAATATTCTTCGTTCTCAGATACGGATAACTGTATGAAGTGCCCAGAAGACGAATGGTCCAATCAGGAGAGAGATGCCTGTATCCCAAAAATGAAATCCTTCCTGTCCTATGAGGAGTCTCTGGGAATCGCTTTGACGTTCATCAGCATGTTCTTCTATTTTATCACTGCTGTCATTTTGGGAATCTTCATTAAATACCGTCATACTGCCATAGTGAAAGCCAACAACCGGAACCTCAGCTATATTCTCCTTGTCTCCCTCATGTTCTGTTTCCTCTGTTCCTTGATATTCATTGGCCATCCTGATAAGTTAAGCTGCATCGTAAGACAGATTGCCTTTGGGATCACTTTCTCCATCTCTCTCTCCTCCATACTGGCAAAAACCATCACTGTAGTCATTGCTTTCAATGCCACCAAGCCCAAAAGTAATCTCCGGAACTGGATAGGTTCCAAAGTGTCAAATTCTATCATCCTTTGCTGTTCTCTTCTACAAGCCCTTCTGTGCCTCGTATGGTTGAGCACGGATCCCCCATTTCCATATCATAACTATCAATCGGATACTGGAATAGTATTAATTGAATGTAATGAAGGGTCAATAGTTGCATTTTATTCTGTTCTGGGTTATCTGGGATTTTTGGCTGGTATCAGCTTCATCATAGCTTTTCTTGCAAGAAATCTACCTGACAGTTTCAATGAGGCCAAGTACATCACCTTCAGCATGCTGGTGTTCTGCAGTGTCTGGATCTCCTTCATCCCAACATACCTGAGCACCAGTGGCAAGTACATGGTGGCAGTGGAGATCTTTGCTATCCAGGCCTCCAGCGCAGGACTGCTGGGCTGTATCTTCATCCCCAAATGCTACATGATTCTGCTGAGACCTGAGAAGAACAGCAGAAAGTACCTAAAAAGAGATGTAAAGACTTAGAGGAATGGAAATTGTTCTTTTTATTAAAGAAAGAATCCCAGACTAACAAAGGTTTTGTTTGGCTCTTCTGCCATTACATTCAAATTCATACACAATAGATACATATTTTAAGGTATTTATAGTGATGTGTACACGCTGCGAGTACCCAATGGGTTAGATTTAAAAGGGAAGATTTTATATTCTACTGTATGTAGAGGGTACCCCTTAGGAGAAAGGCTCCTTTGTCATTGCTTGGATACCTAATGTGTTTGGAGACCATTAATGCTGTACATATTTAAAAAAAAACAGAGGACAGGCTAAGCTATATAGGTGTTATCCATCTAATCAAGCAAGATGGTCTCCAATTTACATGATCATCTGCAGAAAAAAAATAGAACATTTTTTGCACTTAATAAAATTAGCTGTTACCATACAAATCATCAGTAGTAGTAGTAGTTATTAAACCAGTTTGACAGTCAGTCATATGAGTGGTTCTACTTTCTTATTAAATTGGACCAGACTGAGAGTCATGAAAATATTTTCATTGGGGACAAACAAATAATCTACTGCTACTACTATTACTAATGATCATCTCAATAACGCTACAAGGTGCACACATCATTCTTCAAATCCATGTAAAAGATGGACCCTGCTCATCAGAACTTACGATTTCATTATAGATGGACAACAAAATGTGTGGGATCTAGAGGAAAGTTAAAGATACACATAGGTGGTGAACTGGAGACGTGGAGGCCAATTCCATCGGATGCACGTCCGGCTACAGCTTGGACAGGGCATGTTATACCTCATTCTGCAACCGCAGGAGCTATACGTTCCATTCAATTGTGGAATTGGGCACATAGATGGCATGCATCCGATTCCAAGCTGCGATTAATTCTGGGATCTGCCTGGTGTGCCGGTGCAGCGGTGTCCTGTCGCCATGACACTGGTACATCCAGCCAGAGACAATGAATCCCTGGGAGAATGTGAGGCACTGCCACACTGCCATCTGACCGTCAATAGGGGACCCCTAGGTTTGAATGAGGCGGCCGGTGCCATGCTACTGCGGTGCAATGGGGCTGAGGGGTCTATAGCATTAAATCTTCACCAAGTCCGGCACTTATTCCACCCTTGTAGTGGAATAAGCTTGGCATCTAGGTAGGTGCCGGGGGACGTAGAGAGACATGAGCTGAATAACCTATGTACACCCCAGCAGACGGCCCCTCCCCTGCACCGCCTTGCTCTGCCCCTGCACCACCCTCTCCTGTCCCCATCCATCGCTCCCCACACAAATGCTGCATACATGCGGGACGTGCTGGTATCGCAATTGTGATGAGGGCTAAACACGGACTGCACCTCCAACCTGGACATCCAACCCTACTATTCATGGTTGAGAATGATCACCTAAGTGCAGAAAAATATCAGTGATATTACATATTGTGATCAATCTTTAGAGTTCTGACATCGATATGATAGTTGTATTAAAGTCTGGTTTTGGACCTTTTAGATTGGTGCTATGCAAAACAAGTGAAATAAAGAACCTAAAATCATCTTTAGACTCCGTTTTGAATATCAGGTTTTTATGCAGTTAAACAGATGCATGTAATATCTGTGGTTTATGCACATTACAACTACTACTTATAGTTTGTATAGTGCTACAGTCCCTGCTATATAGAGTTTACAACCTATGCAAGGCAGGCACACAACAGAGAGGGAGCTAGAGATGATCATAACACATTTATTTATTTTATTTAACAGGATTTATGTACTGCTTTATCATTTCAATCAAGGTGCTTTACATTGAAACCTAAACTTGATAATGTACATTAAACAGGGACATTGATAACTTGGATTTTTCTGAGGCAATGGAGGGTTGGGTGACTTGCCCAGGGCCACAAGGAGTGCTAGTGGGAACTGAACCCTGGTTTCTGGGTTCTCAAGCCAGTGTTCTTAACCATTAGGCTCCTCCTCCTCCACATGGGTGACCAAAGAGCATAAATGGTCAGGATCCAAGATCTGCCACAAAGTGCTTGGTGTTTAGCCTGGATTTTAATAGGGGAAATGCCCACTAGTCTTGAAGGACTAGAAAGGGGGGCTGTTACTTCTGGAGAGAAATCTGAAATTGTGAGTATATACTTCTGGGAATTTTTCTGAAAGGAATTTTTTTTCTTTTAAAGCTAATTAATCTGTGAACCCACTATTTTTTGTTAAATCAGTCAGGGCCTAGTAGCAACAGTTTAAGATTCAATTTAAAACACAGAAGAGAGCTTTCTGGTTAAATTTAGAATCCAGCAGAGAGCTTGTAGTTTAAATTTCATAGTCACTCAGGGCCTAGCATCAGCAAAGTACTTTTAGTTTCAAATTAAAACACAGAAGAAAGCTTTCTGGTTAAATTTAGAATCCAGTAGAGAGCTTGTAGTTTAAATTTCATAATAGGTTAGGGCCTAGCATCAGCAAAGTACTTTTAGTTTCAAATTAAAACACAGAAGAGAGCTTTCTGGTTAAATTTAGAATCCAGCAGAGAACTTGTAGTTTAAACTTCATAATAGGTTAGGGCCCAGCATCAGCAAAGAGCTATAATTTAAATCAAATCAGAATATAGTTTACCTCAGCAGCACAGGACAGGGTACTGTGTAGCAGCCCTCTTTTAATAAGTGTTATATCCCTCCCTCCCTCCCCACACCCACCCTCCCCTGGGATAATCACAGCTTTATAGGTACTTGCACAACTTAAAAAACAGGAGGTGCTCTCAGGTGAAGCTCATTACCCAAATCAGTCATACACTAAGGACCTGAGATTAATTAAGCTTCAGGTGAACAAGGTATATTAAACTTATTAGGTACAGTTTTAGTGGTATAAATATCCATAGCACCCTTTAGTACGTAAAGAACTTAAAGATCTAAACACAAACTTAAAACTAAGATGCAGACAGCAGTCCAGCAGCAGGATGTGGGCTTTCCAGTCTTTTGCATTGAGTGTCACATGTATGATTTTCTCCCAGCTGGTGAGAGGTCTTACGTGTGCACTAGGTGCAAGGAGCTCTTTGCTCTCAGGGAACAAGTCCGTTCTCTAGAGGCTAGAGTAGCAGACTTGGAAAACATAAGACAGACAGAGAGGTACATAGACGAGACCTACAGGGATATAGTCCTGAAGTCCCACCTCCAGTCTGGCAGCATCCCTGTTGCCATGGAGGAGAGAGGTCACGTGACAGGAGAGCATCACCCTGGTGTGGCAGGAAGTGATCCTGTAACTAGGACCTGTCCTCCAGGTGATGTAAACCCCTCTCGCACCGAGGAGGTTTCTCCAGGGCCAAGTGC
Source organism: Ichthyophis bannanicus (assembly GCA_033557465.1). Lineage (NCBI taxonomy): Eukaryota > Metazoa > Chordata > Amphibia > Gymnophiona > Ichthyophiidae > Ichthyophis > Ichthyophis bannanicus. The sequence continues at coordinate 20,559,484 of CM066051.1, read as the reverse complement.
CCATGAGGGAAGGGTTAGGACAGCAGTTATAGTTGGTGATTCGATCATTAGGCATGTAGATAGCTGGGTGGCTGGTGGACGTGAGGATCACCTGGTAACATGCCTGCCTGGTGCGAAGGTAGCGGACCTCACGCGCCACCTAGACAAGGTCTTAGATAGTGCTGGGGAGGAGTCTGCTGTCTTGGTACATGTCGGTACCAATGACATAGGAAAATGTGGTAGGGAGGTTCTGGAAGCTAAATTTAGGCTTTTAGGCAGGAAGTTGAAATCCAGAACTTCCAGGGTAGCGTTCTCCAAAATGCTTCCCGTTCCACGTGCAGGACCCAAAAGGCAGGCATAGCTCCGGAGTCTCAATGCGTGGATGAGACAATGGTGCAGAGATGAGGGGTTTGGATTTGTTAGGAACTGGGGAACATTCTGGGGAAAGGAGGGGCTCTTCCGAAGGGATGGGCTTCACCTTAACCGGGATGGAAACAGGCTGCTGGCATTAACCTTTAAAAAGGAGAGAGAGCAGCTTTTAAACTAGATAATAGGGGAAAGCCGACAGTCGCCCAAGAGCGCATGGTTCGGAAGAATGTATCCTTGAAGGATACTACAAAAAGCAGAGAGGTTCCAAAAAAGAGTAAAGTAAGCCCAAATGCCCTCGAGTATGGAGCAGACAGAGCTTAAAGATCCCAAATTATCCATGTCTACCAATAGCCAAATTAATATGAATAAAATACAGTCTCTAAAATGCTTGTATGCAAATGCTAGAAGTCTAAAAAACAAGATGGGAGAGTTAGAATATATAGCACTAAACGAGAGGTTAGATATGATTGGAATATCAGAGATATGGTGGAAGGAGGACAGCCAGTGGGACACTGTGATACCTGGGTACAAACTATATCGTAATGATAGAGCTGATCAAATTGGTGGAGGGGTTGCGCTCTATGTTAGAGAGGGCATTGAGTCAGAAAGGATTAAAGATTTGCAAGAAACAAAATTTGCTGTAGAATCTCTATGGATTGAAATTCCATGTAAAAAGGGGAAGGCGATGGCAGTGGGGGTGTACTATCGTCCACCTGGCCAGAATTAACAAATGGATGATGAAATGCTCAAAGAAATCAAGGAAGCTAGCAAAAATTACAGTGCACTAATAATAATGGGTGATTTCAATTACCCCGGCATCGACTGGGTCAGTGTCACAGCAGGACATGCTAGGGAGATAAAGTTCCTAGATGAAATAAATGACTGCTTCTTGGAGCAGCTGGTTCATGAACCGACCAGAGGGGAAGCAATATTAGACCTAGTCCTTAGTGGAACACCAGATGTAGTGCAAGAGATAAGGGTGTTGGGGCCACTTGGCAATAGTGATCATAGCATGATCACCTTTGATTTAATTAGTGGAGGAGGGATAGTAAGGAAATCCACAGTACTACCTTTTAACTTTCGAAAGGGAGACTATGATAAAATGAGGAAAACAGTTAAGAAAAAACTAAAAGGAGCAGTTGCAAAGGTTAAAGACTTACATCAAGCTTGGGTGTTGTTTAAAAATACTATCTTGGAAGCCCAAGCCAGCTTTATTCCACACTTTAAGAAAAGTGGAAGGAAGTCAAAAAAACTGCCAGCATGGTTTAAAGGTGAGGTCAGAGAGGCTGTTGTTGCCAAAAAAGCATCTTTCAGGAAATGGAAAAAAGAGCCAAACGACGAAACCTGGAAACACAAGCACTGGCAAGTCAATTGCAAGGCATTGATAAAGCAGGCAAAGGGAGAATTTGAAAAGAAGCCTGCTGTGGAAGCAAAAACACGAAATAAAGATTTTTTCAAGTACATTCGCAGCAAAAAACCTGTGAGAGAGTCAGTTGGTCCATTAGATGATAGAGGCGTTAAAGGGGCACTAAGAGGTGACAAGGCGATAGCAGAGAGACTGAATGAATTCTTTGCTTTGGTCTTTACTGAGGAAGATATAGGGATGTTACCCATGACTGAAGTGGTATCTAAAGGTGCGGAAGAATTGAAGGAAATATTGATACATCGGGAAGATGTATTACAACTATTAGATAAACTGAAGAGTAGCAAATCACCTGGGCCGGATGGTATACATCCAAGGGTGTTGAAAGAACTGAAATATGAGATTGCAGACCTGCTATTAGTAATCTGTGAACTATCATTAAAATCATCTCTAATTCCTGAAGATTGGAGGATAGCCAATGTAACACCAATTTTTAAAAAGGGTTCCAGGGGTGATCCGGGAAACTACAGACCGGTGAGCTTGACGTCAGTACCGGGAAAAATGGTAGAAACCATCATAAAGAATAAAATTATTCAGCATTTAGATAGTCATGGCCTAATGGGAGACAGCCAACATGGCTTTAGACAAGGAAGATCTTTATTATTTATTACAATCTCTTATATACCGCACTATTTATCATCAGCGCGGTTTACATAAAACAAAGTACCATAACAACAAACTGTTTGGTTTTACAGAGAACAGGAAAAAACAACTTGGATAACATAGGGAAGTATGAATGTAACTATTTACATATGTACAGTAAGCTTGTGCTACAGATTAGGTACTATCTAGATGGTAGGCTAGTATGGAGGAGATGCAATTAGGTTGGAGTCTGGCTGTCCTGGTAGTAATGGAGGAATAAGTGGTATTTGAGTGCCTTCTTGAATTGCGCTAGATCGGTAACAGCACGAATATCTGGTGGTAATGTGTTCCAACATTTAGGGGCATAAAGGCTGAAGGCCCTGTTTGATGTTGCTAGTGTGCATTTTGTTGAGGCCCTTGGGATTACTAGAGTGTTAGTTGATGTAGGTCTTCTAATTCTGTTAGGCGGGGTGGACTGAATGAGGTCAATTAATGAAGAGGCACTGATGCCATTGATGGCTTTGAATGTGAGTAACAAGGTTTTGAACAAAAGTCTTCCATGTGTGGGTAGCCAGTGGAGCTGCATTAAGATAGGCGTTACGTGGTCGCATCTCGATGCTCCAACTAGGACTCTGGCAGCGGCATTCATGGCAAGTTGCAGAGGATTCAACGTAGACTGTGGGAGACCTTGAAGAATGGCATTAGCAAAGTCGAAGTGAGGTAAGATTAGGGCTTGGTATACAGTCCGATAGTTGTCTGGGTCTAATAAGGAACGAAGGTGTCTGAGTGTCCGGATTTTGAAGTATATGGCTCTAACTGTGTTGGATATGTGTAGCTTCATGTCCAGACGTTGATCCAAGGTGACCCCTAAATATCAAATTGTGGATTTAGTTTGGAGCTCAGCCTCTTTCATATCGGATGAAGATTCCACTTGGGGTAGTTTATAACTTAACCCAAGAGTTGCAGAACTTGGGTGGTGTGTGCTGTTGCTTGCTGCATCTCGGGGGCCATAGAGCCCTTGAAGAGCCAGTCGTCGAGGTAGGGTAAGACAAAGACCCCCTGAAGTCTGAGAAAGGTGGCGACAACTGCCTGTGAAGACCCTGGGCACAGAGGCTAGGCCGAAGGGTAGCACCCTGTATTTGAAATGATTGCCTCCTACCACAAAGCGTAGGTAGTATCTGTGGTTTGGGTGGATTACAATGTTTGTATAGACATCCTTTAGGTCTAAGGAGCAGAGTCAGTCTCTACGCTGGAGGTAGGGCAGCAATGTTCCAAGGGAGAGCATCTTGAATTTCTCCCGCACCAGGAATTTGTTGAGGTTGCGCAGGTCGAGGATGGGCCTTAGGCCCTCTGTCCTCTATTGCATGAGTTAGTATCTGGAGTAGAACCCCTTGCCCTTGAGGTGGTGGGGCACTGGTTCCACAGCTCTGTCGTCAAGAAGCCCTGCCAACTCCTTCAGAAGATGGTCCCGGTGGAGGGGAGACCTGAAGGGCTTGCCTTACTAATCTGTTATGTTTTTTTGAAGGTGTGAATAAACAGGTGGACAAAGGTGAGTCGGTTGATATAGTGTATCTGGACTTTCAGAAAGCCTTTGACAAGGTCCCTCATCAGAGACTTTTGGCAAAACTAAAGAGTCATGGGATAGGAGGCAGTGTACTACTGTGGATCAGGAACTGGTTAAAAGATAGAAAGCAGAGGGTAGGGCTGAATGGCCAATTTTCCCAATGGAGAAAGGTGAATAGTGGTGTACCCCAGGGATCTGTGCTGGGTCCTCTGCTTTTTGACATATTCATAAATGACCTGGAAAGTGGAATAACGAGTGAGGTTATCAAATTTGCAGATGACACAAAACTATTTAAAGTTGTTAAAACCCAAGAGGATTGTGGAAAATTGCAAGAGGATCTTGATAAATTGGAAGACTGGGCATCAAAATGGCAGATGAAATTTAATGTGGACAAGGGCAAAGTTATGCACCTAGGGAAGAACAACCCAAACTATGGTTACACGATGCAAGGTTCCACTTTAGGAACCACAACACAGGAAAAAGATTTAGGCGTCATTGTGGATAACATGTTAAAACCCTCGGCCCAGTGTGCAGCGGCGGCCAAGAGAGCAAATAGAATGCTAGGTATGATAAGGAAAGGAATGGAAAATAAAACAAAAGATATTATAATGCCTCTATATCGTTCCATGGTGAGACCGCACCTTGAATATTGTGTGCAATTCTGGTCACCCTATCTTAAAAAGGATATAGCGTTATTAGAAAAGGTTCAGAGAAGAGCCACCAAAATGGTAAAGGGGATGGAAGGATACTCCTATGAAGAACGGCTAAAAAGGTTAGGGCTCTTTAACCTGGAAAAGAGACGGCTGAGGGGAGATATGATAGAAGTCTATAAATTAATGAATGGAGTGGAACGGGTAAACGTAGATTGATTGTTTACGTTATCAGAATATAGAAAGACTAGGGGACATGCAATGAAGCTACAGGGTAAACTATTTAAGACTAATAAAAGAAAATATTTTTTCACTCAACGTGTAATCAAACTCTGGAATTTGTTACCGGAGGATGTAGTTAAGGCTGTTAGTGTAGCTGGGTTTAAAAAAGGTTTGGACAAGTTCCTGGAGGAAAAGTCCATAAACCATTATTAAGAAGGGACCCAGGATATCAATGCTTGACCCAGTACAAGCATTGTGGAACCTGTGTCCCTTGGGGAAACTGCTAGGTACGTATGACCTAGATTGGCCACTGTTGGAAACAGGATACTGGGCTTGATGGACCTTGGTCTGACCCAGTATGGCATATCTTATGTTCTTATGTAGACCTGAATGCCACTCACCTTGGAACGGAGAGATCTAAACACTAAACTAAACTAAACAAACAAACAAACAAACAAACAAATTAAAGGGGGTCTGGCCGTCTGTTCCAGGCATACGGTGCAGCAAGGTGGAAAGAATACAGTCTGCAGTTGGCAGTGGAAGTGAAGGGCACAGATAGAAGGGGTCTGCTTGAAGAGCTGAGTTCCTGAGGAGGGGTGTAAGGAGAGATAATAGAGGAAAGGTATTGAGGAGCTGCAGAGTGAGTGCACTCGTCAGTCAGAAGGAGAAGTTTGAACTGGATGTGGAACTGGATAGGAGTCAATGGAGTGAGTTGAGGAGAGGGGTTACGTGAGCAGAGTGACTCTAATGGAGGTTTAGCTTTGTGACTGAGCTGCGAATGGATTAGAGATGATCGAGAGGGAGACCAGCGAGGAGCAAGGTGCAATAATTTAAAAGGGAGGTGACTAGAGAGTGAATAAGGTTCTTTGTAGTATGTTCAGAAAGGAAGAGGTAAATTTTGCTGATATTATAGAGAAAGAAACTCCGAGCAGATATTCAGCGGCAACGGCTAATGTTTCAGTGACTAACCATCGTTGCTGACACTCAAATCCTTATATTCAATGCCAGGGCCATATCCTGCCACCGGTGCTGAATATCCGGATTGGCTGGATAGGAAAGAGGCTAACTGTACAGCAGCAAAATTCAGCCTCTTCCCGGTTAGCTTCTATGGTAAACGTTAGCCCAGCCTTTCATGTGCCTAACTTTTGCCACTTGGCAATAACCAGACAGTGGTCAATATCTCCACTGCCCGATCATTGCCAGGTGCTGCCCCCGCAATGCTCCGATGCTAATTGCTAGTCGTGTTAGCGCCGCTGAATATCCCACTTTGCACGACTGATGCCCTTTAGCAGCTTTGCTAACTGCGTTAATAGCTTTGAATATCCCCCACTACAGGTTTTAGTTACCTATCGGATATGTGCAGAGAAAGAGAGAGAAAAGTCAAAGAAGACCCAAAGGGTGCAAGGTGAGGAAATAGGGAGGATAATAGTGTTACTCACCGAAATAGAGAAAGGATGAAGGGGGGGGGGAGTAGCTTTAGCGCAAGGGTTCTGATCCCAGGTCTTAGAATACACTTAGCCAGTCAGGTTTTCAGGATCACCACAATGAATATGCATGAAAGAGGTTTGTATGTACACTGCCTCCATTGTATGCAAATCTCTCACATGCATATTCATCAGAAATTGCATATTGGGGGTTATTTTAGAAACCTTATTCATGCTTTCCATGTGCAGAATCAAATATTCAGACATGGATATGGGATCCATGTATAAATGGCCATTTACAAGTGGATGTCCTCACTATATAGAATTTGCAAGAGGGGCGTGGGAGGCATTATTGGGAAGTGGCCTGGCCTGTCAAACATCTACACCTATACTCCCTATTTCATATAGGAATTAACATGCGAATGGCCAAATTGTTCACTTTAGGATTTATACCTGCTCCCTGGTATCTTTCTCTTTCTTAAAAAGTGGCCATTTCAGCCAGCCCTTTACAAGGGGTTATCCTCTTTAATCCCCTGTTGTAAATATCAATCTCCAAATTGAAATTAGATTAAGCTAGCAACATTTATAAGCGTAGATTTTCAAAACTGTGAAATACCATTGTCCATGTGTAAGAGCTTCCATCTACACGTGGAAGCTGCCGGGTTTGTGAAATACCATCGTCCATGTGTAAGATCTGTCATCTACACGTGGAAGCTGCTGAGTTTGTGAAATACCATCGTCCATGTGTAAGAGCTGTCATCTACACGTGGAAGCTGCCGAGTTTGTGAAATACCATCGTCCATGTGTAAGAGCTGTCATCTACACGTGGAAGCTGCTGAGTTTGTGAAATACCATCGTCCATGTGTAAGAGCTGTCATCTACACGTGGAAGCTGCTGAGTTTGTGAAATACCATTGTCCATGTGTAAGAGCTGTCATCTACACGTGGAAGCTGCCGAGTTTGTGAAATACCATCGTCCATGTGTAAGAGCTGTCATCTACACGTGGAAGCTGCTGAGTTTGTGAAATATTAGTTAGATAAGTATCTTAGTATGGACTCTCACATCAGGAACACAATAAAAAGAATCCACTACAAGCTTAAGATCCTAAAGCAACTTCACCCACTAGTACATATACAAGACTTTATGAGCATTATTCAAGCAATCATCACACCCCATTTTGATTTTGCTAACTTAGTTCTCCTAGGAACAAAAAACCAGAACATTAAAAAACTTCAGCTAGCACAAAATGCTGCGGCCAGAACCATAATGAAGGTTCATACATTTGAAGACATATCACCAATATTAGCTAACCTTCACTGGCTACCAATACAATGCAGGATAAACTACAAAATCTTAATAACTACATTCAAGGCTTTAAACAATATGGTACCACCGACACTAGGCAAGCTCATAACTATGGACTCAACTAAAACCGCTCATAGGAGAGGTCATACAAATAAAATAATGACCCCGAAAACCTTCACAAAAGCCTAAAAAACAACCAACAACATGGCATTTTCCCATGCAGCCCCCATCCTCTGGAACTCCCTCCCTGAGGAAATCAGAGTTCTAACTGATATTAAGGAACTCTGAAAGAAACTAAAAACTCATTTATTTATAACACACTATGGCCCACAGACAAACACCCTTTCCCATAATGAAAATGGATAACAGAGGACAAACTAGCTATCAAACCTAGAATGTCATTTCTAAAATTGCATAAAAATTAACTCATACTCCTATATTCTGTACAAGTATTTGAACATTTTACAGTTGGACATGCAACTATACTGCATTGTACATAGTACATACACAGTGGTTCAATTGTTTTGTATGTAGTTGCAATGCTCTCCACAAACTTGTTTTGTTTTCAATAATTAGTTCAATGCAATATATTATGATTTGTGTATTAAGGCGTATGCTTTCTGTAGATAGTTCGCTGATGTTAGCTTATGTTTCATGTAAAAAGGACAGTAATTATATCGCTCTGTCCTTCATCTTTGTTTTTTTGTAAACCGCACCTGATCCTTGGGATAGTGCGGTATATAAGTGATTGTTAAATAAAATAAATAAATAAATACCATCGTCCATGTGTAAGAACTGTCATCTACACGTGGAAGCTGCCGAGTTTGTGAAATACCAATCACTGGGTATACTTTCCCTCCTCCAACCTAATCTCATCCATTCTTCAAATGGGTGAAAGTAGGCATGTTGTGAAACATGCAAACACTGGTCAGTTTTCAAAATTCATTTTTATGTAGCTTAATATGTTTTACTCATATCTTTTTCAACACTGCCCCCCCCCCCCAAAAAAAGTTAAGATATTTAAATTAGGCCTTTATTAAATGCCACAGGCCTGATATTGAGTTGGGCAGGCTATGCGCCCCTATGGCACATAGTCCAGTCCAACGACCCTTAACCCCGGATATTCAATGTTAGGGTCATATTTGGCCCTGGCATTGAATATCTGGGGATAGCCGCACACGCCGGAAGCTACAGTTCAGCGTTTGGTATCTTTGGGCCTAAAACAATGCTGGAATACAGGAGAACGCTTCTCTATTCTGTCGCACCCAATTAGTCAAATCCGTCTTCTGGGTATTTGAGAAAGGTTCCCTAAATGGAACCTGGTCTGATTCTGAAGGTAGCTGCACTTTAGGTCCAACTGTTCTCCTCAGACTATTGCAGCCAGGACAGGAGTCCATTTCTTCAGACGGTTCACATGGTAGATTGCGCAGCCGGACAAGAGGAAGAAAGTCGCAGTCTTATAGTCAGTAGGTTCCACTTGCTCTATCACCTCATAGGCCATTTACAGTAGAGTGTACCCTCCGACATGGAGAATAAAACTAGTACCCAGGCCCCATGTTGAAAAGTCCACTGTACTGTCTTTTGATTATAAGTATGAGCCTGGGGTCCCTGTGTCTTCCCAAGGTTCTGTCTCATTGTTTCTCCAGCTTTCTTTTTTTTTTTTTTTAATTTTTATTTAATGCTTTTCTGAATTGCAAGAAAATATAAAAGGAAAACAATCAAAGTAATTACAAAATTCAAAATTCAAATTAACACATAATGACTCACATCAAGGAGAGAAAATCAGCAAAAATGAAAAACTACACAATTAAATAAGCAATAAGGAGTATTTATACTCCACATAAGGGAGCTAAACAACAAGACCACCTACCTACTTCTCAACCATTTCAAAAGTTGACAAAAATTTCTGCAACTGCATCGCATCAATATACACATAATTCTGCCCTTGATAAGTTATCAAGCAGCGACACGGAAACTTCAAAAAGAAAGACGCCCCTAAAGCAACAACTCTGGACTTCAACTCTAAAAACTGTTTGCGTCTATGTTGAGTGACACGCCCCACATCCGGGAAAATTTAGAGCTTATAACCACAAAATAAGGCGTCCTTGTGCTTAAAATAAGCTCTAAGGACTGAATGTTTACTGGACTCAGAGCCAAACGTTGCGACAACAGTGCAGCGCTTGGGTATGAGATCCAAAGTATCTTCCAAAAAAGCTGTAAGATCCTGAGCAACAGACTCAGCAGGAGGGGCAGTTACCCCATCCTGGTGAGACACTGCTGAAGCAGGAATAAACGAATAGACATGAACAACTTCCAAAGTACTCTGCAAATGTAATATCTCAGAAAAATATTTTTGCAACAAAATTTCAGGAGACAATAGGTGGGTAGAAGGAAAATTAAGAAAACAAAGGTTTCTTGCCCTATGCTGATTCTCCAAACTCTCCAGACGACAAGAAACGGCAGACACATCTCTAATTAAAGCAACATTATGGTTCCCAGCCGTCTGGAGCTGAGAATCAGCATGAGCAGAAGCACGCACCAAGGAGCCTATCTGTTTATCAACATCTGCAAACTTATCCACAACATCTTGCATAAAAGCATATATAGCAGAGACAATTGGAGATAGACACTTATCAATCCGTTGAATCGAAGTCCAAATGTCTACAAGTGTTACCTCACCAGACGGAATAGGCAGAGATACATCACCACCAGATGGACTAACCGCCTTCAAGGAAACAACCGGAGCTTCTGAAGGAGCATCAAAAAATGTAGAAGACAATGGCTGAAGAAAAGGAGGGGGTAGCCGAGATTCGGGGCTCAATGAGACCTCATCAGGCAAGGTTGAAGGCAGTAACGACATTACATGTCTGTCCATGGGTCCAACCGGCTTCCCTCCTGATGTTCCAGTACCGGATCCAGATTTAACACTGGACTTCCCTTTCTGTTTCCCCATGGACACTACGATGTAACAAACAGTGCTCAGAGAACTTCTCAGGAGCACCGAAGGAGCACATAAGGAGCACGTCCACCCCCTTGTGACGTGCCTCTTTGGACGCGACCACGTGGGCCACGACTCGCGGCCGCGAGAGAGCCAACAGATCTTTATGGGAACCGGAGGGGGGGTCCTCGGAGACAGGAGCGTCCTCACAATGCCTGCAGCTCAGCACCACAGCTCAACTCCCTCTTACTGCACCGCTCCACGCAGCTGGTTCAACGCGGCAGCTCCCAGGTAAGATGAATCCTCCCACTGCTACACGACTCCCTCAGCACTTTATGGGAACCGGAGAGGGGGTCTTCGGAGACAGGAGCGTCCTCACAATGCCTGCAGCTCAGCACCACGGCTAAACTCCCTCTTACAGCACCGCTCCGCGCAGCTGGTTCAACACGGCAGCTCCCAGATAAGATGAATCCTCCCCTCTCTAGCTTTCTTTAAGCGCTCCTGCATCTGAAGTACAAGTATTTGATATTACGGCTGGGATGGGGTTTCTCATCCCATTGGGCTCTTTTAAATTGATTTAGGATTCCCTACTCCCATCCACTCAGATGAACTGTTCCCGGACCCAAGCATTCCCATTGGGGAGGTGGTTTATTTTGAGAATTATCTGTGGGAACTCTCCGGCCTCCAAACCATCTTCTACAACTGCCCCCAGGTTCAGTTTATAACAGGCCTTCTCCAACTGATGCTGTTTGTGGGACTTGGGCGTCTTGGGGCTTGTCACAAACAAAGTCCAGGTCCTTCAAATGCAAGAGTTCTGGAAAATCATCTGTCATCTCTCCCTCTGGGTTGTTTGTCCTCTGGTTCCAGAGGTCCTTGAAATTTGGGAAATCTCAGCCTATAATTATGGGGTACTTTAGCCAAGGTAAGACAACCACCCTGAGGGTCTCCGATCCCACAGGGGTCTTCAAGTCAACTAGTGCCGTCAGATATTTCTATTGGTCTCCATGAATCCAACCCAAAGTCACAAGCTTTTCATAGTTGATTTGATGTCTTGTCCTCATGTCCTGCCTGATAAAAGTCCTGACACTTCCTGAGTTCATCAGGGCAGGCAGCTGAGTGCTCTCCAGCTCTACAGTATCATAAACATTTCTCCCTCCGCTGAGGAAATTTCCACAACACTGCACAGATGGGAGGTCATAAGATTTGGAACCATTGGCTCCCCTAATGCTACATTCATTGTTTCCCTGCTTTCTTCCCTCCCATCTCCCCCTCATGTCTTTATCCACTCTAGGCTGCCAAATATAAAGAAACATAAATATAAAGTTTTGCAGGAAACACAATACACTGTAGAATCTCTATGGATAGAAATTCCAAGTAAAAAAGGGGAAGGCGATGGCAGTGGGGGTGTACTACTGACCACTTGGCCAGAATGAACAGATGGATGATGAAATGCTAAAAGAAATCAGGGAAGCTAACTAAAGTTACAACACAGTAATCATGTGTGATTTCAATTACCCTGGTATTGACTGGGTCAATGTCACAGCAGAACATGCTAGGGAGATAACGTTTCTAGATGAAATAAATGACTGCTTCTTAGAGCAGCTGGTTCATGAACCGACAAGAGGGGGAAGCTATTTTAGACCTACTTCTTAGTGAAATACAGGATCTGGTGTGCGTGATAAGGGTGTTGGGGCCACTTGTCAATTGTGATGATAGCATGACGCATTTGAGTTAATAAATGGAGGGAGGATGGCAAGGAAATCCACAGTACTAGTTTTTTTGTTTGTTTGTTTTGATAGAAATTTCCAAATAAAACTGTAGAATACACAGCCAAGAAACCATAGAAATAGCTACACTAAAAAAAAAAACTAAATAAGAAGAAATAAAAGCTTACATAGCCCACTTTAAGGAGACCGGGAAGGACTACTTTACTGAAAGAGACTCAACAGTTATGTTGTTCTTCTGAAATAACTCTCCCAGAGGTGAAAATAAAGGTATTTATCCCAAAATGGGAGGGTAAATACACAGTACATTTACTCAAGAAACTCTCCAGCTGTGAGGGATCTGAAAAAAATATTTAGCACCCTGGTAGGATATAAGGCATTTGCAAGGAAAATGAAAAAAAAAAAAAGGTTGCACCCAATTGCAATATTCGAGCTCTCAATTGCAGAAAATATTTCCCGCATAATTGAATAGCTCTGGCCACATTGGGAAGAGTGAAACCTTCTGACCACAAAATAATGATTCCTTATATGCTAAAAATGCCTTAAATATTTTAGACTTATCCAAGTCCGACTGCAAAATAAGAAGCAAAGTTCCTCTGGAGGAGATAACATTCTGAGAATCCTCGAGAAACTCAGTTAAATCCAAAGAAGCTGAGACATTAACCCTTTCAGTAGAAATCTCTGATCCTAAAGGAGAAAGAGAGGAGCGAGGAGTCACATAACAATGTGAAATCGCAATAGAATCAACCTCAGTAATCTTTAAACATTCCGAAAAATACTTAACGAAATCCTAAGTGCAGGTAAATGAGTCCTAGAAAAATTAATAAATCTCAAGTTCTTCCTGGGAATATTATTCTCCAAAAGTTCCAACTGAGTATGTATGAAGAAACTATCTTTAATAGAGTTAATATTTGCTGCTTGAAATGTTTGGACCTGAGGATCAGTCTTCCTGGCTCAATTTTCCAATTCCTGAATCCTCTTCTCTTGTTCCTGAAATTTCAACTAAGCAAATTATTAGTCTGATAAACAAAATACCAGATATCTTTCAAATAAATATCAGTATCATAGAAACATAGAAACATGATGACAGAAAAAGACCACAAGGCCCATCTAGTCTGTCCTTCCATAACTACAACAGTCCACTTTTTACCTTTAGAGATCCTCTGTGTTGGTCCCATGCTTTTTTGAATTCAGTTACTGTCCTCATCTCTACCACCTCCACTGGGAGACTATTCCACGGATCCACTACTCTTTCCGTAAAGAAATATTTCTGCATATCACTCCTGAATCTATCTCCCTTCACCCTCATCCCATGTCCCCTTGTCGCAGAACTTGCTTTCAATTGAAAGAGGCTCTCTCCCTGAACATTTATGCCACGGAGGTATTTAAACATCTCAATCATATCACCTCTATCCCGCCTTTCCTCTAAGGTGTACATGTTAAGATCCTTAAGTCTGTCCTCATATGCTTTATAATGAAGACCACTAATCATCTTAGTAGCAACCCTCTGCACCGACTCCATCCTGTTCACATCCTTTTGAAGGTGCGGTCTCCAGAATTGCACACCATACTCCAAATGAGGTCGCACCAAAGACTTATACAGAGGCATTATCACCTCCTTTTTTCTGCTAGCCATTCCTCTCCGTATGCACCCAAGCATCCTTCTAGCTTTTGCCGTCACCTTTTCTACCTGTTTAGCTACTTTAAGATCTTCGGACACAACTACGCCTAGGTCCCGCTCTTCTTTAGTGGACAAAAGTACTTCACCTCCTATACTGTATTGCTCCCTTGGATTGCTGCAGCCCAAATGCATGACCTTACATTTTTTAACATTAAATCCCAGTTGCCAAATTCTAGACCATTCTTCAAGCTTAGCCAGATCCCACCTCATGTTATCTACACCTTCCTGGGTGTCTACTTTATTGCAGATTTTGGTATCATCCGCAAAGAGGCAAACCTTACCCGACAGCCCTTCCGCTATATCACTAACAAAGATGTTAAAAAGAATTGGACCAAGGACAGATCCCTGGGGCACACCACTGGTAACATCCTTCTCCTCAGAGTGAGCTCCATTTACTTGTACTCTTTGTCGCCTCCCACCCAACCAATTTCTAACCCAAGCAGTAACTTTAGGGTCCATCCCTAGGGTGCTCAGTTTGTTTATAAGTCGCCTGTGAGGAACAGTGTCAAAGGCTTTACTGAAATCTAAATACACCACATCTAGAGCTCTCCATCGGTCCAACTCCCTGGTCACCCAGTCAAAGAAATCAATCAGATTTGTCTGACAAGACCTGCCTCTGGTGAATCCATGCTGCCTCGGATCCTGTAATCCGCTGGACTCCAGAAACCTCACTATTTTCTCTTTCAACAGCGTTTCCATTAATTTACTCACCACTGAAGTTAAACTAACCGGCCTGTAGTTTTCAGCCACATCCTTACTTCCGCTTTTGTGTAAAGGCACCACATGAGCCTCTCTCCAGTCCTTTGGCACCACTCCCGACTCCAACGAGGCATTGAAAAGGTCAGTCAGTGGAGTTGCTAGAACGTCCCCAAGTTCCCTCAGTATTCTAGGGTGTATCCCATCCGGTCCCATCGCTTTGTCTACTTTAAGTTGAGCTAATTTCTCACGAACACAGTCTTCTGAAAATTGTTCAAGATGTCCCTCGCTTCTGTTCTTATTTGTGGGTGTTTTCTGAGGTCCTGCTCCTGGTTCTTCATCTGTGAACACAGAACAAAAATATTTGTTAAGCAATTCCGCTTTATCCTTATCAGCTTCTACATATTCCCCCCCTGTACCCTTGAGTCTGACAATACCACTTTTGCCCTTCCTCTTCTCACTAATATATCTGAAAAATGTCTTATCCCCCCATTTTATTGCATTGGCTATTTCCTCCTCCTTTTGAATCTTTGCCTTCTTGACTACTTTGCTAGCTTCTCTAAGTTTTTCCAAATACAGATGCCTGTCTTCCTCTCTCTGTGATCTCTTGTATTTCATGAAGGCCTCCCTCTTTTTCTTCACTTTTTCAGCTACTTCCTTCGAAAACCATAGCGGTCTCCTGTTCCTTTTGCCTTTATTTACCATTTTAACAAAAAGGTTGGTTGCCTTTAAAATACCCCCTTTCAGTTTTGTCCACTGTTGTTCTACATCCCCCAGCTGTTCCCATCCCACTAATGACTCCCTGAGGTATTGGCCCATCTTCGCAAAGTTAGTCTTCCTAAAGTCTAAGATCTTCACCTTGGAATGGATTCTAACAGCCCTAGTCCTAATACTGAACCACACCATCTGGTGATCACTGGATGCAAAATGATCTCCCACTACAACATCAGAAACACTTTCACCATTGGTAAGCACCAAGTCCAGTATGGCCCCTTCACGTGTGGGGTCTGTTACCAATTGCCTGAATAGTTCTCCCTGTAGAGAATCCAGGATCTCCTTACTCCTAGATGATACTGCAGCAGGAATGTGCCAATCAACATCTGGCATATTGAAATCTCCTAGCAGTAGCACTTCCCCTTTCCTAGCAATGCTGCGTATGTCTTCAATTAACTCTCTGTCCACCTCTTCCTCTTGTGAGGGAGGTCTGTATATCACACCAATGCAAATAGATTTCTTTTTCCCTCTTTCTAGTTTAACCCACAATGCCTCCTCTCTCCCTTTTAAGCTCTGTAATTCCAAAGCTTTAATAGTAGCTTTTACATATAGTGCTACTCCTCCTCCCCTTCTTCCTACCCTGTCCTTTCTGAATAAAGTATAGCCAGGTATAGTTACATCGCAGTCATGGTTTTCTGTGAACCATGTTTCTGTAACTGCCACTAAATCTAAGTCAGCCACTCCCACCAAAGCTTCAACTTCAGAGATCTTATTTCCCATGCTACGGGCATTAATACACACTGCTTTCCATATGTTACCCCTGTTACCCATTTCCATAAAGGTATTTAATGTATCACTTACCTGGGGGCTTTCACTTACCTGGGGGCTTTCTTCACCCATCCCCAACGAATCTAGTTTAAAGCCCTCTTCAGTAGATTAGCCAGTCTACTACCAAAGATGTGTTGACCTTTCTTGGACAGATGGATGCCATCTCTGCTCTGCAACCCTTGGAACAGCATCCCATGGTCTAGGAAACCAAAACGCTCTCGAAGACACCATCCACGCAGCCATGCATTAATCTCCAGGATGCGAGCCTCTCTGCCTTGGCCTTTACCCTCAACAGGGAGGATTGAAGAGAACACCACCTGTGCACCTACCTGCTTCACCCTCTGTCCCAGAGCCATGAAGTCACTTTTGATACGTTCCGAGGTATACCTGGCAGTATCATTTGTTCCAACATGGATTAGCAACATTGGGTAATAGTCAGTGGGCTTGATGAGTCTCGGCAAACTCTCTGTAACATTTTGGATCTTGGCACCAGGCAGACAGCATACCTCTCTGGACATCAAGTCTGGTCGTCAGATGGACGCCTCAGTACCCCTCAGAAGAGAGTCTCCAACCACCACTACCCTTCGTTTCCTTCTGGTCACTGATTCCGCAACTATGGGGTACTTGAACTCTGGTTCTACCCTTTCCAGGGATGCTTTCACCTCCTCCACTTCCAGGGCTGCATAATGGTTCTTCAATTCAAGGGCTGGAGAAGTTGGATTAGTGATTTTGCAGGCTCTGGTGACTGTTGTCCAACCATCGACATTCTGTTGGCACCCATCTTCTCCTGTGCTGGAGAGCCTGGTTGCTGCAAGCAGCATCTCATCAATGTACTTCTCACTGTCTTGAATGCTCCTCAGCCTCGCCACCTCCTCTCTGAGTTCCTCCACTTGTTTCCTCAGAGCTTCAGCATGCAGGCACCCTGCACATGGAACCGGTTCTTCAACTGGCAATAGGACCTCTGTCTGGACCGAGGCAGAAGCTGTAACGAGGGCAACAGCTTTAGCAATACGATTTTTCCCAGCCATTGTTCTATTTGTGGAGCTTAGGTATCTGTTAAAGCAAAAGAGAGAGAGATCTACCAAGTACCAGCTGGTTTCGCAGCTGTCCTTTCAGAGAAAAAGCAGTTAAATCTCTTTAATTATATTCAAAATGTGCTGGTCCAATTCACTGTGATGTGTTAAAGGGGGAGGTGCCCTATAAAGCAAGACTGCTCACTAGGGGTGGGTGGGAGTCGGGGTGGGTAGGGAGGGAACTAACACCTGATGAGGTGTTAGCAGTTCCTGAACCTGAGGAGGTTACAGAGTTCAGCAACCTACTGTGCTCAAGTACAGTTCCCCTAAAACAGCAAAAATGAAATAACCTTGCTTTAAAAAATATACACAAAACCCTTTTAAGAGCTCCCAGTCAGAGAGCTAGCAATGTAACAAAAAAAAACCAAACAAAGAACCCTCAAATCCTTACTTACTGTTTGATGTGTGGAGCCCTGGTTAAGAAAGCCTCAAAAGGGCAGGGCAAAGCAGCCTTTTTATGCAGGCTTCAATTGCACTCAGGAAACAGGCCCACTAACTCCTGATGAGGTGTTAGCAGTTCCTGAACCTGAAGAGGTTACAGAGTTCAGCAACCTACTGTGCTCAAGTACAGTTCCCCTAAAACAGCAAAAATGAAATAACCAGATTAGTGAAATCCTCTGATACTAATACACCATCCACCACTGGTATCACTTTAAGCATAGGACAAACATCTTGGATCCCCACAGCTGAGACTGAGGTACTTGGAATGACTCCACCTTCCATTAATAACATTGAAGAGGACACATCATTCCCAGCATCAGATATTTGTCTGCTCCCAGGGCAGGGTGTAGAAGTTCTTACTATAGGGCTCTTGAAGCCCCCAAAGGGAAAGAGGAAGACAAGGCTACAGCTCTAGTTCCAGAGGACCCAGCAGTGGGCACGTGACCATGTACTTGTCCACTGGACCTAGTGCAATATTGGAGGAAACAGCGCTAGACATCTTCTTACCTTCCTTGGGTATACTGAGGAACACCCAGTGCAGTCTCCAAGGCCACAAGCAGCACTGATGGGCTCCAAAGGGACATGGCTCTTTGGTCTCGTGGCCGTTTGGTCATGCTCCTATGGCCGTGAAACAGCAATAGTGTTTAGATAGGTGTCCCATTGCAGCCACAGATGATGTTACTTCTGAGTGGATGGAATCCTCAATGCAAATAGATTGCTAGGAATCATAAGCCCAAGAATGGGGAATAAAACCAGGAATATTATAAAGCCTGGGTATCGTTCCATGGTGTGACCATACTTGAATATTGTGTGCAGTTCTGGTCACCATATCTTAAAAAACAAATAGCAGAATTAGAGAAGAGCCACCAAAATAGTATAGAGTTCGGAAGGATATCCCTATCAGGAAAGGCTTAAAAGGTTCAGGCTCTTCAAACTGGAAAAGAGACAGCTGAATGGAGATACAGTATGATAGATGTCTATTAATTAATAAATAGAGTGGAAAGGGTAAGCGTAGATCATTTATTTACCAAGCCAATTCCAGATGTTGGTTGTCTCATTGGTGATGTTTAAGTGAGCATCAGGGGTGTATTTAAAATGCAATCATAAATCACTGTATGCACACAAGCAAATAACAGGCTGGGAGAAAGAGAAATTCCTAAGAGTATTTTAAGTATTCTGGTGACAGGGATAGGTAGAAAGGAAAAAAGCATAAACAAAAAGAGGGGATGGAAAAAGAATGGGATTGAATCATCTTTCATAAAAGTCATAAAAATGATAGGCAATAGTAATACAAACCTTTAACTATTATGTGATCTTTCTCGCATTTTTATGTGTTATAAATATTTCACTGTATAAGTGAATTTAAATCAGGCTCTAAATGTAATAATACTAATAAATAAATAACTGTCTGTTACATTATAGTTTACTCTGTCCTTCCAAATACTTAAATCCTGTGTCTCAGGGCAGGTAAAGAAAAAAAGGACGAAAAAGCCCCAACATATATTTTAACATCCCTATTAGACTGATGCATCTTAAACTGAAGTGCAAAATAATTAAAATGGAAATAAAAATCAGAGTAGGTATGGAAGCAGATTTGGTTGCATAAAACACCTTAACCCTGCAGCATTTGAAAGGCAGGGCACTTTCCTTCCACACAAGAGGAGTGTGGTTTCATCAGGCCGGAGCTGCTATTTCTTGTTCTACATCATTGCACTTAAACCCTTCTATTAAAAATAGGGAAGACATGGAAAGCAGCAGCCTAAATGCAATCATAAAAATGAAGAAGTTAGCAGCTTGGACTAAAAAGTAAAGAAAGATCCCTTGCAAAAACAATTTGATTATAGACACATCAGTCTGTACCTTTGGCTATATAAAAAGGGACGTTCTGGAAATTAGCATGTTACCCCTTAGTTAAACCAAAGAAAAAGGTTTAAAAGAAGAGCAATACTGTAAATCTGAAAAAGAACCAAAAGTAAAGTAAAACAAAGATTAAAAAAAGGGAGCAATCTCTAAAATATTCCAGGGAGAGGGAAGAAAAATCAATCACAAGAACATGGCAAAACTTGTGAAAAATGACCTAACTTCAGTCCTTTCTTAAAAGAATTATATTTTTATCACCCATAAATGTGTGTAGCAGATATTCATCACTGTTTAATTTAAACCTCGATATTCTGAGCTGGGCCATATTTGGTGATTGCCTCTGAATATCTGTTTTGTTTTGTTTTGTTCGGATAGCATTTTAGTTAGACGGACAGTGACAATATTGAACCCCTAACCGGACAGTTAAAACACCTAAAATTAGCACAGCCTGTCCTATCTTTAGGTATTTTAGCTAACCATCTAGCGACTTGGTTTTGCCAAAATGGCAGATGAAATGTGGACAAAATTACGCACCTAGAGAAGAACAACAGTTACATGATGCAAGATTTCACATTAGAAATCACCACCCAGGGAAAGGAACTAGGCATCATTGTAGATAATACATGGAAACGCACTGCTCAGTGTATGCTTCCACCCCCACCAACGCCTGATGCCGACTTCCTGTTGGCATCAGGGCAGAAGAATTCATAAGGAATTTGGCATCGGTGGGGGCAAAAGCAGACAGCCCCACAGCACTTTTTGTTGATGCATGAGCCATCAAACAAATGCACAAGACTTCCCCAGAGCCTAAAAGATCAAAAGTCAGTGGGTGCTCCAGGTCTCACTGGCCCATGAGAGGACAGCAGCCCCTGAAGCACCAGTAGATATTCTCACCTTTCGCCAGTGAAGAGAGAGGAGAGTTCCCCCTCAGATCCCCCTTGCCACCATGTTCTGGCCTGTCAATGAAGGCAAGGGGCGGAGAGAGGGTAAGGGCACAAGTGAAAGGTGGCATTATAGAGAGGAAGAACAGAGAGGGGAGGGTTTGAAGTGAGGATTTAGCAATGAGGAAGAGAATAGAGAGGAGAGGGGAGGGGTGAGGAGGCAGGGTTAGAAATGAAGACTGGAATAGAGAAGAGAGCAGTGAAGGAGCCAAGTCAAAGGGGAGGGATGGAGTTAAAGGGAAAAAGAAAGGAGCTGAACAGGGACCGATCATAAGGAAAGAGAGGAGAGAAGAAAAGTGTGACATCACAGAGGAAATAGTGGAGGGGATGCAAACTGGGAGAGTGCAAGAAGGGAGAGGAGAAGGGGCAGGGAAAGAGCAAGGATGGCTGGCAGTGAGGGAAGGAGCATGGCAAAAGGTAAGGAGAAGAAATAGTGCAATAGGGTAGGAGGTAGAGGGAGTGAGTGCAGGAGGACAGAGAAGAGTACAAGGGACAGAGAAACCTGCATTTCCACAAATATACCATTCCACACACACACATGCCACATGAACATACCATTACACAAACCTACACACCACCAGGCAACCCTCTATGACACATACTCACAATGCCACAACACCATGACACACACCATCAACACCACCACTGCAACAAATGACCCATACCCAGCATACTGGATCAGATCAATGCGATCAGAACTCAGCCCAATCATAGCCAAGATCACAAAACTTTCCTTCTCAACAGGAATATTCCCATCTGCTCTTAAACAGACATCCATACGACCACTGCTAAAGAATAACCAGCTGGACCCGCAGAAGGAGGATTCCTACCGGCCGATCTCAAGCATCCCACTACAAGATAAAATACTTGAGAAGGTGGCTCAGAGACAGAATAAGCAACATATCGACACCTCATCCCCCTAGATCCCTGCCAGCATGGTTTTAGGGAAGCTCATGGAGTTGAGACACTAATTACCTCCCTATCCAACACCCTAATCAGTGGGATAGACAACATCAAAAGGGGCTTCGCGCTAATCTTCCTTGACATCGCAGCAGCATTTGATTCAGTCGACCATGACCAACTCCTAACACGACTCCACGAGAAGGGAATCCAAGGCCTTGCATGGGAATGGTGTAAATCCTACTTAGAAGACCGATGGCAACAAGTTAGGATTGGCTCCAACACATCTGAACCATTTCAGCAAAAACAAGGGGTACCCCAAGGCTCCTCCTTATCTGCGCTGCTCTTTAATATATACATTAGGGTGGTCCACTGCCATAGGGGAAAAAATAAAAGTAGGAATTTCTTTGCTCCCTGGCCTGATTCTGGTTCCATTTATGTAGAAAACAATGTGTGCAAAGTTTGAAGCCAATCAAATAATATTTAGGGGTGGCTCAAGGTCTCTATCTATCAGGCCCCTGGATCCCCCCCCAGGGTTCATCAGACCACTGGGTATTATCCGCTCATAGACGGGGGTATCATGCTTGCCAAGCACTCAATGTGGTCCAGATGCTAGTAAGGACTTTGACGATGTGGGGAACATCTTACGGTGTTGCGAGACAACACCCAGAAGGATCTGGAGTTGCTCTTCTTTTGTGGTGTGTCGGCCGTTGAACTCCTCAATGAGTTTGACCCCTCGCTCAGCCACATCGTTGATCACTGGAAGATTTTTTACTTTCTTCAGACCGTCTTTGAATGATGCATTCTCTTCCCAGTCTTCTGGGTCTGCATTAAGAAAATCACTGTTGACGTCGAGGTGTTTCAGGAAACGGATTGACTTGCGAGTTGCAAAAGATTCAAGTGGTGGAATCATGGAACTTTTCAATTCAACCTGCTTTGGGGGATCTTCGTCTTCATCATCATCCTCATCGCTTTCATCTGATTCTGCCGGGATCATGGCCGACACTTTGGCCCGCTTTGTCGGTGCTGAAACAGCTTCATCGAACAGTGACAGTGCCACAAGCTCCTCTGACACATACCACAGATGCTGTTGCAGTTTGTCTCGGGCCGCTCTTCCAACACGGTCATTGTGGTAAGAGTGTAGTTTCTTCAGCATCTCCAAATCTGTTCGAGGAGCAACTGCGGCATCAGGGGCAGAAAACCAGGCTTCCACATGAATCAGGATGGAGAAAATGCTCATATCACGAACACAGGACTCCTCCCGTTGGGTAAGATCTTTGAGTTGTCCTCGGAACATCCAAATCTTGAGACAGTACAAGACTTTTGCCATCCATCTGGCATGATGGAAAGCTCCGGGTTTCTTAAAATTGAAACTAGGAAGATTCCCTCCAAGGCAGACAATCGTTAACTCCAAGAATTCCAGGTAATCATCTCGGTGATTGCCCTGTGCCAATTTGGATTCCGCAAACTTCATGATGCGATCCCTGTCAGGTCGCAGCACCTCCAAGTCTTTTCCAGCTTGATAGTTGGACTTGTCAAGGGAGGGGCAATTCTTTTGGAACCGGCGAAAGAGTTGGACATCGGGACCCGATGAAGCTCCAGAGCATGTAGAGAATACTGCACCAAGAATTATTTCGTAAATGTGATGGCGGCATGCCAAATGAAGGACTGTGCGACGGAGTCTCTGTTCTAGAAGAAAGCACGCTCCTGATCGACGTCCCGTGTTCGATGCAGTTGTATCAAAGCAGAAGCCTGCAACCTTTTCATCCAAACACCATTCCTGTAACAGTTCATAAACTGCTGCAGCTTGATTCTCGCCCGTTCCTGATGTCAGTTTTGGTACACCAAGAAGTTGTGTTTCTCCAGTGGAGACAGCCGTTATCAAAACTGGAAGGCGGTCAACGGATGTGGTTGAACAGAGGAGAGATGGCAATAACTTGCTATCCCAATGCACAATGCATGTTTTGCCTTCGGCTTTGAATGCGTTGTGCAGGTCCGTCCATTGTTGCTGACGGTGCTTTTCTCTATGGCGCTTGATGCTGGAGTGGCTGATATTGAGCTCCCCAGGATAATGTCCCAGACTTCTGGCGGTTTCAGCTACCACAAACAGAGCATTGCGATCCGTTGTCCCTGTCCGATCCAGGGCTGCTGTAAGCTCTGGGGTCCAGACATTGTTAGGTCGAAACTGCTTCATTTGTGGAGTTGCTTTCTTCTGTCCGTTATCTGAATCCGCAGATGTCGACGAGTCTTCACCTGACTCTGCTGAGGAAGAAGATCCTTCCAGCTGAACTTGGCTTGTAGTTGCCTCGGCTTCGGCAACATGTTTTTGTCTGCGCCTTTTCAGTTCTTCTTCTCGCTGTTGCGATCTTGCGTCCGTGTTGGCCAGTTTCTTGTCCATCGCGCACATTGAGCCGTGGCGCCCTGATTCTCATTGCGCTATTAAGAATTCTTTGTCTTCTTGAATATGAATTAAAGACATTGCATTGGCATGCACCACATCAAATAGGTTTTTCATTGCAACCTGGAATTCTTTTTCATTTGCCTCTTGTTTCCCTCCTCTCCCTTTGTTTTTCTTCAAAAGTTTCCACTGATTGAACAATTTCTTTACTTTTTCTTGAATTTTGTCATTTCTTTGAACAGGAAGCCTGGCCTTCTCCCAGTAAGCTTCTACTTCACTTGTTACAATAGATGCACTTTCACTAACGCCTTTGTTTAATGTCATATGGTGATGTAAAAATACACTTAACACTTGCTCCTTGCTGGGGAGCTTGGCCCCCAGAATTGTGGTGGACATTTCTTCAATGAGATAAAAACCACGTTTTTTCGCCATCTGAAAAGAATAAAGATAAAAAGATAATAGTACAATGTCTTTGCCACCTCTCAGAGACGAGATTAGTTCAAATATGATGCAATCAAATGTAATCAGCATGCAACTGAGTGGATGATACAAGATGATGCAACATTTCGTCATCTGCTCCCAGGGGGAAATCTCAAGACTTGTTGAGCCACCCCTACATATTATTTGATTGGCTTCAAACTTTGTACACAGTGTTTTCTACCTAAATGGAACCAGAATCAGGCCAGGGAGCAAAGGAATTCAGGAATTCATTTTTATGGACCACCCTAATATACATGCAGCCGATATGTGAAATCATCCGCTCCTTTGGAATTTCATGCCTGATCTATGCAGACGACGTGTTGTTGTTTACACCTATCAATGTAATGCTTGCTGACTAGACAGCATTAGTGGACTGCTTCAACGCAATCACAGACTGGCTTCACAATCAGAACCTTCGAATAAACTTCAAAAAAACAGAGGTCCTATTCATCACGAAGAACAAAAGCTTTTCACCCCCCTCGGCCCTAAAAGTAAGAGATGCAGAGCTTCCAAGCAAGCCCACCATACGCTACCTGAGTATTACTCTGGATCAACAGCTAGACTTCACAGCGCACATAAGTAGCACTGTCAAGACCATATACTACAAGATCAAGACATTACGTCACCTGAGACCCATGTTGGACCCAATGAATTTCCGCACAATATTCCAAGCGCTAGTAACACTCCATTTTGACTATGCAAACATTATACTCCACGGCCTCCCCAAGAGCACCCTAAACCCGCTACAATTAGCAATGAATTCTGCTGCCCGTGTCCTCTGCGGAGCATCCAGGAGAGACCACATAACCCCCATCCTAAGGAACCTACACTGGCTTCCGATAAACTGCAGGATCGCATACAAAGCCCTCCTCATAACCTTTAAATCCATTAATAAAATACCCCCTCCTTAATCTCAGCCCTCATCACTCACACCCCCAACAATAGACCAAGGAGAACATTTGCCTCCAATACACTTATCATCCTGAGGGAAACCACAAAATGTGCACAATCAACTAGTAACAGAGCCTTCACTTTCTACGCCCCCAGATGCTGGAACAACCTCCCTCCCAGCATCAGATCGATCAGTGACCTCAAGCAATTCAGGAAAGCCCTCAAGCATCATCTGTTCCTTCTACACTTCTCACAACCCAACAGCACCTTCCTTCCTCCCACCCCACAACCCAAATCCTTTAACATCACACTCATCACAGACAAACTAGGCTGGTCCTAACCGCAAACCAATCTCTGTACACAATATTAATCTACACAATCTACTCTGAACACAATATCAGTCTAGTAGAGCCTTATATATTAAGCCACGTCAGTAATACTATGAACTCTAGTAGCTCTAGAATATGCATTTACAGAAATATGGGAATATATACCCGAAGGAATTATAAACAATCAATTGGACTAAATCCAGTTTACAGATGTGCATTATTGTAAATAGCCACCTACCCTCATCTTTCACTGCTTAAATGTACATAGTTCCCCCAGTTCAACTCAATGTTATCTTTCCTGTTATATGTAAACTCAGGGCAGCTGTGCTCTTGCCCTAGAGCCAAATTGTTACCTGTAAACCGCACTGATAATAAAGAGTGCGGTATAGAAAAGCTTCTAAATAAATAAAATGATGCACATCCACACTCCCATCGCAGACTTGCATGCACACACACACACACTCACTCCAATATCCCATGATACTTACAAATACATACACAAAACTCCAACACACTCTCCATGACACATACATATAGAACCCCTATACATAACACCAATATGTACATAGCCCAAACACACACCCAGATAGACACACACAGATGTGTAACACACTGCTACCACATTTAGAGCTCCAACACACACACACACACACACACACACACACACACACACACATGCTACTAACATGTGCACAGCTCATACACTGCCAACATGTGCATGGCCCCAACACAGAGAGAGATTCAAGCCCCTAATAAACACTGGGGGTCTATTCTGAGACACAAATAGCGGGAATGGATGTTCCAATGTCTATTCGTGCCTGCAGCAACCCCCGGCTAACTTCCACACCGGTTGTATAGGGAAAATAGTCGGGGGTGGAAAGAGGCGGCCCGGGGGCAGAGAGTGGGCGGGCAGTGGGCAGTCACCAGCCCTGGACGTACAGGGCCGATTCTAATGTCGGCCCTCTATGTCCAGGGCCGGCAAAATGGCCGGGGAAGCTATTCCACTTCTGAGGTGGAATAGCTAACCTGAACATATTTTTCTTTCAACCTCAAGGCGTGGAAGGGGCTGGGGGGACCAGGGTTATTCCCTACAGCCCGACCCTAGCCTTAGGAGGGCAGATCAGGGGTTGGGCTGTGGGGAGTAAGCCTTTTTCTGTGGCAGCCGGCACTGCAGCTCCATTTAAAAGTCTGACTGAGCTATCTGGGCAGTTCAAAAGTTAAAGACTTACATCAAGCTTGAGTGTTGTTGAAAAATACTATCTTGGAAGCCTCTCTGACCTCACCTTTAAACCATGATGGCAGTTTTTTGGACTTCCTTCCACTTTTCTTAAAGCGTGGAATACAGCTGGTCTGGGCTTCCAAGATAGTATTTTTCAACAACATCCAAGCTTGATGTACGTCTTTAACTTTTGCAACTGCTCCTTTTAGTTTTTTCTTAACTGTTTTCCTCATTTCATCATAGTCTCCCTTTCGAAAGTTAAAGGGTAGTACTGTGGATTTCCTTACTATCCCTCCTCCACTAATTAAATCAAAGGCTATTGCCAAGTGGCCCCAACACCCTTATCTCTTGCACTAGATCTGGTGTTCCACTAAGGACTAGGTCTAATATGGCTTCCCCTCTGGTCGGTTCATGAACCAGCTGCTCCAAGAAGCAGTCATTTATTTCATCTAGGAACTTTATCTCCCTAGCATGTCCTGCTGTGACACTGACCCAGTCGATGCCGGGGTAATTGAAATCACCCATTATTATTACTGCACTGTAACTTTTGCTAGCTTCCTTGATTTCTTTGAGCATTTCATCATCCATTTGTTCATTCTGACCAGGCGGACGATAGTACACCCCCACTGCCATCGCCTTCCCCTTTTTACATGGAATTTCAATCCATATAGATTCTACAGCAAATTTTGTTTCTTGCAAAACTTTAATCCTTTCTGACTCAATGCCCTCTCTAACATAGAGCGCAACCCCTCCACCAATTTGATCAGCTCTATCATTACGATATAGTTTGTACCCAGGTATCACAGTGTCCCACTGGTTGTCCTCCTTCCACCATGTCTCTGATATTCCAGTCATATCTAACCTCTCGTTTAGTGCTATATATTCTAACTCTCACATCTTGTTTTTTAGACTTCTAGCATTTGCATACAAGCATTTTAGAGACTGTATTTTATTCATATTAATTTGGCTATTGGTAGACATGGGTAATTTGGGATCTTTAAGCTCTGTCTGCTCCATACTCGAGGGCATTTGGGCTACTTTACTCTTTTTTGGAACCTCTCTGCTTTTTGTAGTATCCTTCAAGGATACATTCTTCCGAACCATGCGCTCTTGGGCGACTGTCGGCTTTCCCCTATTATCTAGTTTAAAAGTTGCTCTATCTCCTTTTTAAAGGTTAATGCCATCAGCCTGGTTCCATCCCGGTTAAGGTGAAGCCCATCCCTTCGGAAGAGCCCCTCCTTTCCCCAGAATGTTCCCCAGTTCCTAACAAATCCAAACCCCTCATCTCTGCACCATTGTCTCATCCACGCATTGAGACTCCGGAGCTCTGCCTGCCTTTTGGGTCCTGCGCGTGGAACGGGGAGCATTTCGGAGAATGCTACCCTGGAAGTTCTGGATTTCAACTTCCTACCTAAAAGCCTAAATTTAGCTTCCAGAACCTCCCTACCACATTTTCCTATGTCATTGGTACCGACATGTACCAAGACAGCAGACTCCTCCCCAGCACTATCTAAGACCTTATCTAGGTGGCGCGTGAGGTCCGCTACCTTCGCACCAGGCAGGCATGTTACCAGGCGATCCTCACGTCCACCAGCCACCCAGCTATCTACATGCCTAATGATCGAATCACCAACTATAACTGCTGTCCTAACCCTTCCCTCATGGGCACTTGGCCCTGGAGAAACCTCCTCGGTGCGAGAGGGGTTTACATCACCTGGAGGACAGGTCCTAGTTACAGGATCACTTCCTGCCACACCAGGGTGATGCTCTCCTGTCACGTGACCTCTCTCCTCCATGGCAACAGGGATGCTGCCAGACTGGAGGTGGGACTTCAGGACTATATCCCTGTAGGTCTCGTCTATGTACCTCTCTGTCTGTCTTATGCTTTCCAAGTCTGCTACTTTAGCCTCTAGAGAACGGACTTGTTCCCTGAGAGCAAAGAGTTCCTTGCACCTAGTGCACACGTAAGACCTCTCACCAGCTGGGAGAAAATCATACATGTGACACTCAATGCAAAAGACTGGAAAGCCCACATCCCGCTGCTGGACTGCTGTTTGCATTTTAGTTTTAAGTTTGTGTTTAGATCTTTAAGTTCTTTACGTAATAAAGGGTGCTATGGATATTTATACCACTAAAACTGCACCTAATAAGTTTAATATACCTTGTTCACCTGAAGCTTAATTAATCTCAGGTCCTTAGTGTATGACTGATTTGGGTAATGAGCTTCACCTGAGAGCACCTCCTGTTTTTTAAGTTGTGCAAGTACCTATAAAGCTGTGATTATCCCAGGGGAGGGTGGGTGTGGGGAGGGAGGGAGGGATATAACACTTATTAAAAGAGGGCTGCTACACAGTACCCTGTCCTGTGCTGCTGAGGTAAGCTATATTCTGATTTGATTTAAATTATAGCTCTTTGCTGCTGCTAGGCTCTAACCTATTATGAAATTTAAACTACAAGCTCTCTGCTGGATTCTAAATTTAACCAGAAAGCTCTCTTCTGTGTTTTAATTTGAAACTAAAAGTACTTTGCTGATGCTAGGCCCTGAGTGACTATGAAATTTAAACTACAGTTCTCTACTGGGTATGAAAGGTAACCAAAAAGTTTTCTTCTGTGTTTTAAATTGAATCTTAAACTGTTGCTACTAGGCCCTGACTGATTTAACAAAAAATAGTGGGTTCACAGATTAATTAGCTTTAAAAGAAAAAAATTCCTTTCAGAAAAATTCCCAGAAGTATATACTCACAATTTCAGATTTCTCTCCAGAAGTAACAGTCCCCCTTTCTAGTCCTTCAAGACTTACAGGGAACATGGGCTATGGAGTGTTAAGTGGCTTGCCCAAGACCACAAGGAGCATCTGTGGGACTAGAAACCCCAGTCTTTCCGGCCCAAGGTTGCTGTCCTCTAGTGGAATTTGAACCTACGACCTTCCGGCCAGAAGTACCTTGCCCCAACCACTAGGCTACTCCTCCCTATACTATATTGCTCCCTTGGATTGCTGCAGCCCAAATGCATGACCTTACATTTTTTAACATTAAATCCCAGCTGCCAAATTCTAGAACATTCTTCAAGCTTAGCT
Source organism: Ichthyophis bannanicus (assembly GCA_033557465.1). Lineage (NCBI taxonomy): Eukaryota > Metazoa > Chordata > Amphibia > Gymnophiona > Ichthyophiidae > Ichthyophis > Ichthyophis bannanicus. The sequence goes on along the minus strand of CM066051.1, from coordinate 20,529,777 downwards.
GGATCCCTCCTCATGTTATCTACCCCTTCCTGGGTGTCTACTCTATTGCAGATTTTGGTATCATCCGCAAAGAGGCAAACCTTACCTGAAAGCCCTTCCGCTATATCACTAACAAAGATGTTAAAAAGAATCAGACCAAGGACAGATCCCTGGGTCACACCACTGATAACATCCTTCTCCTCAGAGTGAGCTCCATTTACTTGTACTCTTTGTCACCTCCCACCCAACCAATTTCTAATCCAAGCAGTAACTTTAGGGTCCATCACTAGCGTGCTCAGTTTGTTTATAAGTCGCCTGTGAGGAACAGTGTCATAGGCTTTACTGAAATCTAAATACACCACATCTAGGGCTCTCCCTCGGTCCAACTCCCTGGTCACCCAGTCAAAGAAATCAATCAGACTTGTCCGACAAGACCTGCCTCTGGTGAATCCATGCTGCCTCGGATCCTGTAATCCGCTTGACTCCAGAAACCTCACTATTTTCTTTTTCACCAGCGTTTCCAATAATTTACTCACCACCGAAGTTAAACTAACTGGCCTTTAGTTTTCAACCACATCCTTACTTCCGCTTTTATTTATTTATTTATTTATTTAACACTTATTTCTATACCGCACTTTCCCAAGTATCAAGTGCGGTTTACAATGAATAGTAAATTATATGGTATGTGGAAGTACATACCTAGTCGTTTTACATAGAACAGGTAGAACTATTTACAAGTAACAATATAACATTTGAACAGTAAAAAGTTAGAACGTATTTACATTTCGGGTACTTACAAATTATATCATCAAAATTGTGATGGGTAAATATATTTTGTGTGTTTTGTAGTATTGTGGTATGGTTGCTAACCTGTGTCTCTTTGTGTATTCTGATTAGGTAGTGTATTGTAGTGTAGAGAGAATTAGTGGGTTTTTAGTTTTTTTCTAAATTCTTTTAAGTCTGATAGTTGGCGAATGTTGTCAGGCAGCGTATTCCATAGAAAAGGTGCCGAATGGGAAAAGGCCCTCTTGTTGGTTTGTTTTCTTGCTTTTGTGTAATCTTTTGGAACTGCTATAGTGTTTGTGTTTCTGTTCCTTTGTGATCGTTTATCTGATTCTATGTTAATGAGCGTATTGAGTACAGATGGTGCTAAGTTATTTATTAGTTTAAATGTGGTTAAAATAATTTTATATTTTATTCTGCAGTAAATGGGTAGCCAATGAAGTTCGGCCAGGATCGGTGTGATATGTTCTGTTGATTTTATATTCATTATTATCCTTGCTGCTATGTTCTGGGTTAGTTGTATCTTTTTCATATTTTGCTTTGTGATGCCATTAAGGATTATATTTGCATAATCAAAGTGTGGGGTTATGATGGCTTGAATTATAGTTATGAAGTCTTGTAGGTGTATTAATGGTCTTAATTGTCTCAGTGTCTTGAGTTTGTAATGTATGTTTTTTGTCAGATATTTTATGTGTGAATCCATGTTAAGTTTATTGTCGAGTATCACACCTAGGTATTTTATTTCTTTTTTTATGTTGATCTCATGGTTGTCTAGTATAATGGTGTTAGGAGGTGTATATGTTTGATTTTTAGTGATATATAGTACATCAGTTTTTGAGAAATTGATGTGTAGGTTCTGATCGTTGAGCCATATTGTTAGTTCTTTAAAACATTCTGTTATTTGTTGTAGTGGAGGTTGCGGGATTTTAAATGGGAGGTAGAACATTATATCATCTGCGTAAATATGATAATATACGCCATGACGTTTAAAGATGCTACAGACTGGTTGTATGTAAATATTAAATAGTAGTGCTGATAGCGTGGATCCCTGTGGAAGGCCTTGTGTTTGATTGAAAGTGGTAGATGTTTGGGTGAGGATTCTTACTGTTTGTGCTTTTGTGTAAAGGCACCACATGAGCCTCTCTCCAGTCCTTTGGCATCACTCCCGACTCCAACGAGGCATTGAAAAGGTCAGTCAGTGTTGCTGCTAGAACGTCCCCAAGTTCCCTCAGTATTCTCGGGTGTATCCCATCCGGTCCCATCGCTTTGTCTACATTAAGTTGAGCTAGTTTCTCACAAACACAGTCTTTTGAAAATTTTTCAAAATGTCCTTTGCTTCTGTTCCTATTTGTGGGTGTTTTCTGAGGTCCTGCTCCTGGTTCTTCATCTGTGAACGCAGAACAAAAATATTTGTTAAGCAATTCTGCTTTATCCTTATCAGCTTCTACATATTCCTCCCCTGCACCCTTGAGTCTGACAATACCACTCTTGCCCTTCCTCTTCTCACTAATATATCTGAAAAATGTCTTATCCCCCCATTTTATTGCATTGGCTATTTCCTCCTCCTTTTGAATCTTTGCCTTTTTGACTACTTTGCTAGCTTCTCTAAGTTTTTCCAAATACAGATGCCTGTCTTCCTCTCTCTGTGATCTCTTGTATTTCATGAAGGCCTCCTTCTTTTTCTTTACTTTTTCAGCTACTTCTTTCGAAAACCATAGCGGTCTCCTTTTCCTTTTACCTTTATTTACCATTTTAACAAAAAGGTTGGTTGCCCTTAAAATATCCCCTTTCAGTTTTTCCCACTGTTTTTATACATCCCTCAGCTGTTCCCATCCAACTAACGACTCCCTGAGGTATTGGCCCATCTTCGCAAAGTTAGTCTTCCTAAAGTCTAAGATCCTCGCCTTTGAATGGATTCTAACAGCCCTAGTCCTAATACTGAACCACACCATCTGGTGATCACTGGATGCAAAATGATCTCCCACTACAACATCAGAAACACTTTCACTGTTGGTAAGCACCAAGTCCAGTATGGCCCCTTCACGTGTGGGGTCTGTTACCAATTGCCTGAATAGTTCTCCCTGTAGAGAATCCAGGATCTCCTTACTTCTAGATGATACTGCAGCAGGAATGTGCCAATCAACATCTGGCATATTCAAATCTCCTATCAGTAGCACTTTCCCTTTCCTAGCAATGCTGCGCATGTCTTCAATTAACTCTCTGTCTACCTCTTCCTCTTGTGAGGGAGGTCTGTATATCACACCAATGTAAATAGATTTCTCTTTCCCTCTTTCTAGTTTAACCCACAATGCCTCCCCTCTCCCTTTTAAGCTCTGTAATTCCAAAGCCTTAATAGTAGTTTTTACATATAGTGACACTCCTCCTCCCCTACTTCCTACCCTGTCCTTTCTGAATAAAGTATAGCCAGGTATAGTTACATCCCAATCATGGTTTTCTGTGAACCATGTTTCTGTAACTGCCACTAAATCCAAGTCAGCCACTCCCACCAAAGCTTCAACATCAGGGATCTTATTTCCCATGCTACGGGCATTTATACACACTGCTTTCCATATGTTACCCCTGTTACCCATTTCCATAAAGTTATTTAATGTATCACCTACCTGGGGGCTTTCACTTACCTGGGGGCTTTCTTCACCCATCCCCAACGAATCTAGTTTAAAGACCTCTTCAGTAGATTAGCCAGTCTACTACTGAAGACGCGTTAACCTTTCTTGGACAGATGGATGCCATCTCTGCTCTGCAACCCTTGGAACAGCATCCCATGGTCTAGGAAACCAAAATGCTCTCGATGACACCATCCATGCAGCCATGCATTCATCTCCAGGATGCGAGCCTCTCTGCATTGGCCTTTACCCTCAACAGGGAGGATTGAAGAGAACACCACCTGTGCACCTAACTGCTTCACCCTCTGTCCCAGAGCCATGAAGTCACTTTTGATAATTTCCGAGGTATAACTGGCAGTATCATTTGTTCCAACATGGATAAGCAACATTGGGTAATAGTCAGTGGGCTTGATGAGTCTCGGCAAACTCTCCGTAACATCTTGGATTTTGGCACCTGTCAGACAACATACCTCTCTGGACATCAAGTCTGGTCGGCAGATGGACGCCTCAGTACCCCTCAGAAGAGTCTTCAACCACCACTACCCTTCCTTTCCTTGTGGTCACTGATTATGCAACTTTGGGGTACTTGAGCTCTGGTTCTTCCCTTTCCAGGGATGCTTTCACCTCCTCCACTTCCAGGGCTGCATAATGGTTCTTCAATTCAAGGGCTGGAGAAGTTGGATTGGTGATTTTGCAGGCCCTGGTGACTTGTGTCCAACCATCGACATTCTGTTGGCACCCATCTTCTGCTCTGATGGACAGCTTGGTTGCTGCAAGAAGCATCTCATCAATGTACTTCTCACTGTCTTGAATGCTCCTCAGCCTCGCCACCTCCTCTCTGAGTTCCTCCACTTGTTTCCTCAGAGCTTCAGCATGCAGGCAACCTGCACATGGAACTGGACCTTCAACTGGCATTAGGACCTCTGTCTGGACCGAGGCAGAAGCTGTAACAGGGGCAACAGCTTTAGTGATATGATTTTTCCCAGCCATTGTTCTGTTCGTGGAGCTTGTTGTTGTTGTTAAGTGCCGTCGAGTCGGAGTCGACTCATGGAGACCTTCTGGATAGTGTGATACAGTAGACTATAGAGAGCCTGTAGGGGCTAGTAAAAAGGAAGAGCTTACCTTAAACTTGGCTGGACGTGAAGACTCAGCATGGGTGAAGACAGCTGAGCAGCCAGTGCCGTCAGCACAAGTAAAGCAGAAGGGATTTAAAATGAAGTTTCCCTTCTCTAGTAATGACGCAGGTAGAATTAGAGAAACTCATCAGGAGCACCTGTCCTCAGAGTCTGACGTAACATGCAGAGAGGAGAGGTATATAAGTTCCTGGTCTAAACCAGGAAGTAGGCTGAGTCAGAGTCTGGAGGTCGGAGAAGGCAGAAAGTTCAGCGTGGTCAGAGAGGTCAGAGCAGTAGAGCAGCTGGTCTCTGGAACGACAATCCTAGGAAGGATTTCCACCCAAGCAGGAAGTGGGGCAGAGTCTCTGAGGGATTGCATGAGCCACGGAGGAACCTAGCTCAAGCTGACTTCAAAGCCTGCAGTAAGGTAACAAGCTTGAAACCTTATCTGTATGAGGAAGAGGCTAGAAGTTTTAATGAGCACAACCCTGAGCAGACTTATAGCTCAGAAAGATACTCAGACTGCCTACTAAGAAAGCCAAGAGAGGTACACCAGAGAGAGACATTGCCAGTACCAGATTTCTGTAACCCTGACTGGGATAAGCACCTTGAAAGGAAAGGGGTTTACCAGACACAAGAGAACAAGCCATGCTCCAGCACATGTAAGGAATGTGACACGGAGAGCATTGGGAGTGGTCCAGGTTTAATGCAGTGGGAGAATATTAACAACTGTACAGACCCTGAGCCAATGGACTGTATGATTTGCCTATCAGATGACATAATCTCTTTGTGTTAAACTTCAGCCAATGTGACCTTGTGAGAGAAACAAGGAAAGAAGAAATGTTCTAGCTGTTTTCGTTTAGTTGCTATTTTGTCCTATGTGTTTTTGCAAGGAATATTATCTGTCCGGGAAAGGGAATAAAACCCTAATTTTGCTTTAACCACTTGACTGACTGACTCTGTTCAAAGGAGAGCACCAGTTAGTAAAAACCACAATACCCTAGGCAGTGGCCTATTGGGTCTACGGAGGCTCTACCCAGGGTCCCCATGACAATAGCTATCCTAAATTGTGTTCGGTCTTCAGTCAGGCGGCTCATTGTTGACAGACTGGTACTTGTAGCTGCTGTTATTGTATCGATCCATCTCATTGCTGGCCTTCCTCTTTTGCGTTGACATTCTATCTTGCCAAGCATAATGTCTTTCTCTAATGATCTCTCTCTTCGCATGATGTGTCCAAAGTATGAAAGTCAAAGTCTTGTCATCTGAGCTTCTAAAGAAAGCTTAGGTTTGATCTCCTCTCGTACCGACTGGTTTGTTCTTCGGGCAGTCCATGGTATACACAGTATTCGCCGCCAGCACCATAATTCAAAGGCATCAACTTTCTTCCTATCTGTCTTTTTCACTGTCCAGCTTTCACATCCATATGATGTTATTGAAAATACCATGGCCTGAACAAGTTGAATCTTTGTATGGAGAGAGACATCTCTGCTCTTGAGAATCTTATCTAGGTCTTTCATAGCCATTCGGCCAAGAGCAATGCGTCGTCTGATTTCTTGACTGCTTGTTGCTTCTTTATTGATAGTTCATCCAAGTAGGTTAAAGTTGTTCACAATTTCAATTTCTTCTCCTTCAATGATGAACCTGTTGATTATGCCAGTTGTCATGATCTTTGTCTTCTTTACATTAAGGTGCAGGCCCATTTTGAGACTATGTTCTTTGATTGTGAGAAGCAAATGTTTCAGATCATCTTCACTCTTGGAGCTTAGGTATCTGTTAAAGCAAAAGAGAGAGATCTACCAAGTACCAGCCGGTTTCCCAGGTGTCCTTTCAGAGAAAAAGCAGTTAAATCTCCTTAATTATATTCAAAATATGCAGGTCCAATTCTCTTTGCTTTGTCAAATGGGGAGGTGCCCTATAAAGCAAGACTACTCGCTAGGGGTGGGTGGGAGTCAGGGTGGGTAGAGAGGGAACTAACACTTGATTAGGTGTTAGCAGTTCCCAAAGCTGAGGAGGTTACTGGAGTTCAACCACCTACTGTGCTCAAGGAAAGTCCCACTAAAGCACCAAAAGAAAGTAACCTTGCTTTAAAAATGTACAAAAAAAACCCTTTTAAGAGCTCCCAGTCAGAGAGCTAACAATTCAATATAATAAAAAACAAACTCTTAAATCCTTACTGTTGGTTGATCTGGAGAGCTCCTGTAGAAAAACCTGAACAGGGCAGGGCACTTGAGCCTTTTATGCAGGCTCTCTGCTGCTCTCAGGTAATCAGGCCCACTAACTCCTGATTAGGTGTTAGCAGTTCCCAAAGCTGAGGAGGTTACTGGAGTTCAACCACCTACTGTGCTCAAGGAAAGTCCCACTAAAGCACCAAAAGAAAGTAACCTTGCTTTAAAAATGTACAAAAAACCCTTTTAAGAGCTCCCAGTCAGAGAGCTAACAATTTAATATAATAAAAAACAAACTCTTAAATCCTTACTGTTGGTTGATCTGGAGAGCTCCTGCAGGAAAGCCAGGTAAAGGCTGCTGGGAAGAGAAAAGGGCGGATTTACCAGATATGATGGAGAACAAGAAATGAACTCTTGATCACAGCACTTAAATGATTGTGAAACAAGAGGTGAGAATCTAGGATGACCCCAAGATATCTGAGGTTACAGGTATATGTAAGAGTAGTACATAAACAAACATAAAGAACATAAAATATGCCATACTGGGTCAGACCAAGGTCCATCAAGCCCAGTATTCTGTTTCCAACAGTGGCCAATCTAGGTCATACGTACCTAGTATTATATAACAGTGGGGCAATGACTGGTGGATCCAAGGTCCCAGTAAACCAGGTGGCGGAGGTCTTTGTTATATTGAGTTTGAGGAGGTTTGACTTTAGTCATGAAGTGATTGTGAAAAGGCAGAAATTAATGGGAGATAAGTCTGGCGAAATTGAGCTAGTGTGGAAAATAAGAAGGATTTCATCTGTGTACTACATAATATGCCAAGATGTCGCAGTCCTGTATTATGGTATCTAGAGGTAAGATAATGCTATTAAATAGCAGAGGTGCTAGTACCGACACCTGAGGAATACCACACTCGAAGGGATTTGAGGGGAAGGAGACAGAAGCCAGTGAGACTAAAAAGGAATGATCGGAAAAAAATGACCACAACCACTGTAAGACAGTGCCATGCAAACCTGCATCAATGAAACTAGAGAGAAGAATAGAGCAATTAACTAAATCAAAGGTGGAAGAAAGATCTAAAGAAATCACTAAAGAAAAGTTCCTTTGGTAAAGAGAGTTATGAATTTCACTGTGTGTACAATTGATTGATATGCATTCCACCCAAAACTTGGTTTTGTTTATTGGAGACTTTATTTATTTACATTCTCTTATATACCATATAATTCATGCTATCATCACCCCACATTTTGATTATGCAAACACAATACTTAATGGCATTTCAAAACAAAATATTAAAAAGATACAAATAATTCAGAACATAGCTGCCAGGATGATTATGAATATAAGCCCACTTGAACATGTTACACCAATTTTGGCTGAACTTCATTGGCTACCTATTTACTCCCGAATCAAATATAAAATTCTTGTCACTACATTTAAACTTATAAATAATCTTGCACCATCGGCACTCAATACACTGATTAATATAGACATCGATAAACGATCCCAAAGAAGCAGAAACTTAAATACCTTAACAATACCAAAAGATTTCACAAAAGCCAGAAAACAAACAAATAAGAGAGCTTTCTCACACTCTGCTCCAATTCTTTGGAACAATCTACCTGACAACATTCGCCTGCTATCTGATATAAAGGAATTTAGAAAAAAATTAAAAACTCACTTATTCATATTACACTACAATACACCCTCAGAACAGAATACTCAAATAGATACAGGCTAACATTTATACATTATTATTACATACTCTATTTTCAAAATAAATATCACTAATACACTATTAACCATACCACACTCTCATTCACATGATGATTATAGATTTAAACTAACAATGTATATATGTTCTAATATGTTATACCTTTAATGTTACAACATTCCTTGTAAATTATAATTATCTGTTCTATGTAAACTGACTTGGTATATTACATACCAATTAACCTACTGTTCCATGTAAACCGCACTTGATACTAGGGAAAGAGCGGTATATAAATAACTGTTAAATAAATAAATAAATAAATACCATGCTCTTCTGCATCAGTGCAGTTTACATTGAACAAACTGAAATTTATTTATTTATTATTATTTATTTATTACATTGAAATTACATTGAACAGGGCATTATAACTTAGAGATAACTATTTTACAGGGAACATGGGCTATGGAGGGTTAAGTGGCTTGCCCAAGACCACAAGGAGCACCTGTGGGACTAGAAGCCCCAGTCCTTCTGGCCCCAGGTTTCTGTTCTCTAGTGGGATTTGAACCCCTGACTTTCTGACCTGAAGTACCTTGCCCCAACCACTCCTCCATTCCTCCATTTTATATATTGCTTTTCTGTGCAGAGGTAAAGCAGATTACAAATGTAAATACAACTAAAGGAAAAGAGTGCCATAAACTAATTGGAAAGTGGAAACCAGAAAGAGAGGACATATAGTAGAGGTATGGGGAGAGGAGGGCAAGAGCAGGAAGCAGTTTGGATTAGATCCCAAACAACCTGGGCTCCATACGCTCAAGATAAAAGGTGAGTCTTAAATAAGGTGAAGGAAGGTTCAAAACAAATGGGTCAGGGCAAGGAGTTCAACAAGCTAGGCACAGAAAAATAAAATGCCAAGGGATGTGTAAATTCTAAACAGGCTTTATTATGAGGTAGAATGTGTAACCTGTTTTCATGAAGAGAACAAAAAGTCTTAGGCAGAGTGTAAAATGTAAGAAACAAAGACAGATAAGCAGGGGACCCGGTTGAGAGGACTTTGTGCTCAAGAATCAACAATTTGTATTGGACACGTGCTGATACTGTTTGCCAGTGGTGATGTTTCAAGAGTGGGATAGCATTTTATTATTAACAACATCGCTCCCGACTCTCTCAAGGATCTCATCACTCCTACCCCAAAAACCAGATCTAGAAGAACGACATCAGATAACACACTAGCGATCCCCAAAGACTCCATAAGGTGTTCACTATCAACCAGTAGAAGAACATTCGCCCACTACGCTCCAAATGTTGGAACGACCTGCCTCCTGACATCAGAGCAATCCAAGACCTGCTACAATTCCGGAAAGCAATAAAGCACCATCTCTTTCTTCTCCACTTCTCTTAAGCTACCCCCCTGCCACCAAGAAATATCCCCGATCCCCCACTAAATCCCTCCACACAACATAACGCTCAAATCCTAAGGTTCTGCCCCTCCTGGAAACTTCTCACATTCTCCCATACCAACAATTAGCGAATATGACACACCAGCATGTATATAGTTTATTTTATTTCAACTTGTTTGGACTTATGATGTTCTGAAAATTCCCATGTTCCCCAAGTTCTATTACCTGTTTTAATGTAAACCCAATCAGTCTCCGCTGATCTGAGTATTCTTTGTTATTTGTAAACTGCGCTGATAAAAATAGTGCGGTATATAAGAGCTGTTAAATAAATAAATAAATAAATAATTTTCCCTCAAAAGATTATATGAGACGGGCAGTATTCTTGACTGCTTAGAGATGCTTTAATGATGAAAGAGGCAGACTGGCAAAAATAGAATTACAGTAATACAGATGGATGATAACACATCTAAGCAACAAAGAAGCCAAAGAGGAGGAATGAAGGAATGGACAAATGGTACGACAGTTATACAGTGCAAAAAATGACTTTTTCATAATTGAATTCATGTGCTGTGAGAACGACAGATCGGAATCCAGTCTGATGCTGAGATATTTTGAGGTTGAGGTGACTTGGTGAATGGTCTATATAAGGCACAAATGAGGAAACAAGAACCTCCTGTGAACCAAATGGTGGATGGTTTTCTGGGGTTTAATTTAAGCCAGTTGGTGTGAAAACCAGGAAGCAATGAGATCAAGTGTTTGATCGATGAAAGAAAAGTCAGGCCTAAGTGAATCTAAGTGATAAAGCAGTAGGATGTCATCGGCATAGTAGTAAGCAATGATGTTTAATCCTGGACCAGTACCGCAATTAAAAAGCATTTGGAGGGGCTGGCTGACTATTTCCATGGCAAGATCATCCTCCAATTCCCCACAAAGTCAGCTACTTCCCCTCTTCCCCCTCTTCACTGCCAACTTTCCCCCTCTACCTCTGCTACCCTTTCTTCCTTTTCTATGATCTCTGAGGAGGAAACAGCACCCCTTCTTTCCTCCTCCAGTCTCACTACAAGCTCCTCTGATCCCATTCCCACATGTCTCCTAAGCCCCATCTCCTCCACTGTTGTACCTCCCATCTCTCTTATTCTCAACCTATTGCTCTCCACGGCAACTGTCCCTGCAGCCTTCAAGCATGCTGTGGTCACACCTGTCCTCAAGAAACCTCACTTCATCCTACCTATCCTTCTAACTAGCAACCCATCTCCCTCCTCCCCTTCATTTCTAAACTACTTGAACATGCAGTTCACTGCCATTGCCTTGAATTGGATTTGAATGCGAGCTGCTACTCTAATCATTAGGCCATTAGACATCACCGTTCTGAAATGCTTTTCAGTACAACACTGTATAACTGTCGTACTGTAACCTACTCCTTGCTGGTCTCCCTTTGAGTCATCTCTCTCCCCTTCAATCTGTTCAACACTCTACTGTGTGACTAATCTTCCACCAGCCTGGTCATGCCCATATTACTCCTTTTCTCAAGTCACTTCACTGGCTCCCTATCCATTTCCGCATCCCAGTTCAAACTTCTCCTGCTGACCTATAAATGCATTCACTCTGCAGCTCCTCAGTAACTTTCTTCTCTTATCTCTCCTTATAAGCCCCCCTCGGGAACTCTGCTCTTCCAGCAAACTGCTTCTATCTGTGCCCTTCTCTTCTACCGCTAACTCCAGACGTCGCTCCTTTCACCTTGGTGCACCTTACGCCTGGAACAGTCTCCCTGTGTCTGTACATCAACACCCTCTTCAAATCCAAGTTGAAAACTCACCTCTTTGCTGCTGCTTTTGGATCTTGACTCGCCAGATCTCCTTTTCTTTCCCCTAGTTTTTATCCCTGCCTACACCTTCTATGTTTTGTCTTGACTAGATTGTAAGCTCTGAAGAGCAGGGAATGTCTCTTACATGTATATGCTGTACAGTGCTGCGTACGAATGGTAGTGCTATGCAAATGCTCAGTAGTAGTAGACATCCCCACAGATATCCATATCGGGCATATCCATGTTTATGACATCGTGCCTGAATTTGCACGCGCCTGCTTTTTTATTTAGATGTTCTGGATGAATGTCTCAGAGTGCACTTGAATGTCCTTTGTAAACTATTCCTTCATGTGTGCACCATGTTGTCAACATACATATTTTTATGCCAGTTAGAATTTTATAACAGATCACAGATGCACTTAGGTGACTGCAAATATGAAAAAGAACTTTATAAAATTGCCCTGTTTGAGTCAAAAGTAGCCTGTGACCTTTCCCTAGATGCAAAGTGATCCCTTGCAAAGTCTGATTGTATTTACTCCAACAACATGCAAATGTCTAAAGACCAAACAAACTTTTGAAAATAGGCATAGACGGATATGAAAAAGAGGTTTGAGCTCAAGGAGTTGATTTTCAAAGACCTCACAATTTTGATTAGCAAGTTATGGGACATGTTTTCAGATAAACGTAATCAGCAGGCTTACAACTAATAATTTTTCTAAATCTAACTGGTCAACTTTAACTATTTAAATTAAAGTCTTCTATTCATTCACCAAGGGGTCATTATTTAGTAGTGATCGAGCAAGGCTAACTAGCAAAGAAAAAAGTCAGAAGGAAGTGAGGCATGCTAGTCCCAGTAGCTTCTGTCTATAAAACTCACCGTTTAGGCAACCAATAGGGAAGCTGGGAATACTGATTGGCAGAAACAGGTGGGGACTAGTTATGGCTTACTGGAGAGCACGGGGGGGGGGGGGCTCTCGGAGGGGTGTCACACTGCTCACTGCCCATTAACCGTCAAACAGATAAAGTTGCCTAATTTCCAGAAGGGAGATACTCCAGAGTTGCTAAAAAGACAAATGGCCCAAGACTTCCAAAATACAGGGTCCAGCACAAAGGACATAAGGATTCACTGGAAGTCATAAGCTTTAGAAGCCTTAGAAGCAAGAGGGAACAGTGACTCAAGTGAAAAGGACAATGGATTGAAAATTAATGTTCTGGTGAGGGATATCCCTGAAGGTTCAGGAAGAGCCACAACTGGGCTTTGGGACCTGCAGGAGAGAATGACATGAAAATGATGGGAGGTGGTGGGTTTTATAGAACCACTGCTTACCTGTTCTATGAATGTGTGCTGTACCTATGGATGAGGCCCTGGAGCTAAAGGATAGCTGAACAGGCCTTGTATCTGTGAATGAACAGAAGTCCTAGACAGTAAGAAGATCGTGTTTTGTATGCTGTTGTTCCTGTGGGTGCTTTATGATCACCAGAAAGTGATTCAGTATAGCACAGAGAGAGCATATGGTCACACTTTCTACAAATTAGATATCCTGGCATGCCTCGGGATCAAACCTGGACCATTTCTTACTGGGAGTGGTCACACTTGATATTTTATGTTTGCTAAAAAAAAGCAACACTAGGTTTGATATTCAACACAGGGTACATAGCTGATAATTTCTATAGAGGCCAATTCCGAAAATGTGCATGCCCGGGCAGCGTGCATTTCCAAATGGAAACATGCAGGAATAGAGCCCGATTCTGCACATGCAAGGATAGACACAGCCGCATGTACAGAATAGCCCACATACACGTGCTAAGTGCAACCCGCACACAGCGCTATGTTGTACAAAGACGGGTAAAGGCTGAAAATGGCTTTGTATGTCCCTGCTCTCACTGTATTCTGAAAAAATATACATCCGCAACCCTGCCCTTCTTCGCAATATACCGTGAATGGCCATGCCCCCCCCCTTTAAAATGTGAAGCTATGAAGCTGCTGTGGGCACGGATAGTGCTGTTATGAGGCTGAATGACAATGAAAGTTTATTTATTTTTTATTTTATTTAACATTTCTTTTATACTGCGCTATCAGTGCGGTGTACATCCAACAAACTTATACATGCAGGCTAACTACAATGTATTTACATTTGAACAGGGATTGAAACTTGGATAAACAAGGGTAAACAACAACAGTTCTTACATTGACAAATTATCTACAATTATTTACATGGGGAGTGTATTTCCCTATCAGGTCTACACTGAGAAGTATCTTCTTAATAGGTAGTGTTTTAGGGCCTTCCTGAATTGGGTTAGGTTGGTGGTAACTCTCATGTCAGGTGGGAGGGCATTCCAGGCTCTGGGGGCATAGATGCTGAAGGCTCTGTTAGTTGTTGCCTTTGTGCATCTCGTTGTTGGCGATACTTATAGTTGGATGCAAGTTAAGCAATAGAAATATCTCAGGAACATGACTGTTCAATGCTAAGGAAGGACATGATTCCAGTAGAACAGGTGCCCCATAGCGAACTACCCAAACATTCCCCCTGTACTACTAAAGTGCCACTGGAATGACAGCAATCAGCAATGCAAGCACCCCACAGACATGCCCAGAGATACCATCGTCGCTCCCTACAACTGTGCACATTTGTAGAGATCATTGCTGGCACACCTGGGAATGGTATACTGCACATTGCATTGTTGCACGTCCTCCCTCTAAGGTCCCCTGAGTAGTGACAGGGTAGCGTCTGGACAGGAATTCAATGCAGAACCGTACTGCTCACTCCTGTCTGTATGCAGTGGCACCTGGGGATGCTGCAGACAGTCCTATGGTCCAGGTACCTGTCCCTCCCAGATATGTGGAGGAGCAATCTAGATCCCCCAGGACCCCCTGTGCAGCCCTCCAACCATGTACACACACGCACTCTCCTTTGCAGTCCCACAGAAACAGCCGTCTGCCAAAAGAATGCCCTGCACCGAACATCTTAGCTGATGTAAAGGAAACCATAGCAATCAGTACTTCCAACCCAGCATCACACCTGCTCACTACGTTTCTATTTGGCTTGCTACATACACCATAATTACAATGATGGACCTCAATCTGCTACAGAGCTGCAGTAGACCCAAACAGCCCTTCCAGGATATCTGCCTCAAGGGTCAAACCCCATATGTGCATTGCACATCATAGGTCCACATATGTAAACAACTGCAACAGTAACCTGTGTACACAATATGTGTCATGTAGCCATCAGCGTACAATATTCCCAATATAGTGCTTTGATAGGATTTCCATATGACCTTATCTGCATCAGGGGACTGTACACATTGCATAGAGCATATTGTAGAGATCCACTGTGTGGAGCGCATCACTCCAGCTGACTGGGTACTGCACATAGTGCCGATGACTGGGCTTACATTTTCACATGGGATGCTAGGACTCCATCACTGGTATCATTTCTAGGACGTGGGCATTGTTAGGGAGCCCTAGCTGTGCCCCTTTAGTTCAAACAGCAAATGCCAGCATAGCCGGATTGAGCATCTGTGCTGTAAGCATACATTTGTAGGGGATTTATTTCTGCTGCTTTGACTTACATCCTCTCTCTCCTCTGCTTTCTGTTCCCTAACACTGCATGCTGTGGTTTTCCAAATTGCAGTCACACCAGTGCATAGCGTAGGTTAGACATACATTCACCACTACTGGCTGCTTTGGGGTGAGGAGCAGTAATATTTCTAAGTCCCACCTTTATTCTACGGTTTTGCTGGTATAACCTGGACATCTGTAGAGCCGACTGTGGACATACATAGGTGTGACAGGAAAATGCTTTATATGTTTCTGTGGCTGGCCAACGCCCCCATTCCTCCCCTTCCCTCACACATTCTGTGATCCCTGTTTAAGTGCCGTGTACGTGCAGGATGGCAAAGGGTCAGAATAGGGTTCTGCACATGTTCACTAGATACACATCTATGCCACACATATAGACGACTTATTCGTGGTTCAGAATGACCCCCAAAATGTACAGTGTTGTTGATTAGTAATATTATAGTGGTCATCAAATATTCAATCAAATTGATATTTGTCTTTCAGTTAAAGAAGGCAGGGACTCTTTAAGGTTGTACTTAAAAAAACAGTCTATTTTTTAATATTAAATGAAAGATCAGGATGACATATCCCAAGAGGGTAATCTTTCAGGAGCAGAGCTATATAAAGACCACACTATCTTCAATATCGTTTATGTCGATGCAGAGATCTATCCATGTGAAGAGGTCTACCTCCTCTTACTGAAAGATACAGGTGGATAGCGTCACCAAGATCTATATCCTATTCTCCATCAAAAAATATAGTGTAGTCACAGAGCAGGAAAATCAGGTGTTTTATACAGTAAACTGTTTCACAGCTTCCAAGATGGGATCCCCTCTAATTCTGATTTCATTGATGTTTTTCAACATCCTGTGGAGGACTGATAAGATTCAGTGTCCATCAATGAGTGCTAAGGGATACTACAGGGATGGTGATATCATAATTGGGGGAATCGTAACTCTTAACATTTTTCGAATAGAGAAGCCTATATCCTTTGCAATTTCTCCTTCAATGGCTGGAATTATAAGGTAAATAGTATTGTTGCTAGGTTTTATTCTAAGACATAATTTGAGATTCATTTGGGGTAATCTCAGATGTAAAATGGAAATGTAGCTTGTGCCTGTGAGAAAAATCTTTATGTGCAATTAAAAAGATAAGAAACTATCACATCTGAATGCTGAACAATTATCTGAATAGATTTCATAAGCTGCTGACATATTCTGTAAATGTTCCTTGGCAAATCCATATTTCCTGGAGCATAGAAAGATAGCTGGTATCAGCAGAAAATGGGAGCTTAGTCCAAACCTCTAATATTAATGTACCTTAATGTAATTTACTCTCAGTTTGGGTCATACATATTTGAATTTTGGCATTGTTTTAATTCCTAATAACTCAAGTATTCACCAGTTTCTTTATAAAGAAAATATTTCCTCACATTCCTTTTGTGTCTTTCCTTTTTTCTTGAAATGATGCCCTTAATCTTCTGATTCTCATTTTATGGAAATTATTATAGACTTGTATCTTATTGTAGCCAGCAACATATTTGAATATTTGTATTACGTCTTCCCTTCACCTTTCTCTCTTCTTCAAGCACAGCTCCTTCAGTCTTTCAGCATATGTCTTAAAGTGCAGATCATGTATCTCTTTGGTGATCTTCCTTAGAATTGTTTCCACCTTCTTAACATTCATTTGGATTTTGTCTCCAGCATGATCTGCGAGACTCAATGCCTGAATGCCACTCAGTGGGATATTCAGCAGCATTGACCCTGAATATTCCTGGTTTCAGTCTCTAGGCTCCCCGATGCTAGACGACTAGCATCAGGATTCTCTGAGAGCAGAATGGAAGCAGCGTCCAGGGGTGATAGACTTGAATCTATATTCAGCCACTAGCCGGTTATCCTGCAGTGGCTAAAGATAGGCACTTTAATGTCTGGCCTAACTTTAGCCACTTTAGCTGACCAGCAAGCAGCTGAATATTGCCATTGACTGGTTAATAAACTCGTAATCCAGAAGTAATCAGTGCTGGAGGCTGGATATAACCTGGCATTGAATATCCGGGTTCAATGTTCAGTGACAATGGCTACCTGATTTATCAGTATTAGCTACCCCTGCTGAATATCCCCTCCCCTAATTATGTATCCCTCCTATACTGCTCATTGCCTGTTCCCAAACTCTAGTATTCAATAGTGGATAGTACAACTGAATCTCTCTTTCAATGGGACTTACCTGGATAAGAGATACTGCTAAATACATAAGTCCTTTGAAATATTGACCTCGACGCAATCAAACATTGTGGATTGGTTGGCAAGGGTCAATATTTAGGACCTGAGTCATCTTAGGAACTAAGTCAATGGCCATGGACATTTTATTAGCAGAGAAATTTTTGGTGCATTTTGACAAAAATAGTAACATGCTAATTGCAGACACCCTCTCTATCTCTCCTTCGATCAGTCTATCATAAGAACATAAGATATGCCATACTGGGTCAGACCAAGCTCCATCAAGCCCAGTATCCTGTTTCCAACATTGGCCAATCTATATCATAGGTACCTAGCAGTTTCCCCAAAAGATATAGGTTCCACAATGTTTGTATTGGGTCACGAACTGATATCCTGGGTCCCTTTTAATAATGGTTTATGGACCTTACCTCCAGGAACTTGTCCAAACCTTTTTAAACCCAGCTACACTAACAGCATTTACTACATCCTCTGGTAACAAATTCCAGAGTTTGATTACATGTTGAGTGAAAAAACAATTTCTCTTATTAGTCTTAAATAGGTTACCCTGTAGCTTGATTGCATGCCCCCTAGTCTTTTTATATTCTGGTGATGTAAACAATCAATCTATGTTTACCTGTTCCACTCCTTACATTAATTTATAGACCTCTATCATATCTCCCTTCAGCCGTCTCTTTTTCCAGATTGAAGGTGAGCTATTACAGTATATGCTAGCCATGGCATGCACGTCTGGGCCTATAGGGATTGGCTAAGACACTGTTTTCCCACGGTGAACCTCTGTATGCAACAATCAATCTACGTTTACCCGTTCCACTCCATTCATTAATTTATAGACCTCTATCATATCTTCCCTCAGCTGTCTCTTTTTCAGGTTGAAGAGTCCTAACCTTTTTAGCCTCTGTTCATAGGGGGTATCCTTCCATCACCTTTATCATTTTGGTGACTCTTCTCTCTACCTTTTCTAATAACACTATATCCTTTTTAAGATACAGAGACCAGAACTGCACACAATATTCAAGGTGCGGTCGCACCATGGAACAGTACAGAGTCATTATAATATCCTTTGTTTTATTCTCCATTCCTTTCCTTATGATACCTAGCATTCTATTTGCTCTCTTGGCTGCCACTTCACACTGGGCGGAGGGTTTTAACATGTTATACACGATGATGCCTAAATCTTTTTCCTGAGTGGTGATTCCTAATGTGGAGCCTTGCATCATGGAACATTGGAACCATAGCTTGGGTTGTACTTTCTTAGATGCATAATGTGCACATTATGGAACATTGGAACCATAGCTTGGGTTGTACTTTCTTAGATGCATAATGTGCACATTAAATTTAATCTACCATTTGGATGCCCAGTCTTCCAATTTATCAAGATCCTCTTGCAATTTTCCACAATCCACATGGGTTTTAACAACTTTAAATAGTTATGTGTCATCTGAAAATTTGACAACCTCACTCGTTATTCCCTTATCCAGGTCATTTATGAATATGTCAAAAAGCAGCGGACCCAGAACAGATACCAGGGATACTCCACTATTGACCTTTCTGCATTGGGAAAACTGGCCATTTAGCCCTACCCTCTGCTTTCTATCTTTTAATCAATCTGTGATCCACAATAGTACACTGCCTCCTATCCCATGTCAAAAAGCAGCACAGATCCCTGGGGTACACCACTATTCACCTTTCTCCATTGGGAAAATTGGCCATTTAGCCCTACCCTCTGCTTTCTGTCTTTTAACCAGTTCCTGATCCACAATAGTACACTGCCTCCTATCCCATGACCATTTAGTTTTGCCAAAAGTCTCTGATGAGCGACCTTGTCAATGGCTTTCTGAAAGTCCAGATACACTATCTCAACCGACTCACCTTTGTTTACCTGTTTATTCACACCTTCAAAAAACATAACAGATTAGTAAAACAAGATCTTCCTTGTCTAAAGCCATGTTGGCTGTTTCCCATTAAGCCATGACTACCTACATGTTCAGTAATTGTGTTCTTTATGATGGTTTCTACCATTCTTCCCAGTACTGATGTCAGGCTCACTTGTCTGTAGTTTCCCGGATCACCCCTGGAACCCTTTTTAAAAATTGGTGTTACATTGGCCATCCTCCAATCTTCAGGTATTACAGATGATTTTAATGATAGTTCACAGATTATTAATAGCAGGTCTGCAATCTCGTATTTCAGTTCTTTCAACACCCTTGGATGTATACTATCCAGTCCAGGTGATTTGCTGCTCTTCAGTTTATCAAATAGTTGTAATACATCTTCCCAGTGTATCGATATTTCTTTCAGTTCTTCCACAGCATTTCCTTTAAATACCATTTCAATCATGGCTAACATTCCTACATCTTCCTCAGTAAATACCAAAGCAAAGAATTCATTCAGTCTCTCCGCTATGGCCTTGTCCCCTCTTTGTGCCCCTTTTACCCGCTATCATCTAATGGTCCAACTGACTGTCTCACGGGTGTTTTGCTATGAATTTACTTGAAAAAGTCTTTATTGTATGTTTTTGCTTCCACAGCAAGCTTCTTCTCAAATTCTCTCTTTGCCTGCCTTATCAGTGCCTTGCATTTAACTTGCCAGTGCTTGTGCTGTTTCCAGTTTTTGTCATTTGGCTCTTTTTTCCATTTCCTGAACGATGCTTTTTTTTTTGCAACAACAGCCTCTCTGATCTCACCTTTAAACCATGCTAGCAGTTTTTTGGACTTACTTCCACTTTTCTTAAAGCATGGAATACAGCTGGTCTGGGCTACTAACATAGTATTTTTAAAGAACATCCAAGCTTGATGTAAGTCTTTAACCTTTGCAACTGCTCTTTTTAGTTTTTTCTTAACTGTTTTCCTCATTTTATCATAGTTTCTCGTTTGAAAGTTGAAAGGTAGTACTGTGGGTTTCCTTACCATCCCTCCTCCATTAATTAAACCAAACACAGTCATGCTATGATCACTATTGCCAATGGCCCCAACACCATTATCACTTGCACCAGATCCGATATTCCACTAAGGACTAGATCCAAAATGGCTTCCCCTCTGGTCAGTTCATGAACTAGCTGCTCCAAGAAGCAGTCATTTATTTCATCTAGAAACTTTATCTCCCTAGCATATCCTGCAATGACACTGACGCAAGTCGATACCGGAGTAATTGAAATCAGCCATTATCATTACTGTGCTGTAACTTTCTTAGCTTCCCTGATTTCTTTGAGCATTTCATCATCCATTTGTTCATTCTGGCCAGGTGGTCAGTAGTACACCCCCACTGCCATCGCCTTCCCCTTTTTACATGGAATTTCAATCCATAGAGATTCTACAGCAAATTTTGTTTTCTCCAAAACTTTAATCCTTTGTGACTCAATGCCCTCTCTAACAGCGTGCAACCCCTCCACCAATTTAATCAGCTCTACCATTATGATATAGTTTGTACCCAGGTATTACAGTGCTCCACTGGTTGTCCTCCTTCCACCATGTATCTGAGATACCAATCATATCTAACCTCTCATTTCGTGCTATATATTCTAACTCCCCCATCTTATTTTTTAGACTTCTAGCATTTGCATACAGCATTTTAGAAAGTGTATTTTATTCATATTAATCTGGCTATTGGTAGGCAGGGGTAATTTGGAATCTTTAATCTCTGTCTGCTCTGTACTCAAGGACATTTGGGCTACTTTTGTCTTTACTGGAACCCCTCTGCTGATATGCCCTAACTTCATTCTTTTGGTAGTATTCTTCAAGGATACATTGGGCTGAACCATGTGCTCTTGGGCGACTGTTGACTCTCCCCTATTATGTATTTATTTATTAATTTAACAATTCTTATATACCGCGCTATTTCTCATCAGTGCAGTTTACATCGAACAATAAACACTTGGACACACATATTTTGTCCTATTTTAAAAGCTGCTCTATCTCCTTTTTAAAGGTTAATGCCAGCAGCCTTGATCCATCCCAGTTAAGGTGAAGCCATTCCATTCGGAAGAGCTCCATCTTTCCCCAGAATGTTCCCCAGTTCCTAACAAATCCAAAACCCTCATCCTTGCACCATCATCTCATCCACGCATTGAGACTCAGGAGCTCTGCCTGCCTTTTGGATCCTGCTCGTGGAGCAGGAAGCATTTCAGAAAATGCTACCCTGAAAGCAATGGATTTCAACTTCCTACCTAAAAGCCTAAATTTAGCCTCAGAACGTCCTTACCACATTTTCCTATGTCATTCGTACTGACATGTACCAAGACAGCAGACTCCTTCCCAGCACTATCTAAGACCTTGTCTAGGTGGTGTGTGAGGTCCACTACCTTCGCACTAGGCAGGCATGTTACCAGATGATCCACATGTCCACCCGCCACCCAGCTATCTACATGCCTAATGATCGAATCACCAACTACAATGGCTGCCCTAACCCTTCCCTCATGGACACATGGCCCTGGAGAACCTTTCTCAGTGTGAGAGGGTTTTACATGACCTTGAGGACAGCTCCTAGTTACAGGATCACTTCCTGCCACAGCAGGGTGATGCTCTCCTGTCATGTGACCTCTCTCCTCCATGGCAACAGGGATGCTGCCAGACTGGAGGTGGGACTTCAAGGCTATATCCCTGTAGGTCTCGTCTATGTACCTCTCTGTCTTCCTTATCTCCTCCAAGTCTGCTACTCTAGTCCCCAGAGATTGGACTTGTTCCATGTGAGCAAAGAGCTCCTTGCACCTAGTGGACATTTAAGACCGCTCACCAACTGGGGGAAAATCATACATGTGACATTCAGTGCAAAAGACTGGAAAGCCCCCATCTCGCTGCTGGACTGCTGTCTGCATCTTAGTTTTCAGGTTGTGTTTAGATATTTAAGTTCTTTACTTACTAAAAGTTGCTGGGGATACTTATACTGATACAACTATACCTAATACGTTTAAAGTACTTTGTTCTCCTGAAGCTTAATTAATCTCAGGTCCCTAATGTATACCTGATGAGGAAAAACAGCAGCACCTAAGAATAAATATGGCACCCCCTTTCCTTTATGAGCTTTAAGCATCTATAAAGCTATGATTTTCCAAGAGGTGGGTGGGTGTCAGGGAGGGAGGGAAAGAAGACTTGTTAAAAGCTGGCCACTACACAGTAAAATAAGAACATAAGATATGCCATAGTGGGTCAGACCAAGGTCCATCAAGCCCAGTATACTGTTTCCAATAGTGGCTAATCCAGGTCACAAGTACCTAGCAGTCTCCCCAAAAGACACAGGTTCCTCAATGCTTGTATTGGGTCAGCCCTGTCCTGTGCTTCTAACGTAAATGTGGCCAATTTCCAGGAGTAGTCCCACAGTCCTTGCTTGGATAGAGGGAGTCTTGGGTTCTAAATTTAACGAGAAAGCTCTCTTCTGTGTTTTAAATTTTATACTGAAAGCTTTTTGCTGCTACTACGACCTGACTCATTTAACAAATATTCTGGGTTCACAAATTAATGAACTTTAATCTAAAGAATTCCTTTTTCCCCAAGATTTAGAAAAATTCCCAGAAGTAAAGACTGCAATTGCAGATCTCTCTCCAGAAGTAGCAGTCCCCTTTTGTAGTCCTTCAAGACTGTCTCTCATTTGCCCATTAGTGGTTGGCATTTGTGGCATACTGTCAGTTTATTAGCAGGTCATAAAAGTTTAACTGTACTCAAAGTTTAACTGTACTCAACCTACCAGTTTGTAGGTTAACACAAGCTAACCTACAAACTGGTAAGTGTACAATTGATTTATGCCTGTTAAAAGTTCTAGTATGCTTTCAAGAATTGCTTATGAAAAGAAATGTGTGTCACTAAATGGAAAAATCTTTGAAAATCAGGGAAACAATTTCTGAAAAGAAACTGATAATGTTTTGCCTGTGCACTTCTCTACAGTCCATGCAGATATACAAATAAAGGGCAGATGCATATGGATGGGCAGAAACACTGAGGTACCAGAGGTTTGGGGATAGAATATAGGAATTCCTGTAGAAACTGAAAACTTACCTTTCTCAAGAATACTACAATTTATATTTATTTATTTATTTACATTTTCTTATCTACCGCGCTATTTTCCGTCAGTGCAGTTTACATGGAACATTTTACATACACATTTCAAATGACTTGATTTGTGTTTACAAATAACAGGAATAGGAACTTGGAAAGAAACAGGGGTAACTATTTACATCTGTACAATGCGAATTGACTGGACATTTGCGTAGATGAACAATGCACCCACAGCATCAGCATTCCAAACTAATGTGCCCTAGAGAGACCATCTAACTAAGAAAATCTCAGGGTCACATAACCCACATCTTCAACAATGTAAATTTGAGCTTTTGTTAACAGTTCCATGTATTTAGTTTACTCAAATGTTAAAATTAATTACTATGTTCTGTTTATTGTAAAACAGTATGCACTTCATACCCTTTCAATGTTTTACTTTACATGTAAACTGCTCTGAATAGCAAAAAGATGATATAGAATTAGTTTTAAATAAATAACATAAAAATAGGAATATAAGAATATTATAAGTGCCATGCTAAAGGGCGGTATATCAAATGCCTAAACCATAGACCATAATTTAAGATGATGATCTGGCCAGCTCTATATAGGGCCCTTTGTTTCTACATTCTTTAGTTGGGTGCTGATTGTATATTGTCTTATGTTAAATATCATTACAGCTCTTATGGTGGAAACTATTACGACTTCCTGGCCTTTGTTTCTGCAGTAGAGGAGATCAACAATAGCTCAGAGCTCTTACCCAACCTCACACTGGGCTTCCACATTTATGACTCTTACAACAATCCCCTCATCTTTTTTCGGTTTTCCATAAGCATATTTTCAGGAAAAAATACCGCTATTCTTAACTACAACTGCAAAACATCTGGTACTCTTGCTGCTGTAATTGAAGGTCTTTCAGTTGAAGAATCAAGTCAGATATCCAATGTGTTCAGGATATACCACTACCCACAGGTAAAGGATTTCTCTACATTACCCATACCAATGGAATATCTTCCCTAACAAAAGAAAATCGGGCTAAATTATAAAGACCAGATAATATTAATAAAGAGACAAATACTGTAATGAAAAATAAAATCCATGCAAGAGAACAGTTATGAAGTGGATAAGAATATACGTGTTTTTATTATTTCTAAGCTAGAGCAATATTTGATCCTAGTAATTCAAAATCATATGTCATTCAGTCTTTGGATCAAAATACACAATCCGTGCACATCCCGAATCCTGTGAAATTTCAGAAACGGGAGGGAACTGGCACTAAAATATAGAGGGTCAAATCAGTTTGACTTGGTGAAAGGCAGCATACAGAATCTTGCTATATAAATACATAGAGGGTAAGTGAGTTATTTTAGAAGCCTTATTCACAATTTCCACATGGAAAATCCAGCATTTAGCCACAGAAATGTCATCCACATGTAAGTGGTGGTTTTATAAAGGGTTCAGTTTATACATGGATATCCATAATATATAAAAATTGCAAGGAGCATGTCAGTATGCGATTAGAGCCTGGGAAAGTCAAATTTCTACATGTGTATTTCCCATTTCATATTGGAGATTCACATTTATGGCAAAAATTGTCCATATCAGGATTTACAGCTGTTCTCTAGCACATAGAGGTTTGTAATAACTGCACATTTCAGCAAGCTCTTGACAGGAGAAATTTAGGGTTTTGTGCTGCTTAATTTCACATTGTTATTTCCCCTTGAAATTGAAATAAAATATAGATAGCAGCCTTTGTAGTTACTTAGAGGCATTTAAACGTGTGGAGGGGGATTATAGAAAGGACATCCATATGCAATCTTTGACATTTAAGCCAGAACATCTGAAAAAAAAGCAGGCACGTCCCGGTGCAGACATGATTTCACAAATGTGGACATTCATGATATGGATGTCTGGGAGAGCAGGGCAGACTAGCTGTGCAGCTGAGCAATTCAGAGGTGTGCAGGCTGCGGCAAGGACAACCCCTGACATCAGCGGGGCCCTTTAGACCTTTGCTGCTGCATGACATGCAGCCGTTGTCATGTGACTGTGGCGTGCCCTCAGAGGCATGCCTCAAGTGGCTGGTCAGACCCCTTGGGAGTTCTTTAGGAGCACTAACAGTTTCCCCTATAGCTGTGGATGCATCATGGGGAAGAGGAAAAGAAAATATTCCCCACAGCTGAAGGAAACGTCGGCCCAATGGACAGATATCTTAAAGGAAGGTAGCCGGGGTTCCTTCTGCAGGTACTGTTTCCCCCAGGCATCTCCGGTGGGAGCTTCTTTAAGATCCCCTGAACTCACTCTATCTACTCCCCCATCAACTGTGACTCCACCCATGTTGGCTGAAAATTGTCAGCTATTACAGCAGAGCACTCCACTATATTTATTCCTTTTTACCTGTTACTTGGTCTCCATCCCTGATTGACCCCAAGAAGATGTCTGAATCTCATGTCTCCTTAGCCGACAACTGAAGGGTGGTTACAAGAACTGAGAAGATTCTGGTGATCATGGTCTCCCAGCTTTGCAAATTTTCACAGGAAACTGTGACAAGTCTGGAAGAGCCGAAGAGCATGTGAATTTTCTTTCTAATCAGATCCTGAAATGTTCCTCGTTGCAGGTAGTTAGTGCCTCTTCTATTAAGGATAGCTTAACTATTCATTGTAGATTAGAATTCTTTGAGAATTCCTATGTCTAAAAATATTCAGTTTCTCAATGTTCCTATTTATTTATTTTATTTATTTATCTTTATCTTTATTTAGTGCTTGATATACCACTCAAGTGTATGCGTCAGGGCAGTGTACAATAAAATCAATTAGAAAAAGAAAAGAACACCATTATTTGAAAAGGAAAGAGAGGGACAGGAAGAGACAGAAAAAGAGAGTTAGACAGGGAAGGGGAGAGAGAAGAAATAGCCTGATGGAGAGGGGAGCTGATGGAGCGAGATAACCTTAGGGATAAGGAAGGTCGAATGCCTGCTGAAAGAGGTGAGTTAAACGATTTTCATAGACCGCCTTTGATCCAAGGCAGTTTACATAGAACAACAATATACAATCTCAAGAGATTTGTTTTACATGAAACAAGGCAAGTAAACTTGGCTTTAAATATGTGAGTTATAGATTAATCAATGGTGTGTGGATGGTTATTGTATATACAGTTAGGTAAAGTCATTAGGACCAAAGCTTTCTATGAAGAGATGTCTTTTTGTAATACTTTCTTCATATCTTGTGGAGATTGTACGGATCTAATGGCTTCAGATAGTGAATTCCAAATCTTTGGAGCAAATCGTGAGAAGGCTCTATTGCTTGTCTACTGTGAAGATTTCGTCTTGAAAGAAGGCATGACAAGAAGATTCTGATTTGCAGATCTTCTGGGTCTTATTGTCGATGCTCTTGAGATATGATCATCAAGACAGGGAGCTGATAGTTTATAAAAGATTTTATAGATGGTGCTTACAATCTTGTGTTTCATCCTTTGGGCAATTGGGAGCCAGTGTAATCTCCTGAGAGTTGGGATTATGTGTTGGCGACCTGATGTGCCTATAACTGATACAGTATGTTGCCATCATCGAGATAGGGTGTGATTATAGTCTGGAAATATGATCTGAAATCGTTGTCTTGGAGAAGAGGACGTAGAGGTTTGAGGGTCTTAAGATTCAGGTATGCTGTGTTGGCTGCATTTTTGATTCATTTATTGTTCCCTGTTCAAGTACGTTAAAGAGATTTTGCCTCTTTCAAATACTGATGGAATAATGTTTTCTAAAATGTTCTATCTTGTTTTGTTTATTTCTGGTTACATTGTGAATATCTCCTTCATGTTTCCTGATGCTTGCTTATTGTAAATATTTGTAAAATCCCAATTGAAAAAAAATAAGAGCAAGACAGAAAAGACACAGTTTATTACAATTTCCTTCTTGATGAATCTAGGCCAGGAATCCCCAAACCTGTTTCTCAAAAGTCCATTCCTTTTAGGTTGTCATGATTTTCCACTCTGAATATGCATGAAATCTATTTGCATACAATGGAGTCAGGATATGTATATTCATTCAGGATATCCATGTCTGCTTTGGTGATTGTACCTGCAAGTGGTGATTTCCGAGTGTAAGTACGAGGAATTACAATTATAGTGGGTCCATGGCACAAAGTTATATGTATAACTGGAACCAGTGAAGTAAAATAAAAAAAATGGGATATGAACAATAATTATCCCCTCAATCACTCTTTCTGATCCATAGCCGAAAGAAGCACTCTAAATGAATGAACTGCTTTGACAAGCTGTTTTTGCACTGCAAGTTTTGTAAAGAAGATTTATTTTAATTGTTCAGAAAAAGAAAATTATTTTGGGATCAATAATGACTGCATATTGCATTTTGCTTAGCTGGACAGACTCTTTTGTAAGAAAAGCTCTTGTGAGGTCCCTAGGAATTAAAGTGAGTGCTTTAATGATTCAGTGAATGGCAGGAGATATGAAATATTGTATTCAATTTTGGAGACCACATCTCGCAAAGGATATAAAAAGACTGGAAACAGTTCAGAGGAAGACGACCAAAATGATTTGGAGCTTGCATCAGTAGACTTATGAGAAGAGACTTGAAGACCTAAATATGTACACTCTGACTTCTAAATACTTAAAGAGTATTAATGAACAAACAAACCTCTTCCAAAGATGGGGAAGCTGTAAACTAGAAGGCATAACATGAAGCTACAAAGGGGTAAATTGAAAGGTAATGTCAGGAAAAACCCTTTCACTGAAAGGGTGGTGGATGTTTGGAATGCCCTCCCGATGGAAGTGGGTGGAGCAAATATAGTGAGGGAATTCGAAATGGCATGGGACAGGCACAGTGGATCCCTTTATAGCAACAGGATAAAATCAAATTAAACATAACTATCTCTTATATCTCAACTATTCGTCTACGAGGAATGCCTACCAACACAACTATAATTCAAGTTTATGCCCCAACAACAACTGCAGAAGAGGATGAAATTGATGAGATCTATGAACAAGTTCAAGCTGAAATTGACAGAACATGCAAACAGGATATCCTGATAGTCATGGGTGACTGGAATGCAAAAATTGGCAACAAAGAAGAAGGCAAAGTGATTGGAAAATATGGACTTGGCAACAGAAATGAAGGTGGAGAAAGACTAATAGAATTCTGCAAGACCAATGATCTATTTATCTCAAACACCTTCTTCCAGCAACACAAGCAGTGACTGTACACATGGACTTTATTCAATGGATTGTATAAAAATCAAATTGACTACATCTGTGGAAGTCAACGATGGAAAAGCTCTTTAACATCAACAAAGACAAGACCTGGAGCTGACTGCTACAGATCATCAACTACTAGTATGCAAACTCAAGCTAAAGTTGAAAAAGAGCAAACTATTCATGCTTGCAGCAAAATATGACCTTGAGAATATACCACTGGAATTTAAAGACTGCCTGCAAAATTAATTTGCTGCTTTAGATACAAATGATAGAGTTCCAGAAGAGTTATGGAATGATATCAAGAAGGTTGTGTTGGAAGAAAGCGAGAAGTCTCTACAAAAGGTGAAAAAGCAAACAACGGCCAAAATGGATGACGGAAGAAACTCTGAAAATTGCCCAGAAACGCAGAGAAACTAAAGCCATAGGAGAAAGAAAGACAATCGCAGAACTCAACAGAGATTCCCAACGTGCAGCAAGACAATCTGGAAAAGATCTGTGTTTATACCAAAACTAAAGAAAAGTGATCCAACTTACATAGTAACATAGTAAGTGACGGCAGATAAAGACCAGCATGGTCCATCTAGTCTGCCCAGCAAGATGGCAAGAGTAGGTGCACCTGTCGCTCTGTGCAGGCCACCCCTCCCCATGTTTTTGTTTTTGTTTAGGGGTGAACCCACCTCTCCATGTAGGACACCCTTATTTGTTGAGACGCTAGATAGTTCAGAAGTTAGATGGTACCATTTATTTTGCTTTTATCCTGTTGCTGTAAAGGGATCCACTGTGTTTGTCCCATGCCGTTTTGAATTCCATCACCGTGTTTGCCCCCACCACTTCCATCAGGAGGGCATTCAAAGCATCTACCACCCTTTCAGTGAAGAAATATTTCCTGACATTGCCTTTCAATTTACCACCTTGCAGCTTCATGTTATGCCCTCTAGTTTTACAGCTTCCCCGTCTTTGGAAGAGGTTTGTTTGTTCATCATTTCTCTTTAAGTATTTAAAGGTCTGAATCATATCTCCCCTGTCCCTCCTCTCCTCCAAAGTGTACATATTTAGGTCTTCAAGTCTCTTCTCATAAGGCTTCTGACGCAGGCTCCAAATCATTTTGGTCGCCTTTCTCTGAACAGTTTCAAGTCTTTTTACATCTTTTGCAAGATATGGTCTCCAAAACTGAACACAGTATTCCAAGTGAGGCCTCACCAGTGACTTGTACAGTGGCATAAGTACCTCTTCCTTTCTGCTGGTAATCCCTCTTTGTATGCAGCCCAACATCCTCCTGGCTTTTGCCACCGCCTCGTCGCACTGTTTTGCCACCTTGAGATCATCAGAGATAATCACACCAAGGTCTTTCTCCTGAACCGTGCATACCAACCTCTCACCCCCTATCGTGTACTTTTCCCTTGGATTTCTGCTACCCAAGTGCATGATACTGCACTTTTTCACATTAAATCGTAGTTGCCAAGCATTAGACCAGTCTTCCAGCTTTTGTAGATCTTTCCTCATGTTAACCACTCCCTCGAGGGAGTCCACTCTGTTGCAAATTTTTGTGTCATCTGCAAAAAGACAGACTTTTCCATTCAGTCCTTCAGCAATATCACTCACAAATATATTGAACAGTGCCGGGCCCAGGACCGAACCCTGAGGCACCCCGCTAATCACCTTCCTCTCATCCGAGTGAGCTCCATGTACCATCACCTTCTGTTGTCTGTCAGTCAACCAATTTCTAATCCAGTTTATTATCTTGGGACCCATCCCCAAGCTACTGAGTTTATTGACAAGCCTCCTATGAGGAACAGTATCAAAGGCATTGCTGAAATCCAGATAGATGACATCCATTGCATGCCCCAGATCTAGTTCCTTGGTCACCCAATCAAAGAACTCAATCAGATTTGTTTGGCAAGACCGTCCTTCGGTAAAACCATGTTGCCTTGGATCTTGCAACCTGTTGGTTTTGAGAAAGTTCACTATTCACTCTTTCAGGAGCGCCTCCATTACTTTTCCTGCCACTGAGGTAAGGCTCACGGGTCTGTAATTTGACACTTCTTCCCTGTCACCACTTTTGTGTAGAGGTACAGCATTAGCCATTCTCCAGTCCTGAGGAACCACTCCTGTTTCCAAGGATCTGTTGAAGACATCCTTTAACGGTCCTGCAAGAACCTCTCTGAGCTCTTTCAGTATCCTGGGATGTATCCCATATGGTCCCATGGCTTTGTCTACTTTCAGTTTAGCAAGTTGTTCTAACACCTCATCTTCTGTGAATGGTGTGGTATCTACTTCATTCCTATTTTTATATTTGGGAGTCACAGCTGGTCCATCTCCAGGATCTTCTTTAGTAAAAACAGAGTAGAAGTATTTGTTTAGCAATTTTGCTTTTTCAGTGTCACTTTCCACGAATCCTTTCCCAGCACTTCTGAGTCCTGCAATTCCAACTCTGATCTTCTTCCTGTCCTGAATATACCTGAAGAAAGTTTTGTCGCCACCTTTAACATCTTTAGCCATCTTTTCCTCTGCCTTTGATTTTGCTATCCTTATTTCTCTTTTTGACTCTTTGAGATTGATCCTGTATTCATTTCTGTGTTCTTCTGTTTGCAAGCTTTTGAATTTTGTGAAAGCTGTGTTTTTTGCCTTTATCTGAGCAGCCACCTCTTTGGAAAACCAAATAGGTTTCCTTCTCCTCTTGTTTTTATTTATTTTTCTTACATATTTATCTGTTGCCCCTTTTATTGCCCCCTTTAGTTTAGTCCATTGCAATTCCACTTCCCTTATCTCCTTCCACCCCGTCATCTACTCCTCTAAGTACTCGGCCATTTTATTGAAGTCAGTGTTTTTGAAGTTTAGGACTTTGAGCTTGCTATGATTGGCCTGTACCATGGCTTTTATCTCAAACCACACTATGTGATGGTCGCTATTGCTCACAGGGGCACTCCCGCAGACATTCGACATGTTATCACTGTTGGTGAGCACTACATCCAGCGTTGAGCTTTCCCTGGTTGGTTCCATCACCATTTGTCTAAGTAATGGATCTTGGAGAGCATTCACAATTTTTTTGCTTCTTTCCAGATGTGCAGAAGGAGTAATCCAATCCACATCAGGTAGATTAAAGTCACCCAATATGATTGCTTCCCCCTTTGTTGCTATCTTGGCAATATCTATAATCAATTCGTTATCTCTCTCTTCAATTTGAGTCGGAGGTCTGTAGACTACAGCAATATGGATGACAGTGCCATCTCCTCTTTCCAACGCAATCCAGAGCGCTTCTTCTTTTCCCCATGTTTTTTTTATTTATTTATTTATTTATAGTTTTTTCTATACCGCACTATTTGCCATCAGCGCGGTTTACAGATAACAAAGATTGTGCAATGAGGAAGGACCACACTGCACTTACATTAAACAGGTATGTTAACATGGAGAACGGGAAAACTATATACAGATTGCAAACTATAATACAGGATGATAACAGTCGGTGTTCCCTGCATTTCAGTAGCTTTAATACTGCTTTTACAAAGAATGTAATGGCACACTCTTCTTGAACGATAAACAATAATTATTTTGAAAGGTCGTTCACTGTAATAGACTAGAGACTTAAATTGCCAATGACTCAATTGTAAATTATCTACGAGGTCTCAGTAAAAAACTTTGGCAAAGCCTTGTGGACTACCGTCGACAGAGGGCTTCTTGCTCGTTTACATCAACGACCTTTTTTTTAAAGTACGGAAGAAAAACTGTAGCTTTATTATCTTCGGGTCTTATTACTTTTCTATTAAAACACTTGTAATCATGATTCAGTGATCATCTTTTTTCAGAAGAGCTATCACTGGGGGGGCGGAGCCTGATGTCCAGCGGGTTAGACGCTTCGCGCTGAAGCTCCCGAGAGGCCTACTCAGAATCCTGACTTAATACCTACATAAACTTAATATTTTGCTCCGAACTTACCGGGGTACCTCGGGGGGGATGGCGGCCCACAAACCAGCGCGCTTAGACTTCGGGTCTCCCTCTTCTTCACACGGAAAACGCTCCAAAACAGAGTTGTCTTCCCCACAAAAGATGGTTCCACTTCGGGAAAACCCCGAAATGCAACAGGAGATCTTGGAGGAAATACGCGGTGTGAAGGAACTGGTACAGTCCAACGGAGAAGCGCTCCGAGCCATGCGAGAAGACTTCGGTATGCTTCAGGACCGGCTTGAAGGTCTTTCACTACGGCAGGACGACATGGCGGGGGTCCTCGACTCGCACGCGGTGCGCTTGGTGAAACTGGACAAGGCTGAGCGTCAGATACAGAATCTTCAAAAAGAGTTAGAGGATAGCAATAATCGAGCCCGTCGCAACAATGTAAGGCTCATTGGAGTACCGGAGGGGGCGGAAGCAGGAGATATAAGAGAATTCCTGGTCAAAACTCTTCCCTCCTTGCTGAAGATCACTTTTCACAGAGATCTGGAAATTGACCGAGCACATCGTGTTCCTACCAACATGGCGCTCAATCGGACGACCCCCCGGCCTATCATCTTTCGATTACTGAGATATCAGCAAGTTGAGCAAATTCTAAATGCTGCCCGGGCGAATCATCATCTGGAGTTTGAAAGTCATAAAGTCTCCTTCTTCCCTGACTTGGCAAAGCCCACAGTTGACCGTCGGAAGAGACTCCTTGCTTTTCGCCCTAGACTTCAACAGCTACAGGCTCGCTTTGGCCTATTGTATCCAGCGAAGCTCAGAGTAACTCTCCATAACCAAACTAGAACATTCGAAGATCCTGATCTACTAGCAACATTTTTAGATTCCAAAGAAGCAGACCAGATGCGCTAATCCAACAACTTGGATCTGTAATCCGCCGGACCTGCCCGCCATTTTGAATGGCCCGACGCGGTGATCACAGCCTGGAACAGAGACTGCCTGGACTTTTCTTTCTTTCTGTATATAACTTTCTTGGTCTCCTATCCCTCCATGATGTGCACCTCGGTTGGATTCGGAACACGCACAGCTATACAGGTTATATGTTTCAATTTAGGCCTTCTCTGGGGTTTCTCCCCGCAGACATATGGTCGCCAGTAATTTCTGGGGTTCTGCTTCTTCTCTAACGCACTTCGGTGCTTATTTTTTTATATGGGGCGCTTCATTATTTTTCATTAGCTTATTTTCTATTATGTCATGTGTACAGCCATATACAGTTAATATGAGGGACATTGTGAAATTATGTGCGTTATCATGTTCTTTTTCAGAATTTTTAACCCTTCTGAATGGCCTTATGTAAGATCTTATCACTGAATGTAAAAGGCATCAATAGTCCAATCAAAAGAAAGAAAATCCTTAGCTATCTTAATCATGAGCATGCTGATTTAGTGTTTCTTCAGGAAACGCATTTAAACTCCACTGAAACTTAATGCTAAGCCTTACATGGTGGCTGCCTACTCTCCCGCCGTTTCTAAACGGTGTGGGGTAGCCATCTTGGTTAAGAAGTCTTTGCAAGCTACTGTACTGGATACTAGCTCTGATAAGGAGGGTAGATGGGCCCGTGCACACCTTAAGGTTGGAGATAGTGAATTCACGTGTATTTGTATTTATGCTCCGAATGTGGATAACCCTGCTTACTATGCAAGTATTGCGCAGTTGGCACAGGCCTCTGCCAATACTCCATTAATACTTGGCGGCGATTTTAACCAAGTACTTGATCCTTTGATAGATAGACTGCCGCCTAGAACGAGTGGTCCACCCAAGAGTCTTGATACCCTTACAGCTCTGATGAAAGATCTTGCGTTAGTAGATATATGGAGGCTGCTTCACCCCTCCGACTTAGAGTTCACCTTTTTCTCAGCCCCCCATCACTCACAATCTAGAATAGATTTTTTTCTTATCTCCAAAGCACTGATCTCCCAAGTGGACACGGCTAGGATTCATCCTCTCCATATTTCAGATCATGCTGCCATATCTTTCTCATTACATGTCACTACGCAAGGTGAGCATCCCCGTGCTTGGTTTTTGATAGATCCCTACTAGACCAAAAAGATTTTCAGGTTGACATAAAGGCCGCTATCCAAGACTACTTTCATTTTAATTCACCCCATGACACTGCGAGCTGGGCTTGGTGGGAGGGTTTCAAGGCGTCTATCCGTGCAACTATAACTAGCTATCAAATTCGACAGGGGAAACAAAGAAAG
The DNA here is from genome assembly GCA_033557465.1 of Ichthyophis bannanicus. Classification (NCBI taxonomy): domain Eukaryota; kingdom Metazoa; phylum Chordata; class Amphibia; order Gymnophiona; family Ichthyophiidae; genus Ichthyophis; species Ichthyophis bannanicus. Next base: position 20,495,059 of record CM066051.1, on the reverse strand, counting down.
CAACATTTACTGATTCTAGAACAACAGATACAAGCTGGAGAGCGTCTCCTCACGTCCCGTACTGACCCATGTATTTTACTTCGCTTACAACGCCTTCGTTTTCAATACAATCAGCTTTTATATACCGCTGCTGCTAAAAATATTGAATCACAACAAGGGATGTACTATCGGGAAAATAACCGTGCTGGCAAATTGTTAGCCAATGCCCTGAAAGGTCAAAAAGAAGCCAAGCGTGTTACCGCTCTCCGCAATCCGTCGGGGGGGAGCTTGGTCACTAAAGATACAGAAATCTTAGAACTCTTTCGTGATTTTTATACTCGGCTTTATCAATCTGAATGTGACTTCGAGCCAGAAGCATTTGAACGATTACTATCAGGGGTACAACGGCCGACCCTATCTGACGAAGATAGAGAGGCCATGGACAAACCATTCACTTTATCAGAAATTCAATCTGCACTCAAGAGATGTGCCACAGGTCGAGCCGCAGGCCCGGACGGTCTCCCAGCTGAATTCTACAAAACTTTTAACGCTGACTTAGCTCCGTTTTTGAAACTTTATTTTTCTGCTCTGGCCGAGGCGGGATCTCCTTCTGGATCCTTCTCAATGGCAAATGTAGTAGTTTTTGAGAAAGAGGGGAGAGATCCGCAACTAACAGCTAATTATCGTCCAATTTCCCTACTAAACGCAGACTATAAAATATTTGCCACCATTCTCTCCACCCGGCTCTCTGACAAGATGTCTACTTTAATACACCCAGATCAATGCGGTTTCATTCCCGGTAGATCAACTGCTGATAATGCTAGGACCCTATGTCATGTACTGACTGCCGCAGTTAATCTTGATCGACCATTGGTTGGCCTCTCACTTGATGCTGAGAAGGCCTTCGACCGCTTAGAATGGCCCTTCTTGTTTGCAACTCTCCGCTGGTACGGATTCGGAGAAGGCTTTCTCCGTTGTCTCCAAACCATGTATGCACAGCCTACAGCTAGTATCTGTGCTAATGCTTTAAAGTCTCAGCCATTTCCCCTGCAACGCGGTACTCGCCAGGGATGCCCACTGTCTCCACTTCTTTTCGATCTCGCACTCGAACCCTTAGCTTTACTAATCCAGCAATCCAAGGATATTCATGGAGTCCCCTTCTCTCATAGGGAAATCAAAATTTCAGCATATGCTGATGACCTTATGCTCTTTGTCTCCCTAGACTCGGTGCCGGCTATCCTAGAGCAAATTGGTAAATATTCACAACTATCGGGCTATAAGATAAACTGGACCAAATCGGTAGCCTTTCCATTAAATCCTCTGATCCATCAGGCAGATATGCAATCCTTTCCCTTTTTATGGCAACCTCGCATGGTCAAATACCTTGGGGTGCACTACTGCTCTCCTTTGGAAGACACCATCACCTTTAATGCTAAAGACTTAACCTCTAAGGTCCGGGCGCTTACTCAACGCTGGACTCCTTTAACACTTACTTGGTGGGGCCGCCTAGAAACCATTAAAATGATGATTGTTCCCAAAGTGAACTACATTTTAGAAATGCTGCCATGTCTCCTACCTCGACGTACATATAAAGATTTAGAGGGTCTTCTGACTAGATACTTATGGCAAAACAAGACACCTAGGATAGCGAAACATAAGTTACAAGCAGATAAAGAAAATGGTGGTGTCAGATTCCCTGATTTCCTGAAATACCACCACTCTTTTCTTCTCAAACAAGGCGCTCGTTGGCTGGAAGACCTAACACCGAGTAGACCAGTGTGGCTAGATATAGAGGAGGACCTTTGCAAACCAATTCCTCTTACTTATCTCCCTGGTATGACTCTCCCATCAGACTCCCACTATCCACCAATGCTCTTAGACACTTTAGGTGCCTTTAATACCCTTGAGCAATCTCTAGACTCCCGACTTTGTCCGCTAGATAGACTCCCGCTTTGGCACAATGCTCGATTTCAAATACAAAATAAACCGATGGCGTGGAGCCCCTGGTACACTAGGGGCATTTGGACCCCTAACCAGCTGTTCTATGATGGACGCTGGAAAACTTTTAGCGAATTACAAATTGAATTTGGTCTCCCAGCGAAACACTACTTTCAGTTGGTGCAACTTCAGCATTGTCTTCGGAGTGCTAAGGTGCTCCCGCCATCGGAAACCCATGCCCAAGGATTGTCGGAGATTATCCGATCTATCGGGAGCTTATCGGGTGTGGCATCTAACTTTTACAAAACTTTATGTAATACTGTAAATAGAGGCACTCCTACAGCACAGAAATCCTGGGAGCGGGAAATGCATGTAACTTTGACCCCGGAGCAATGGAGCCTAGTCTGGAGCAAGGTGACACGGGTCTCTCGATCCGCCTCACTCACTCAGACACTTTTCTTTCTAGCCCACCGATGTTTCTATACTCCTGACAGGTTAGCCAAATGGAACGCCACCCAGAGCAATAGATGAAGGACATGCCATGCGGCCATTGGTTCACTAACTCATGTTATGTATGAATGCCCCGCATTACAGTATTACTGGAGTCGGGTCTGGGGTCGTATTCAATCTATTTTGCACTTTCAAGAGCCCCTCTCTTGGAAGATAGTGGGACTCCGCTCAGCTGCGGGGATCCCCTCTCTTCCCAAATCGGCTTACTTCCTTTTAGACTTTATGCTGGGCATAGCTATTTCCCTAATCACGAAATACTGGAAAAATAGCTCCCTTCTGAGCCCCAACGAATGGTGGAATCATGTCTGTCTCTACAGTAAATATGAGCAAATACCTCGTATGTTAGCTTCTTCCGCTCAGACCCCCCACCACCTGTCTAAATGGAAGATGCTCAACGACTATGTTCAAACTGCTAAATGCTCTCATCTGACTGTTTAAATCTGTGTAAATCTCTGTCACATGATCATTCTGTATCGCAGATACTATTTCTGTTTGTTTTGATGTACAATTACTGTTGTTTGTAAGCGCTTATATGATGATACTTATCAGCTTAGAGAAGAAGCATAGGGGTGGGGGGTAATTGGGGTTGCTTTTCCTTATTGTATGCTTGTATTTGTTTCCTTTGGTGTGTTGTTTCTTTTTGCTTGTTGTAAAATGAAAATAAAAGTTTAAAAAAAAAAAAAAAAAAGAAGAGCTATCACTGAATCATGATTACAAGTGTTTTAATAGAAAAGTAATAAGCCCCGAAGATAATAAAGCTACAGTTTTTCTTCCGTACCTTAAAAAAGAGGTCGTTGATGTAAACGAGCAAGAAGCCCTCTGTCGACGGTAGTCCACAAGGCTTTGCCAAAGTTTTTTACTGAGACCTCGTAGATAATTTACAATTGAGTCATTGGCAATTTAAGTCTCTAGTCTATTACAGTGAACGACCTTTCAAAATAATTATTAATACTGCTTTTGACATACACGGCTACTCCTCCTCCTTTTCCATTTTCTCTGTCTCTTCTGAATAGATTATAGCCAGCTATGGCTATATCCCAATCATGCGATTCATTAAACCATGTTTCTGTAATGGCCACGATGTCCAAATCCGTTTCCACCATTAGGGCTTCCAGGTCTGGAATTTTTTTGGTTAAGCTACGAGCATTTGTGCTCATTGCTTTCCAGCATTTACCTGGCTTGTATGTATTTTGCATTGATTTTATTCTGTCCACTTCTTCCCACTTGTTTTTGATGTGCGGTTTAAGAGTGTGGCTGTTTCTGATGTTGTTCTGCTTTTGCAGGGGGTGGCATGCAGATGTTGACCTTCCACATCCGTCACCCCCTTTTCCTAGTTTAAATGCATATCCACATACTGCCTGAATTTTTCACTTAGGTTTCTTTTCCCTGCGACAGAGAGATGTAGTCCATCAGCACAATATAGTCTCTTGTTGGTCCATCTGTTTCCCCAGTTGCCAATAAATCTGAATCCTTCTTGTTTGCACCAGGTCTGGAGCCATGTATTAAAGTTGTTAATGCGATGCAGCCTTTTTGTCCCTTTACCAAGAACAGGTAGAACTTCTGAGAATGCAACAGTGTTAACAATGGGCTTGAGTTTCTCTCCCAGAGACTGGAAGTCCTTTTGGGCTGTAGAGGCACTGTTTCTAGCCAGGTCATTTGTGCCCAAGTGGATAATAACATCAGGTTTGGAGTGCTCACTTTTTGCGTTAAGTATTTCAACAACTTGGTTTGTATTCCTGCTGGCTGAAGAGCCTGGTAGGCACATGACTATCTTCTCTCCTTTGAACTGTGTTCCCAAGTTGGTGCCTCTGATGATGGAATCTCCAAATAGTAATAGTTTTCTGTTTGGTGAGGTTTTCTTCATAGTTGGTGCTTTAGCAGGAGATTGGGCATTGTCTGACTCATTTAAGGGCACTTCAGTTTCTTTGGATTGGGCATCCTCATTAGCCAAGGCAGAGAAGGCCTTTTGCAGGGATATCTCTTGATGTGTAGGATGTCTCTGCTTTACAGGTCGCAATCTTCCGGAACCCACTGTGATCCATTTGTTCCTGGGGTGTTTGATTCTTTGTGGGAGCGGTGGTGGACTTTGTTCAGTTTGTATCCTAGAAGAGGTGCGCTTCATTGCAGCCAGTTCCTCCCTCAGTAAAGACACTTCGTTATGCATGGCTGCTAGGTCTTTCCTTAGTAGAGTCAGTTCTTCATGCATGGCAGCTGACTTTAGGCATATAGGACAAGCTCTTAGGCTCCAAATGATTCTTCTTTGAATGAAAGTACCACAGTTATTGTACTGAATACACAACATGTTGATTAAGCAGTCCCAGAAGAGGAAGAATAATAATAAGAAAAGTTGAAGATGTGGGCATTACCCAAGTTAGGAACGACAGATGGCACGTATGTGACCACTATATAGGCAATGTCCACGGGTACTTTTCCTTCCCCCTGGAAGCATGCCTTAATCCGTCCCATTCTTAAAAACTCTTCACTTGATCCTTCAGTTCCCTCTCACTATCGTCCTGTATCTAACCTTCCTTTCCTTTCCAAGCTACTCGAAAAGTTTGTTTCTGCCCAACTCTCACACTACCTTGATTCTATTAATTTTCTTCACCCCCGCAATCGGGTTTCCGCACGGGTCACAGTGTTGACACCATTCTTCTTGCATTCACCAATGCACTACACACGGCTCACGATCGGGCTGATATCTCGGTGGCGGTTGCTCTAGATCTCTCAGCAGCTTTTGATCTTGTCGATCACTCTCTTCTCCTCCTTCGTTTACGGGAAGCTGGTTTATGTAGTACTGTGCATCACTGGTTTCACTCTTTTCTTTCCTCTCGTTCCTGTTCCATGCTCTCCCCCTCTTCCTCTACCCCCTCTTCTACCTCTTTCCCTCTTACCTGTGGGGTACCTCAAGGTTATGTTTTGGCTCCTCTTCTTTTCAACCTTTTCTTAGCACCCCTTGCACTCTTAATTCAACAATCAGGAATTTCTGCTTTTCTCTATGCAGATGATATTGTTCTGCTCCATCACACCTCTCCCTCCTGCCCCGATCTCACTGCGCTTAATTCATGTCTCTCCGCTGTAGCCAACTGGTTGACCCTTCACTGTCTTCACCTTAATCTCACTAAGACCGTTGCCATTTGGTTCTCCTATGGGTCTACACCCCCTACCCTTGCCCCCTCCTTTTCTGGGTCTCCGGTCCCATTAGTTTCTACCTTTCGCTATCTTGGTGTCCACTTTGATTCTGATCTCTCTTTTCAGTCACATCTTTCTCACATTACCAAATCTTCTTTCTATTTACTCCGGCAAATACGTGCAGTACGTCCTTTCTTGTCCTCGGCAGCCCTCACCACCCTGGTGTTGTCTTTGGTTATCTCGCGTGTCGACTTTGCAAACTCTGTTCTTATCGGTCTTCCTAAGTCACGCTTATCCCGTTTACAACGCATACAACATACTGCCGCTCGCCTTATTTGTCATGCCTCCCCTCGCGATCACATCACTCCCCTCCTGTTTCACCTCCACTGGTTACCCTTTCCTTACCGTTCCCAATTCAAGCTCCTCACCCTGGTACACAAAGTACTCCACTCTGGCTCCCCCCAATATCTTGCTGACTTACTTTCTCTCCACTCCCCCGGTACACTCCCCGTTCCTTTCATCTTCACCGTCTAGCCCTTCCTTCCCCCTCCCGTGCTCATCTACAGACCACCCGCTCCTCTGCTTTTTTCTTTATTGGCCCCGCCCTCTGGAACTCTACCTCCCTCCCTCCGTCTTGAACCACTCTTCTCAACTTTTAAGCAAAACCTAAAAACACACCTTTTCTCCCTGGCTTTCGATGTGCCCTCTCCTTTTGTGTAATTTCCTTTTCCCGTCCCTAACCTCCCCTTGTTGTCTCTTCCCTACCCCCTCCATGTCTCTCCTGTCTACTCTTTTAAACAGAAATTGTACTCTTTTAAACGGATATTGTATTTCTTTTCCTTTCCAGGCTTCGGCCTCTTTTTAGACAATTGTTTTTATACTGTACATCGCTTTGATTTTTGTAGAAAGGCGATTTTATCAAAACTAATAAACATAAACATAAACAATGTAGCCCCTGGGGTGGGTGGGGTGAGGGGTAGGGTGGGCGGGAACATAAGTGTCTCTGGCCAGTAGGCTGTTCCTGAACAGTGGGCACACAGCAAAGGAGTAGGTAAGGGAACCCACCAAGAAGGGCAAATAGATAGATAAATATGTGGAGACAAACAGAGAGACAGATAGAACTCACAGTTTAGCAGCAAATTCAGCAAAAATCACTGACTGTGGTATTATCGCACAATTGCACAATCGCTCTGATCCCACCTGCCAGCAAGATCCTACTGAAGATTATTCAACAGAGACTACAACCAAACCTGGAACAAGAACTACCTGAAGTGCAAGCAGGGTTCAGGAAAGGGCAAGGAATGAGAGACATCATTGCGGATGTGAAATGGATCCTTGAAAAGACTAAGGAATAGCAAAAGGATATCTATTATTGCTTTATCGACTATAGCAAAGCTTTTGACTGTGTAAACCATGAGAAACTCTGGGCCGCATTAAGAAGCATGGATATACCAGAACACCTGATTATTCTCTTGCACAATCTATACATTGATCAAGAAACAACTGTTTGAACTGAACAAGGGGAAACAGAATGGTTTAAGATAAGCAAAAGTGTAAGACAAGGCTGCATACTTTCCCCCTACCTGTTTAATTTATATGCAGAAGCAGGATTGTATGATGACAACAGAGGTGTGAAGATTGGTGGAAGACTCATCAACAACCTTCGCTATGCTGATGATACCACCTTACTGGCTGAAAGTGAAGATGATCTGAAACATTTGCTTCTCAAAATGGGCCTGCACCTTAACATAAAGAAGACAAAGATCATGACAACTGGCAAAATCAACAGGTATATCGTTGAAGGAGAAGAAAATGAAACTGAACAACTTTATCCTACTTGGATAAAATATCAATAAAGAAGCAACAAGCAGTCAAGAAATCTGACGACACATTGCTCTTGGCAGAATGGCTATGAAAGACATAGACAAGATTCTCAAGAGCGGAGATGTCTCTCTCCATACAAAGATTAGACTTCTTCAAGCCATTGTATTTTCAATAACATCATATGGATGTGAAAGCTGGACAGTGAAAAAGATAGACAGGAAGAAAACTGATGCCTTTGAATTACAATGCTGGCGGCGAATACTGCGTATACCATGGACTGCCCGAAGAACAAACCAGTCGATACTAGGCTTCCTTTAGAAGCTCAGATGACAAGACTTTGACTTTCATACTTTGGACACATCATGTGAAGAGAGAGATCATTAGAGAAAGACATCATGCTTGGCAAGATAGAAAGTCAACGCAAAAAAGGAAGGCCAGCAATGAGATGGATCGATACAATAACAGCAGCTACGGGTAACAATCTGTCAACAATGAGCCACCTGACTAAAGACGAACACAATTTAGGACAACTATCCAGAGGGTCACCATGAGTCGACACCGACTCGATGGCACTTAACAACAACAACCCTGATCGGTGCGTATACCCCTAAACAAAGTCATGGGGAGGGGGGGTGACCTGCATAATGTGGCAGGTGCACCTACTCTTGCTGACTAGATGGACCAGGTAGCTCTACAAAGAACATAAGATATGCCATCAAGCACAGTATCCTGTTTCCAACAGTGTCCATTCTAGGTCACAAGTACCTAGCAGTTTCCCCAAAGGCACAGGTTCCACAATGCTTGTACTGGGGCAAGCAGTGGATATCCCAAGTCTCCATTAATAATGGTTTATGGACCTTTGCTCCAGGAACTTTTCCGAACCTTTTTTAAACCTGGCTACACTAATAGCTTTTACTACATCCTCTGGTAACAAATTCCAGATTTTGATTACACGTTGAGTGAAGTAGCTTCATTGCATGTCTTTCTATATTTTGATGGCATAAACAATCGATCTACGTTTACCCGTTCCACTCCATTTATTAATTTATAAACCTCTATCATATCTCCCTTCAGCCATCTCTTTTCTAGGTTGAATAGCCCTAACCTTTTTAGCCTCTCTTCATAGGGGTACCATTCCAATCCCTTTACCATTTTGCGGCTCTTTTCTGTACCTTTTCTAAAAGCACTATATCCTTTTTAAGATACAAGCAACCAGAATTGCACACAATATTCAAGGTGTGGTCACACCATGGAACGGTACAGAGGCATTATTATATCCTTTGTTTTATTTTCCATTCCTTTCCTTGTGATACCAAGCATTCTATTTGCGTTCTTGGCCGCTGCTGCACACTGGGAAAAGGATTTCAACATGTTATCCATGATGACACCTAAAGCTTTTTCCTGGGTGGTGGTTCCTAAGGTGAATCCTTACATTGTCTAATCATAGTTTGTGTTGTTCTTCCCTAGGTGTATAACTTTGCACTTGTCCACAATAAATTTCCTCTGCCATTTGGATGCCCAGTCTTCAAATTTATCAAGGTCCTCTTGCAATTTTTCACAATCTTCATGGGTTTTAAGAACTTTGAATAATTTTGTGACATCTGCAAATTTGATTGCCTCACTCATTATTCCCATTTCCAGGTCATTTACAAATATGTTAAAAAGCAGCAGAAGCAGCACATATCCCTGGGGTACTCCACTATTTACCTTTTTCAACTGGGAAAATTGGCCATTTAACCTCCTACTCTCTGCAGTTGCCTCCTATCCCATGACTTTTTAATTTTGCCAAAAGTCTCTCTCATGAGAGAACTTGTCAATGGCTGAAAATCCAGATACACTATATATATAACAGCTGACTCACCTTTGTCTACTGTTTATTCACACATTCAAAAAAACATAATAGATTAGTAAGACAAGACCTTCTTCCTTGGTTAAAACCATGTTGGCTATCTCCCATTAAGCCATGACTTATGTTCAGTAATTTTGTTCTTTATAATGGTTTCTATCATTTTTCCTGGTATTGTCGTCAGGCTCACCAGTCTGTAGTTTCCTGGATCACCACTGGAACCCTTCTTAAAAATTTGTGTTATATTGGCCATGCTCCAATCTTCAGGAGGATCTGGATAAATTGGAAGACTGGGCATCCAAATGGCAGATAAAATGTAATGTGGACAAGTGCAAAGTTATGCACCTAGGAAAGAACAACCCACACTATGGTTACACGATAGAAGGTTCCACATTGGGAACCACCACCCAGGAAAACGATTTAGGAGTCATCGTGGTTAACATGTTAAAACCCTCTGCCCAGTGTGCAGCAGCGGCCAAGAAAGCAAATAGAATGCTAGGTATCATAAGGAAAAGAATGGAAAATAAAACAAAGGATATTATAATGCCTCTGTATCGTTCCATGGTACGACCGCACCTTGAATATTGTGTGCAGTTCTGGTCGCCGTATCTTAAAAAGGATATAGCGTTATTAGAAAAGGTACAGAGAAGAGCCACCAAAATGGTAAAGTGGACGGAAGGCTACTCCTATGAAGAGAGGCTACAAAGGTTAGGGCTCTTCAACCTGGAAAAGAGACGGCTGAGGGGAGATATGATAGAGGTCTATAAATTAATGAATGGAGTAGAACGGGTAAACATAGATCAATTGTTTAGAATATAGAAAGACTAGGGGACATGCAATGAAGCTACAGGGTAAACTATTTAAGACAAATAAGAGAAAATATTTTTTCACTCAACGTGTAATCAAACTCTGGAATTTGTTACCGGAGGATGTAGTAAGAGCTATTAGTGTAGCTGGGTTTAAAAAAGGTTTGGACAAGTTCCTGGAGGAAAGGTCCATAAACCATTATTAAAAAGGGACCCAGGATATCAATGCAAGTAAAGGGAATACAAGCATTGTGGAACCTTTGTCTTTTGGGGATACTGCTAGGTACCTATGACCTAGATTGGCCACTGTTGGAAACATAATACTGGGCTTGATGGACCTTGGTCTGACCCAGTATGGCATATCTTATGTTCTTATGTTCAGATGATTTTAATGATAGTTCACAAATCACTAATAGTAGGTCTGCAATCTCATATTACAGTTCTTTCAACACTTTTGGAAGTATTTAATTTATTTATTTATTTTATTTATTTAACTGTACTTATATCCCGCTTTTCACCGGGTCAAAGCGGTTTAACATAAAAAGGGTGAGGGACAGTAATCAATTCTAGGGTGGGGGCTATCACCAGGGGGGGCCAACATTAATGATCTGAACAGACATTAAGGACATAAACAATGGACATCAATCTCTTAGAAAATAGATCTAAGGATATGTTAGGGGGTCTGGGGAGTAAGTCAGTGATGGATGTTTGTTTCTGGTCTGAGGTATTCCTGGAATAAGATGTTTTTTAGTTGTTTTCTGAATGTTTAGGGATCTCCATTGTTTCTGATATGACTTGGTAGAGAGTTCCAGAGGGATGGTGCGTACAGTTCGAAGGCTCTGTTGCAGGTCCGTTGATTGTATTTAGTCCGTTTGTGGGGGATGGTGAGGGAGTTGCTAGTGGTTTGTCTGGTTGTTCTGTTGTGGGTGGGTTGGGGCAGTAGAGTGCGGAGCTGGGAAGTCTGAGTTTGATAAAGGGCTTTGTGGAAAAGTAGGGCAGATTTGTATTTGATTCTTGCTTCGAGAGGGAGTATGTGCAGTTCTCTCAGGACTGGGGTGATGTGATCTTGTCTTTTTGGTTTCTGGATAATTCTTGCTGTGGTATTTAAGGCAGTTTGTAGTGGGTTGGTGTGGGAGGCAGGTAGTCCGTGGTAGATTATATTGCAGTAGTCCAGGTGGGGGAGCGTCATGGCTTACATGACTGTCCTGAAGCCCTGCGGTTCAATGAGAGGCCTGAGGCACTTTTTTTGCCTTTGTATACGATCTGGTCCACATGATTTGCATACTTCAGATTATCAAATAGTTGTAATACATCTTCCCAGTGTATCGTTATTTCTTTCAATTCTTCTGCAGCATCAACTTTAAATACCATTTCAATGATGGGTAGCATCACTACATCTTCCTCAGTATAGATCGAAGCAAAGAATTCATTCAGCCTCTCCACTATGGCTTTGTCCCCTCTTAGTGTCCCTTTTACTCCTCTATCATCGAATGGTCCAACTGCTCTGTCAGAGGATTTTTGCTATGACTGTACTTGAAAAAGTCTTTACTATGTGTTTTTGCTTCCACAGCAAACTTCTTCTCAAATTCTTTCCTTGTCTGCCTTATCAATGCCTTGCATCTATTTTGCCAGTGCTTGTGTTGTTTCCAGTTTTCGTCATTTGGCTCCTTTTTCCATTTCCTGAAAGATGTTGTTTTGGCAACACTTTTAAACCATGCTGGCAGTTTTTTGGACTTTCTTCCACTTTTCTTAAAAAGTGTGGAATACATCTTGCCTGAGCTTCCAAGATAGTATTTTTAAACAAAACCCATGCTATATATAAATCCTTAACCTTTGCAACTGCTCCTTTTAGTTTTTCCTTAAATATTTTCCTCATTTTATCATAACCTCCCTTTTGAAGGTGCGAAAAAAATGAAGGAAATATTGATACATCTGGAAGATGTATTACAACTATTAGATAAACTGAAGAGTAGAAAATCACCTGGGCCGAATGGTATACATCCAAGGGTGTTGAAAGAACTGAAATATGAGATTGCAGACCTGCTATTAGTAATCTGTGAACTTTCATTAAAATCATCTGTAATACCTCAAGATTGGAGGCTTGCCAATGTAACGCCAATTTTTAAAAAGGGTTCCAATTTAACGCCAATTTCTAAAAAGGGGTGATACGGGAAACTACAGACCGGTGAGCCTGATGTCAATACTGGGAAAAATGGTAGAAACCATCATAAAAAACAAAATTATGCAGCATGTAGTCATGGCCTAATGGGAGACAGCCAACAAGACTTTAGAAAAGGAAGATCTTGTCTTACTAATCTGTTATGTTTTTTTGAAGGTGTGAATAAACAGGTAGACAAAGGTGAGTCAGTTAATATAGTGTATCTGGACTTTCAGAAAGCCTTTGACAAGGTCCCTCATCAGAGACATTTGGCAAAACTAAAGAGTCATGGGATAGGAGGCAGTGTACTATTGTGGATCAGGAACTAAATGGCTAAATGGCCAATTTTCCCAATGGAGAAAGGTGAATAGTGGTGTACCCCAGGGATCTGTGCTGGGTCCGCTGCTTTTTGACATATTCATAAATGACCTGGAATAGGGAATAACGAGTGAGGTTATCAAATTTGCAGATGACACAAAACTATTTAAAGTTGTTAAAACCCAAGAAGATTGTGGAAAATTGCAAGAGGATCTTGATAAATTGGAAGACTGGGCATCAAAATGGCAGATGAAATGTTATGTGGACAAGTGCAAAGTTATGCACCTAGGGAAGAACAACCCAAACTATGGTTACACGATGCAAGGTTCCCCATTAGGAACCACCACCCAGGAAAAAGATTTAGGCGTCATTGTGGATAACATGTGAAAACCCTTGGCCCAGTATGCAGCGGTGGCCAAGAGAGCAAATAGAATGCTAGGTATCATAAGGAAAGGAATGGAAAATAAAACAAATGATATTATAATGCCTCTATACCGTTCCATGGTGAGACCGCACCTTGACTATTGTGTGCAATTCTGGTCGCCGTATCTTAAAAAGGATATAGCGTTATTAGAAAAGGTTCAGTGAAGAGCCACCAAAATGGTAAAGGGGATGGAAGGATTCCCCTATGAAGAAAGGCTAAAAAGGTTAGGGCTCTTTAAGCTGGAAAAGAGGCGGCTGAGGGGAGATATGATAGAAGTCTATAAATTAATGAACGGAGTGGAACGGGTAAACGTAGATCGATTGTTTGCATTATCAGAATATAGAAAGACTAGGGGACATGCAATGAAGCTACAGGGTAAACTATTTAAGACTAATAAAAGAAAATATTTTTTCACTCAAGGTGTAATCAAACTCTGGAATTTGTTATCAGAGGATGTAGTAAATGCTGTTAGTGTAGCTGGGTTTAAAAAAGGTTTGGACAAGTTCCTGGAAGAAAAGTCCATATACCATTATTAAGAAGGGATCCAGAATATCAATGCTTGACCCAATACAAGCATTGTGGAACCTGTGCCTTTTGGGGAAACTGCTAGGTAAGTATGACCTAGATTGGCGACTGTTGGAAACAGGATAATGGGCTTGATGGACCTTGGTCTGTCCCAGTATGGCATATCTTATGTTCTTAAGTAATCCTTTGTGACTCAATATGCCCTCTCTAATATAGAGTGCAACTCCTCCACCAAGTTGATCTGCTCTGTTATTACGATATAGTTTGTATCCAGGTATCACAGTGTCCCACTGGTTGTCCTTCTCTCTCCTCCCCTCCCTCCGCCATCAGCCCATTTCCAGTCCTAGTCCCCAGTCTTCTTCTAGGGTCTGCAGTTCTCAACCTGCCATACATGGCCACATAGACGAAGAGCCCCCCGCAGAGTGGCCCGAAGCCCGGCGTCCCAACTCACCTCCGCACAGCTGCTAAAGAGTGGCATTTTCCTCCTCTCCTGCAGCTGTTAACTTGCAGCCCTCCTTTATTTTGAGTGCCAGGAGGTTAAATGGGAGCATTTCCTGCCTTGGTAAGACAGGAAGAGCCTCTGTTTAATTTTATGAAAATATTAATGACTCTGGTGTAAACTCAGTTTATTCTTCCCTCTGAAAGAATCACAGCCATGAAACAGGCACTTTTTTGCACCTTGTTCATGGTCAGAAGCAGGTCTAGCCACAGACACCTCACGCTTGTGCCGTTCTGAACTTAGAAATACAGAAACATGATGGCGGAAAAAGACCACATGGCCTATCTAGTCTGCCCTTCCATATCATCTACAATAGTTCCCTTTTTTCCTTTAAAGATCCTCTGAGTTTGTCCCATGCCTTTCAGAATTCAGATACTGTCCTCATCTCTACCACCTCCACTGGGAGACTATTCAACGGATCCACCACTCTTTCCGTAAAGAAATATTTCCGCATATTACTTCTGAGTCTATTCCCTTTCACTCTCATCCTATGTTCTCTCATAGCAGAGCTTGCTTCCAATTGAAGAGACTGTCCTCCTGTGCATTTATGCCAATGGGGTATTTAAACATCTCTATCATATCTCCTCTATCCTACCTTTCCTCTAAAGTTTACATTAAGTCTGTCCTCATATGCTTTATTAAAAAGTCCACTAACCATTTTGGTAGTCACCCTCTGGACAGACCCCAACCTGTTTATACCCTTTTGAAGTTACGGTCTCCAGAATTGCACACAATACTCCATATGAGCTCACACCAGAGACTTATATGGAGGCACTATCACCTCCTTTCTTCTGCTGACCATTCCTCTCCCTATGCACCCAAGCATCCTTCTAGCTTTCACCATCACCTTTTCTACCTGTTTAGTGACTTTAAGATCATCAGATACAATCATGTCCATGTTCCACTCTTCTTTTGAGGACAGAAGTACTTCACCCCCTATACTGTACTACTTCTTTGGATTTTTGCAGCTCTAATGCTTGATCCTGCATTTTTTTAGCATTAAATCTCAGTTTCCAAATTCTAGACCATGCTTCAAGCTTAGTTAGATCCCTCCTCATTTTATCAACTTCTTCCTGGGTGTCTACTCTGTTGCGGATTTTGGTATCATCTATAAACAGGCAAACTTTACCCAACAGCCTTTCCGCAATGCCACTAACAATGTTAAAAAAAATTGGACCAAAGGACAAATCCTTGAAGCACACCACTGGTAACCTCCTTCTCCTCAGAATGAGCTCTGTTTACCTTTACCCTTTGTTGCCTCCCACTCAACCAATTTCTAACCCAATCAGTAACTTTATGGTCCATCCTTCAGGTGCTCAGTTTGTTTATAAGTCGCCAGTGCAGAATGATGTCAAAGGCTTTACTGAAATCCAAGTACACCACATCTAGAGCTTGCCTTGGTCCATCTCCCTGGCCATCCAGTCAAAGAAGTCAATCAGATTTGTTTGGCAAGACCTAACTCTGATATATCCATGCTGCCTTGGTTCCTGCAATCCATTGGACTCCAGAAACCTCACTATTCTCTCTTTCAGCAGTGCTTCTAATAATTTACTCACCACAGAGGTTAGACTAACTGGCCTCATCCTTACTTCCATTTTTGGATAAAGGGACCACATGTGCCTTTCTCCAGTCATCTGGGATTACTCCTGAGTTCAAAGAAGCATTGAAGAGGTCAGTCAGTGGAGTCTCTAGAACATCCCCCAGTTCCTTCAGTATTCTCGGATGTATCCCATCCGGTCCATTCACTTTGTCTAGTTTTAGTTTAACTAGTTCCTCATGAACACAGTCTTCTGAAAACTGATTGAGATCTCCATCACTTCTATTCCTATTTGAGGGTGTTTTTTGAGGTCCTGCTCTGGGCCTTTTATCTGTGAACACTGTGATAAGGAAGCTTATCATAGCTCAGGAAGGAGCTATAGAAAAGGTGAAGTGACTCTGAACAAGCAACCTGTCAGTTCTGGTAGAAATAAGAAAACAGAATTTTCCCATAAAAGACTACCAGTCCTAGAATGCACCAGGTTTCCAGCAGCCATTAGAGGAGCTGAAGGGGGAAACGTGTGTTCAATCAGGAGGGCTATGAGGTAATCCCTAAGCACTCATCTCAAAGGGCAGGGCCTGATTCACCACAGCTGCGCTGTGTTAGGGAGGAGCACTCATCTAAGCAGAATAAAGGTAGAGTTTATTCTACAGAGAAGCAGCTTGAGCTTCATCATCTGGAGGATCATCAGAAGCAGAAGCCAAACCGGACGGACAGAGGGAAAGAAACCCTTTGGAAGAAAGAGGAGAAAAGCCTTTGAGAGGTCTAGAAGAGTCCAGAGCAGTACGTATACTGGGAGGCATTCCAAGGGCCAGCATACACCATTGGACTGGGGAAAGCCAGAGGAATGGTGCTGCAGAGCTAGGAATCTCCAGACGGTACCTGTGAGGGAGACGGCTGCACGTGGAAGGAACCCTAAGACCCGTGCCAGAAGGTATGTGAAGAGAGATCCAGTGTCCAGGGATCTGGATTGGAAGGCTGGACATAAGAACTGGACTACATACTGGCCAGGCTATATAGAGAGGAACTCTAACAGCAATGGAAGATCAGATATGAACACTGATCTATGCCCTAGCTATAACCTTGAAAGACAGCAGGGAAACAAGTATTCTCCTGAAAGCGCTCCATTGGGAGATTCATCTGTGCCAATCCATGATATTGAACCCATGCTTGTTGAAGAAGAGGGGGTGATAGCAGATGAAGAATCTGTTTACATGGACTGCTCTCTGTCTAAACTCCTTTGGTGATTTTCTGTTATAAAGTACAGCAACCATCACAAAGAAATACAAACTTGTTCTTTAATCTACTCTGAAAAGCTCCTGGGTAGGATTTTTAGCCACGCAGTAGAAAGCAAGCCAGCTAAGGGGTTTCAGCTGGATAACTGCTAGCAATTGAGCCTTACCTAATTGCTTGTGAGCTAGGAGAGAATCACTTCTGGGAAGATATAAGAAGTTTACCTGAAAAGAACAGTTTTTTTTCTTTCTTTGTGGCTTTTGGGTTTGTTGTTTGATATATACTAAGAGAATATTAGCTAAAGCCTACAGAAAAGACCAGTTTGTTGCCAACCAGGTCTTATTTCTTTTGCTTTGATTGCCTGACAAGTTCAAATGTTGTTTTCCTCATTTTGTTTTTTTCAAGTTTAACACTGAAAGCAAGTAACCTGATTTCTGTGCTACCAAGCATATCTGTGTTGGGAGAAATAACCCCATAAATAAATATCTTATTGGCTTTACCCAAAAGCACAACTAATTATTGTGAGCAGCTGTGTCTGGTGTGAATGAACTGCATTGCCCACAATCCCTTGCAAATCATATAGAAATATGCACTTGCCAAGACTGTGAAGATTCTCACCCAGGTAGCCGTCTGACAAATGGCGTAGTTTTTCGGATTGCTTTTGCACAAAGGGGATTTACTTGCTGAGGATTACAACTAAAGTTCAAGTTTAAAGCTGGAAAAAAAGATTTTCCCTCAACTGCACTTTGGAGGAGAAGTGGATGTTCCAGGCAGCTGTCCCAGGAGGAAAAGACCCTGTGCAGAGCTGGATTCATCACGGACACAAGATAATAAGTACCTGGGCATGTCTAGTGGTGGATGGGAGTAAGGCACAGGGGTAATTGAAAAAAAAAAGTAGAAAAAAAACACACCTGTTTGGAAGGTGGTGCACTTTGTCTTTTTTCTTTGTTTCTTGCAGGGATCATGATGGATCCGAGGGAGATGGCTAGCTGGATGGCAGCCCAGTTTAGCAGGCAACATGAGCTAGCACAGCAGGCTCAGGACACTGCTATGAAATGGACCAGCAGAGGCCAGTGCTTGATCTGGTGCAAGCCCTAGTTCAGCTGCAGAACCAAAGTGGAACAGATGCAAGACCAGCAGTAAATACTGGTACACCACATGTGGACAGTGTGGGACTCAATCAAGGAATTGGGGCATTTAGTTTTGGGAAGCTAACTCCGGATGATAATGTTGATGATTTTCTAGAGTCTTTTGAAAGAGTGGCACAAGCATTAGCATGGCCAGAGACCCAGTGGGCAGTAAGGCTGGCAGCCTCATTAACTGGAGAGGCGTTTGCAGCTTATAGAGCAATGCCAGCAGCCCAGGCTTTGAATTATAAGGATGTAAAGGCTGCTATTAGAGATCGCCTAGGGTTGTCTATTTCAGAGTATAGGCGAATGTTTAGAGCTACTACATTGAGAGTGGGTGAAACACCCAGGGCTCTGAGTCAGAGAATCAGAGGTTTAGCTGTAAAATGGTTGGAGCCTGAGCAAAAGACGGTAGAAATGTTATTAGACATTATAATGCTTGAACAATAATGTCTGCGGTCCGTAAAGATTTGCACACTTTCCTTATACAGCAAAATTGCCAAAATCTTGGAGAGGCAACCATGCTAGCAGAGAGATTCTTGGAAGCCACGCAGGCTTGCCATAGAATGGGTGGCCCTCTGAAGATTGGTGCTGAGGCAAGATGTGCTGTATCAGAAAAGAAAATAATTAAAAATGTTTCTGAAAATGAATGTACTGTATCAAACCAGATGACACAGTGGAATAGAAAGAAATGTTTCAAGTGTGGAAAATGGGGACATTTAAAAAAAGGATGCCAGACACACACTAGCTTAATGGGTGTGGATTTAAAACAGCCCAAAGAGGGATTTCTTTTGATGGTTGATGTGCAAGGAATTACCACAAATGCTTTGTTAGACTCTGGGGCAGACTAGAGTATGATGTCAAAAAGGCTTTGGAAGAGGATAGAGGCCCAAGAAGGATTTGTGCCTAGAACCCCTGAAAGCCAAGTTCACATCAGATGCATTCATGGTGCTGCATCATCATATCCCACCTATAGGCTAAAGGTTAAGTGCCTGGGGAAACAAGAGGAAGTCCTGTTAGCAGTGGTGCCTAGGCTACCCTTTGATTTGGTTCTAGGAAGGGACTGGCCAAGATTTAAGCAGGGGCTAGTGAAAGGGCTAGGAAAGAAGGAGGGAGAAGGAATAATGGAAATAGCTCCCGGGCCTTTCTTTGGAAGTCCTCAGTCCCTAGCTAAAAAGATGGTTAGGCTTCCAGAAGGCCAAACTATGGATAATAAGAGGGGCCTTGTATCCACCCGCTCGCAGGCTAAGGTAGAGAGCCAGCAGAAGGAGGAGGGGGAGCAGGCAGAGTTATTAGGAGACTTACCCTCTCATGATGATTTAATAACCCCATCATCTGGTAAAGAAAGAAAGTTGAAAGCACAAAAGCGGCGTGAGAGACTTTGCAGAGCACAGGGTAGGGCTGAGATGTTAGCTGGTCAAAGTTTACCCTGTGTGCCAGCTGAGTTAGTGGCAAAGTTCCTAACTTTCCACAAGAGCAGCGAGCTGATCAAGCTCTCACCCGAGCTTTTAAGTATGCTCAGGAGGTCAGAGAGGAATTGCCCAGATTCAGACTAGATAATGACATATTATATAGAGAGAGTCAGGACCCCAGGAATGGGACCATACGTAAACAATTGGTGGTACCCACAACTTTCAAAGGGCTAGTACTTAGATTAGCACATGATCATCCAGTTGGAGGTCATAAAGGGATGCAAGGAACGCTGGATCAAATACTTATGCATTTTTACTGGCCAGGTATTTTCAAAGAAACTGCCCAGTTTTGTGCTGCATGTCCAGCGTGTCAGCGAGTTACAGCGGCTCACCCACCGGTGGTGCCTTTGATTCCCATGCCAATTATCACAGACCCAATTGGTCGCATTGCCATGGATATTGTAGGCCCATTAGTCAAAACGCCCCGAGGTTTCCAATACATCCTAGTTATGGTAGATCAGGCAACAAGGTTTCCCTGGGGCATACCATTGAGGCATGTTTCTGCTAAAACAATAGCTTTAGAGCTAGTAAAATTGTTTTGTGAAGTGGGATTCCCAAGAGAGGTGTTGACTGACCGAGGGTCCAATTTTGTATCCAAATATTTGGCCCAGGTCTGGGATGCCTTTGGCATTCATCACGTGAAAACCTCAGCCTACCATCCACAATCAAACGGTTTGGTGGAGAGATTCAACCAAACTCTCAAACAAATGTTGAGAAGGAGGTTAGCAGGAGAGGTAAAAGAATGGGATATGTTATTGCCCTTTGCCTTATATGCCTGCAGGGAAAGAATTCAGGTATCCCTAGGTGTAACTCCATATGAACTGATGTATGGTAGGGTTCCACGGGGTTTGTTAAATATTTTGAGGGAACAATGGATTGATCCTGAACCAGGAAGTCAGGAGGTGCCACAGTTTCTAAGTGCGCCAGAAAGGGTGGTATGATAGAAAGGCCAAAAGCCGCCAATTAAGCATTGGTGAAAAGGTTTTGGTTCAAGTAGCAGGTATAGCCCCAAAATTTGAAGTACAGTGGAAAGGGTCATGGAAGGTTGTTAAACAAGTGAGCCTGATTCAGCACAGCTGCGCTGTGTTAGGGAGGAGCACTCATCTAAGCAGAATAAAGGTAGAGTTTATTCTACAGAGAAGCAGCTTGAGCTTCATCATCTTCATCATCAGGAGGATCATCAGAAGCAGAAGCCAAACCGGACGGACAGAGAGGGAAAGAAACCCTTTGGAAGAAAGAGGAGAAAAGCCTTTGAGAGGTCTAGAAGAGTCCAGAGCAGTACGTATACTGGGAGGCATTCCAAGGGCCAGCATACACCATTGGACTGGGGAAAGCCAGAGGAATGGTGCTGCAGAGCTAGGAATCTCCAGACGGTACCTGTGAGGGAGACGGCTGCACGTGGAAGGAACCCTAAGACCCGTGCCAGAAGGTATGTGAAGAGAGATCCAGTGTCCAGGGATCTGGATTGGAAGGCTCGACATAAGAACTGGACTACATACTGGCCAGGCTATATAGAGAGGAACTCTAACAGCAATGGAAGCTCAGGTATGAACACTGATCTATGCCCTAGCTATAACCTTGAAAGACAGCAGGGAAACAAGTATTCTCCTGAAAGCGCTCCATTGGGAGATTCATCTGTGCCAATCCATGATATTGAACTCATGCTTGTTGAAGAAGAGGGGGTGATAGCAGATGAAGAATCTGTTTACATGGACTGCTCTCTGTCTAAACTCCTTTGGTGATTTTCTGTTATAAAGTACAGCAACCATCACAAAGAAATACAAACTTGTTCTTTAATCTACTCTGAAAAGCTCCTGGGTAGGATTTTTAACCACGCAGTAGAAAGCAAGCCAGCTAAGGCGTTTCAGCTGGATAACTGCTAGCAATTGAGCCTTACCTAATTGCTTGTGAGCTAGGAGAGAATCACTTCTGAATCTATGTGGGAAGATATAAGAAGTTTACCTGAATAGAACAGTTTTTTTTCTTTCTTTGTGGCTTTTGGGTTTGTTGTTTGATATATGCTAAGAGAATATTAGCTAAAGCCTACAGAAAAGACCAGTTTGTTGCCAACCAGGTCTTATTTCTTTTGCTTTGATTGCCTGACAAGTTCAAATGTTGTTTTCCTCATTTTGTTTTTTTCAAGTTTAACACTGAAAGCAAGTAACCTGATTTCTGTGCTACCAAGCATATCTGTGTTGGGAGAAATAACCCCATAAATAAATATCTTATTGGCTTTACCCAAAAGCACAACTAATTATTGTGAGCAGCTGTGTCTGGTGTGAATGAACTGCATTGCCCACAATCCCTTGCAAATCATATAGAAATATGCACTTGCCAAGACTGTGAAGATTCTCACCCAGGCAGCCGTCTGACAACACGTAACAGAAATATTTGTTAAGCAATTTTGACTTTTCTTCATCAGCTTAAACATATTCACCCCCCCTCACCCTTGAGTCTGACAATACCACTTTTGTCCTTCCTCCTCTCATTAACATATCTGAAAAATGTCTTATCCCTCCATTTTATTACCTTAGCTTTTTCTTCTTCTTTTTGTATCTGTGCTTTCCTGACTACTTTGCTAGCTTCTCTATGTTTATCCAAATATAGATGGCTGTCTTAATTTCTCTGTGATCTCATGTATTTTATGAAGGCCTCCCTCTTTTTCTTCACCTTTTCAGTTACTTCTTTTGAGAACCTTAGCGGCCTCCTTTTATTTTACATTTATTTACCTTTCTAACAAAGAGGTTTGTTACCTTTAAAATATCCCTTTTTACTTTTGCCCACTGTTTTTCTACATCACTCAAACGACTCTTTGTGGTATTATTCCATCTCAGCAAAGTAAGTATTCCTAAAGTCTCAGACCCTCACTTTTGAATGGATTTTATCAGCCTTAGTTTTAATACTGAGCCACACTATCTGATGATCACTGGATGAGAGATATTTTCCCACTCAGACATGATATCAGAAACACTTTTCCCATTGGTAAGCACCAAGTCCAGTATGGCCCCTTCATTTATTTTTATTTTTATTTATTTATTTGTACATTTTTCTATACCGCCCCTTCCAGAGATCAGGGATGGTTTACAAAGAACAGAACAATAATAATAAAATGAATCTTATTATTATTTCATGTCTGGGTTCTATTACCGGTAGCTGGAATTGTTCTCCCTGCAGAGAATCCAGGATCTCCTTACTTCTAGATGCCACCGCAGCAGGGATGTGAGCCATCAACATCCTGCATATTGAAATCACCTAAGAACATAAGATATGCCATACTGGGTCAGACCAAGGTCCATCAAGTCCAGTATCCTGTTTCCAACAGTGGCCAATCTAGGTCATACGTACCTAGCAGTTTCCCCAAAAGACACAGGTTCCGCAATGCTTATACTGGGTCAAGCATTGATATCCTGGGTCCCTTCTTAATAATGGTTTATGGACCTTTCCTCCAGGAACTTGTGCAAACCTTTTTTAAACCCAGCTACACTAACAGCCTTTACTACATCCTCCGGTAACAAATTCCAGAGTTTGATTACACGTTGGTGTTACATTGGCCATCCTCCAATCTTCAGGTATTAGCGATGATCTTAATGATAGTTCACAGATTACTAATAGCAGGTCTGCAATCTCATATTTCAGTTCTTTCAACACCCTTGGATGTATAAAATCCGGCCCAGGTGATTTGCTACTCTTCAGTTTATCTAATAGTTGTAATACATCTTCCCGATGTATCAATATTTCCTTCAATTCTTCCGCACCTTTAAATACCATACAGTCTCTCCGCTATCGCCTTGTCACCTCTTAGTGCCCCTTTAACTCCTCTATCACCTAATGGACCAACTGACTCTCTCACAGGTTTTTTGCTACGAATGTACTTGAAAAAATCATTATTTCGTGTTTTTGCTTCCGCAGCAAGCGTCATCTTAAATTCTCCCTTTGCCTGCCTTATCAATGCCTTGCATTTGACCTGCCAGTGCTTGTGCTGTTTCCAGGTTTCGTTGTTTAGCTCTTTTTTCCATTTCCTGAAAGATGCTTTTTTGACAACAGCCTCTCTGACCTCACCTTTAAACCATGCTGGCAGTTTTTTGGACTTCCTTCCCCTTTTCTTAAAGCATGGAATACAGCTGGTCTGGGCTTCCAAGATAGTATTTTTCAACAACACCCAAGCTTGATGTAAGTCTTTAACCTTTGCAACTGCTCCTTTTAGTTTTTTCTTAACTATTTTCCTCATTTTATCATAGTCTCCCTTTCGAAAGTTAAAAGGTAGTACTGTGGATTTCCTTACTATCCCTCCTCCACTAATTAAATCAAAGGTGATCATGCTATGATCACTATTGCCAAGTGGTCCCAACACCCTTATCTCTTGCACCAGATCTGGTGTTCCACTAAGGACTAGGTATAATATGGCTTCCCCTCTGGTCGGTTCATGAACCAGCTGCTCCAAGAAGCAGTCATTTATTTTATCTAGGAACTTTATCTCCCTAGCATGTCCTGCCGTGACACTGACCCAGTCGATACCGGGGTAATTGAAATCACCCATTATTATTACCACACTGTAACCTTTGTTAGCTTCCTTGATTTCTTTGAGCATTTCACAATCCATTTGTTCGTTCTGGCCAGGCGGTCGATAGTACACCCCCACTGCCATTGCCTTCCCCTTTTTACATGGAATTTCAATCCATAGAGATTCTACAGCAAATTTTGTTTCCTGCAAAACTTTAATCCTTTCTGACTCAATGTCCTCTCTAACAGAGCACAACACCTCCACCAATTTGATGAGCTCTATCATTACGATATAGTTTGTACCCAGGTATCAGTGTCCCACTGGTTGTCCTCCTTCCACCTTGTCTCTGATATTTCAATCATATCTAACCTCTCATTTAGTGCTATATATTCTAACTCTCCCATCTTATGTTTTAGACTTCTAGCATTTGCACACAAGCCTTTTAGAGACTGTATTTTATGCATATTAATTTGGCTATTGGTAGACATGGGTAATTTGGGATCTTTAAGCTCTGTCTGCTCCATACTCGAGGGCATTTGGGCTACTTTACTCTTTTTTGGAACCTCTCTGCTTTTGGTAGTATCCTTCACGGATACATTCTTCCGAACCATCCGCTCTTGGGCGACTGTCGGCTTTCCCCTATTATCTAGTTTAAAAGCTGCTCTATCTCCTTTTAAAGGTTAATGCCAGAAGCCTGGTTCCATCCTGGTTAAGGTGAAGCACATCCCTTCGGAAGAGCCCTTCCTTTCCCCATAATGTTCCCCAGTTCCTAACAAATCCAAACCCCTCATCTCTGCACCATTGTCTCATCCACGCATTGAGAATCCGGAGCTCTGCCTGCCTTTTGGGCCCTGCACGTGGAATGGGAAGAATTTCAGAGAACACTACCCTGGAAGTTCTGGATTTCAACTTCCTACCTAAAAGCCTAAATTTGGCCTCCAGAACCTCCCTACCAGATTTTCCTATGTCATTGGTACCGACATGTACCAAGACAGCAGACTCCTCCCCAGCACTATTTAAGACCTTATCTAGGTGGCACGTGAGGTCCGCTACCTTCTCATCAGGCAGGCATGTTACCAGGCGATCCTCACATCCACCAGCCACCCAGTTATCTACATGCCTAATGATCGAATCACCAACTATAACGGCTGTCCTAACCCTTCCCTCATGGGTACATGGCTCTGGAGAAACTTCCTTGGTGCGAGAGGGTTTTACATCACCTGGAAGACAGGTCCTAGTTACAGGATCACTTCCTGCCACACCAGAGTGATGCTCTCCTGTCACGTGACCTCTCTCCTCCATGACAACAGGGATGCTGCCAGACTGGAGGTGGGACTTCAGGACTATATCCCTGTAGGTCTCGTCTATGTACCTCTCTGTCTTTCTTATGTTTTCCAAGTCTTCTACTCTAGCCTCTAGAGAACAGACTTGTTCCCTGAGAGCAAAGAGCTCCTTGCACCTAGTGCACACGTAAGACCTCTCACCAACTGGGGGAAAATCATACATGTGACACTCAATGCAAAAGACTGGAAAGCCCCCATCTCGCTGCTGGACTGCTGTCTGCATCTTAGTTTTTAGTTTTTGTTTAGATCTTTAAGTTCTTTACTTACTAAGGGTTGCTATGGATATTTATACTAATAAAACTGTACCTAATACGTTTAATATACTTTGTTCACCTGAAGCTTAATTGATCTCAGGTCCTTAGTGTATGACTGATTTGGGTAATGAGCTTCACCTGAGAGCACCTCCTATCAGTAGTACTTCTCCTTGCGTGACAGTACTGTGTAGTACATTTCAGTACTTTTCACTGAAAGGGTGGTAGATGCTTGGAATGTCCTCCCAATGGAAGCAGTGGGGGCAAATATAGTGACAGAATTCAAAATCGCACGGGACAGACACAGTTGATCCCTTTATAACAGGATAAAATCAAAAATAAAATAACTCTCTCTTATATCTCAACAAATAGGGGTGATATCTCAACAAATAAGAGTGACCTACATGGAGTGATGGGTACACCCCTAAACAAAGGCATGGGGAGGGGACCTACATGTAGCGGCATGTACAGCTACTCTTGCCGCCTTGCTGTACAGACTAGATGGATCATACTGGTCTTAATCTGCCATCATATACTATGTGTATGTCTTCTATTAAATCTCCGTCCACTTGAGGGGGATCTGTATATCACTCCAATGCAAATGGATATCCCTTTCCATTTTTCTAGTTTAACCCACAGTGCCTCCTCTCTCCCTGTAATTCTATAGCTTTTTAAATATAGTTCAAGTCCTCCCCTTCTTCCTACCCTGTTCTTTCAGAATAAAGTATAGTAAAGTATAATTGCATCCCAATCATGTTGGTCCTTGGACTATGTCTCTATAATCACCACTAACTCCAAGTCAGCCTCTTTCATTAAAGCTTCAATATCTGAGATCTTATTTACTATGCTATGGGAATTTATACACACTGCTTTAGAAACGTTGCCCCTTTTACCCATTTTTACAGAGGTATTTAATGTTTCACTTACCTGGGGGCTTTCACTTATCTGTGGACTTTCTTCACCCATCCCCAGTGAATCTAGTTTAAAGCCCTCTTCAGTGGGTTAACTAGTCTGCTGCTAAATATACTTTGACCCTTCTTGGACAGATGAATGTCATTTCTGCTCTGCAGCCCTTGGAACATCATCCCATGGTCCAGGAAACCAAAAACTCTCAATGACATCATCCACACAGCCATGCATTCATCCCCAGGATGCGAGCTTCTCTAACTCAACCTTTATCCTTAACATGGAAAGAACACCACCTGCACATCTTTCTGCTTCACCCTCTGTCCCGGAGCCATGAAGTCACTTTTGATATGCTCAGAGGGATACCTAACAATATCATTTAAGCTGACAGGGTTGAGCAACATTGGATAATAGTCAGTAGGTTTTATGAGTCTCAGCAAACTCTCCGTATCATCATGGATTTTGGCATCTGGCAGGCAGCACACATCTCTGAACATCAAGTCTGCTTGGCAGATGGATGCCTCAATACCCCTCAGAAGAGAGTCACCAACCAACGTTACCGTTCACTTCCTTGTGGTCACTGTTTCTGCAAATTTGGGGTGCTCGAGCTCTGGTTCTCCTCTTTCCTGGCATGCTTTCACCTCCTCCACTTCAAGGGCTACATATTGGTTCTTCAATTCAAGGGCTGGAGGAGTTGAAGTGTTGATTCTGCAGGTTCTGGTGACTCATCTCCATCTTTCTTCATTCTGTAGCCTCCCATCTTCATCTCTGTTGGAGAGCTTTGATGTTTCAAGAAGCAGCTCATAAATGTACTTCTAACTGTCTTGAATGCTTCTCAGTCTTTCCACATCTTCTCCGAGCTCCTCCACTTGCTTCCTGAGAGCTTCAGCATGCAGGTATCCTGCACATGGAACTGGTCCTTCAACTGGCATTGGGATCTCTGTCTGGACAGAGGCAGAAGCTGTAATGGGGCAATAGCTTTGGCAATATGATTTTTCCCAGCCATTGTTCATTTACTCAGCTGTCCTTTAAGAGAAAACACAGTTAACCTCTTTTAAGTGTGTTCTAACAGTGCTGTTTTAGGTCCCTGTGTGTAGCTAATTGGGGAGATGCCCTATAAAGCAACAATACTCACATGGGTGGGTGGGAGATGGAGTGGCGGGGGGGGGGGGATCTAACACCTGATGAGGTCAGTTGCTTGAAAGAGCTAGCTGTGAATGGGTAACTGGAACAAAAGACAATGACCTCCAACTGACAGAGCTTTGCCCAGTACCACAAAAAATTCCCCTTTTGCAGTATAGAAAAAGAATTAGCTTTTAAAAATGAAAAACAAAACTCATGTAAGAGTTTATATTTAAAAGCCACACAGTATTACCTTGCTTGCAATTGAGTCCCTGTTAGAAATGCACCATGAGGTGCAATTCCTTTGTTGCACCTAGGGCCCATCTCCACCATGCCCCGCGATATCTGAATGTTCTCATTCTATGTGCTGCTGAAGTGATAAATATGAGTCTCAGAACATTAATATCCAGGAAGTTGCATTGGAGGGGGTTCAGAAGCAGCAGGCCATGTGTGCTGAAGCACATGACCTGCCACATGCCCTGCTGCCACCGTTGTACTAATCAATGGCAGAGGTGGGTGGTCATATGGCTCAATGCAGGAAAGAGAGGGTGATGTGGCTTGACATGGTGGGGGAGGGTAGCATGGCTGGGGCTTATGTTTTATGTTTATGTTTTATTACATTTGATAAAAACCGCCTTTCATATACAGTCAAGGCGGTGCACAATTAAAATAATTCGTAAAAGGAGGCCAATGGCCAATTAAAAAGAAAGGAAATGTACAATTCTTCAAAAGGACAGAGATAGTAAAAGTAAGACGAGACATAGGGAGAAGATAATAGGGGGAGGAGAGAGGAAGAAGGAGGTTACACGAAAGGGGAAGGAACATCAAACGCTAGGGAAAACAAGTGGGTCTTCAGGTTCTTTTTGAATATGTTGAAGTGTGGTTCCAAACGGAGGGGAGGGGGGAGGGCATTCCAAGCAGCGGGTCCAGCAAAAAAGAAGGCGGAGGAGCGTGTGGATTGCAGGTGAGCACGGGAAGGGGAAGGCAAGGTAAGGCGGTTAAGATGAAAGGATCGAGGGGTGTGCCTGGGGGAGTGAAAGTAAATGAGATCCGTGAGATACTGTGGAGTGCTAGTGTGAAATGCTTTATGTACCAGGATGAGAAGTTTAAAGATGGCAGAAACCCTTGGGCCGGCTCTGCAAGCAGGGCAATAGATCTCTGGCAGTTTGCAAAGCTTTAACACTGAAACAAACTGAAATGTAAAAGGGAGAGACAGAGGCACATTTCACAATGGGACCTCGTAGTGCAATCTGGGACGTCAACGACAGAACGTCTGAAATAAAAAGCAGCAGGTGCAGTTCAGTCATGTGTTTGGAAACGTGGACTTGCCCTATAACCCACGTGTATGAAATGTCTATATAGATGTCCTCAGGAAAGCATTTGAGTCCTCAGGCATCTAAAAGCATAATGGTTAGAATAGTAGTTCACAAGTAGAAGAGGCCAGAGTTCAAATCCCAGTATAATTCTTGGGATTTACGGCTAGTCACTTAATTCTCTATGCTCTCTGGATATTTTAAGATGAAAACAAACACTTTTCTCATGCCTATTCATGCCTGGAATAGGTATTAATATGGATGTACCTGCATATGTTTCTAAGATCCAACGGGGAAGTGTAAGTCCATTCCTCCAACACACCCAGATACCTACTTGAACGTCCCTGCACTGGAGAAGTCTGCCAGCATTTGTGGAATGGCCATGGAGAAGTGTCTGAGGTTTTGACCTCCAAATGAAAGCATTTTAAAATGACCTTCATACAAATAAATAAACTGCATAGCAGCTTTATCAACTCACATTTCTGGGTCTCCAAATTTCTGTATGAAATTATGTTTCAAATGTTATAGATTATTTGCAATATTATCTTACCATGACAAAGATGGTGATAGATCTGTTATTTTTTTAAACAGATCAGTTACAAATCACAGAACCTTTTTATGAGTGATGCTGTACAGTTATCTTATTTCTACCGAACTGTTCCTAGTGATTTGCACCTCTGCACTGGCATTATCAGGTTACTAAAGCATTTCAGTTGGACCTGGGTCGGTATCATTGCATCTGATGATGACAGCAGTATAAGAGCTGTCCAGATCCTGAAAGAAGGAATTGTACACAACGGTGGCTGTATTGAGTTCATTGAAACCTTCTCTCATATCAGTGCTATGCCACCAGATAAGATAAATAAAATGAATAAGATAATTCATACATCATCAACTAGTGTGATCATAGTCTACTGTAATAAAGAATATATCTTGAATTTATATAAGAATATATATATGCATATACCTGGTAAAATATGGATCACCACAGCCGAATGGGATATAAACTTAGATTATTCACTGACATTCATGGTGATAAAGAAGAATATTCCAAGCTTCTCAAAATTTATCCGTGAGGTGAATCCTTCCCTCTTTTCAAGTGATGAAGATACTCAGCAATGGTGGAGGAATCTATGTGACAGCCGTTGCCCCACAAGCCTCAGAAGATCCTGCAGTACCAATGAAACCCTGACCCCCCATACATACTGTAACATCAAATACCTTGGGAGCAGCTACAGTGTCTACAATGCTGTGTATGCCCTGGCTTATGCATTGCATGACATGCTTACATCTACCTATGGAGATGACATCATATGGAGTGGACAAAGTCAGAAAGTTTCCGATTATGTACCATGGAAGGTAACATCATTTCTTATAGAAATCTTGTGTTCAGAAAAAATAGCGTATACAGCAAAAGGTATGAAAAGAAAGTCTTCAAGGGAAGAGAAAATGGGCCCTTATTCTCTCAGATAGTCAACCCTCATATCACTGAATTCAGCTCAGGTTTTGATAGCTCTGCTAGAAGAGGAACAAAGTTGAGAGGAGGAACATGAAATGAAGTGTACTTGTGCTGATAGAGCTGAATTTACTCTTAAGGTGCCCACGGGTTAATTGTGTGTGGGAATTTCCTGAATAACTGCTGCTCCAAAACAAATGGTGCTGCTACGCCCCCGCCCCCCCCCCCCCCCACCAATCACCTCAGCCCAGATTATCCCCTAAATCTCCTCTCCTCGTAAACAGACGGTCTAGATGAAGGCATGGAAGCAATGCTCTGGTGCCTAATAGAATTTGGCTCTGGAGACAGTTGCCCACAATCAGGGCCTGGGTGCTGACATGAATGAAAACATTAAGGTACACCAGTGCTGCAGAGAATGAAAGGTGACTTCTGCACACCAGAGTATATTTTGTTTTTGGGGAAGGAGAAGGATACCAGGATCTTCAAACCATTTGAGATGAAGAAAACCATCTCTTCATATCTATGGTCATGGATTGCAGGTTTTTTTTAAATCTTAGGTATTGTCACGCCCATAGCCCCTTACATGCAGTATGGAGGGGCGTGGTTGTCATTAGAGAAATTTACCTTTAGGTTTTTAACTGACTGATTGCCTTGTAATGCCTTATGGGAAAGGTAGTCAGTCAGAAAGTATTCAACCTCAGGTAAAAAAAAATACACCTTTGTAGTTGCCTTGAGTGGTAAGGTAATGACAGTTTATTAACTGAAAAAACATGCGAAGGTTCACAAATTCCACCTTTGGATTATTTCTCCAGGATACTTGTAAATGAACATCAGGATATAAATGAATTCCAAACAAAACAGCTTGCAATGTTCTCCAATATAAACATAAATACTTTAACAGCCCCTGCTATCAGGCATGGCTTGCAGTGCTGATCAAACAAACAGAAAACAGCTTTTCCTAAAGCAGGTTTCTTTTTTTCTCAGTCCAGAACACTGTTTGTCTTCTTAAACATAGAAAAACTTTCAACAAGGCAGTTAAACTCTTCACAGGCAAGCAATTCTCTATGCAAGGTTTTCTTATAAACAGCCAAACAAAAGCTTTTCTTACTTTCACCATTAATACAGCTTCCGGCTGAGCACTGCTCTGGCTCACAGCTGATTCACCAACTTAATTAGGCAGCTTCGACTTGCACAGTAAAAAAAAAAAGGTATTTTGCCTTTAACTCAGGACCTTCACAAGTTAACCACAGGCTCTTAAGGCTACAGGACACTGGAGGTTTTCCTTACGGTTAACTCCCTTTCAACACCTCTGTATTGGAAGACTGGCATAAAGAGCAATCCATGTATGAGACTTCTTCTAAAGCTATGTCTGGTTCACCCAGTTGCATTGGCACATCCTCTGTTTCTGGCTCAGAGGGCTTAGCTGTCTGCCTTCCATTAGGGCTAAGGCTGTCTCTGGCAATTCTGTAGTGCTCAGAATTAGGCAAGCTTCTAATGCTCATACCTGGGTCAAAGCTTGTAGCAGCTTCTCCTCTCTCATGCTCTGGCCACCATTCACTGGTGCTTCCACGTCCTGTTCTCCAACCTGTGTTCCTGGTTCCTGCTGTTCTCACTGATCCAGATCCAGTTCCATTCCTCTTCCATTTGGCACTCCTACTGCTCTCACGTTCTCTCTCTTTCCTCTTCTTCTTCCTCTCCTGCCTCTCCCTTCTGAATAAACGGACCTAGTCTTAAACCTCTCAGGTGCCTGCTCCACCCCCTCTCCTCTCAGGTGTTGGAGATCAAACTGCCTCGTGGCAGCTGAGTGATTGGGGAATTCAGTGATGTAAGGGTTCCTTACCCTGAGCCTGTATTCCCTCTCTTTTCCTCCACTAGGGGCATTCTGCAACCTATTGTAGCTAGGAATTACCTGCTTTCTAGGTGTAAAGGGAGTTTTGTGTCTCTGACCTGGTAAAATAGGTCCTTTTATAAGGGTAAATTCCTTCTCTTTATCCCTAACTCTTGGGTCCTAATAAGCTTCCTTATCACAGTATGTAAGTGCATGCAAACCCTACCCAGTATTCAAGTATGTAACGCATGCAGATGTTGACTTGGAATACTGAGGTTACTTACAGCTGGAAATAGTAGGCATATGCAGTCATTCGAAATGACTTTGGTAATGCTAGCAATATATCCTATGTTATTTCATATAGGAGATCTTTTATAAAAGTGTGATATGCAGCTAATGCATTATTTAATGCTCGATAACTGCATATTCTGGCCTGCGGTAAAAGTTACTGAGGGGTGACAGTTAATACATGCTGATTTTCACACTAACTGCCAATCACACATTAGGTTGATGAACAGGCAGGTTAGGGATGGAGAGTTGGTGTGATGAGCACAAGGCCATTAATGTGGGGGGAGGGGGCAACATATCGCTCAGTAACTGTCAATGTTGCAATCAGTGCAGATTGATTTACCTCTACTCAATAGATGGAGATAGCTGCATCCGCAGTGGTAGTGCCGTGAACTGTGTGTTAGCTGCTCGGATCATGCTGGTCACATCCATGACAGTTACCATGGAAGCTTTGCATTTAAAGCATGCTTGTTTTTCCACTAACTGTGCTTTAAATGAAAACAAAATTTACACATTTTAGTAAAAGAGCCGCATAGCTTTAAAAAGGAAACTACAGAAAACAACCCAAAATGTTTGTTTTTTTATTGGCAAGAATAGGGCACATTTGTTACTTAACTTGTACT
Source organism: Ichthyophis bannanicus (assembly GCA_033557465.1). Lineage (NCBI taxonomy): Eukaryota > Metazoa > Chordata > Amphibia > Gymnophiona > Ichthyophiidae > Ichthyophis > Ichthyophis bannanicus. The sequence goes on along the minus strand of CM066051.1, from coordinate 20,462,103 downwards.
ACTGTATTCATAAGAGCATAAGAAAAAAACATGCTGAGTCTGACCAAGGTCCATCAGGCCCAGGATCCTCTCTACAACAATGGCTAGTTCGACTCACACGTACTCAGCAGATCCCAAAAAGTAGGTCTATTACATGTAGTTCATTTCTATGGCTGAGCAATGGGATCTCCCAAGTTTACTAAATTTATGGCGGTTTCATTCAGGACCTTGATTTCATGGTATATCCTTTTTGTTTTTATGTTCTTTGAAAGGCTTAACAATCATTCCCTATTTAACTATTTTACCTCATTTATAATTTTATAAACTTCTATCAAAGCCCCTCTCAGTCCCCTTTTCTCCAAGCCAAGAGCCCAAAAAGCAGATGCTTCAACCATGGTATCATTTATATCGCCCTTCTCTGAACCTTTTCTAGTTTTGCTATGTCCTTTCTGAGACAAGATTACCAGAACTGCACAGAAGACTCAAGCTGTGGTCACACCAGGGAGCTCTACAAAGACATAATCACATTCTGATAATGATATTGCATCCTGTCTTGCAAGATCGTTGACATTCCATTTGCATGGCACACTGCGCTGAAAATGTTAAAGTGCTGTCCACAATGACTCTAAGATCCTTTTTCTGGGAGATGCTTTCTAATTCCAAACCTAGCTTTTAGTACCTGTAGTTCCGATTATTCTTTCCCAATGTACATCACTTTGTACACCATTTAGATTCCCATCTCCTAATGAAACAGATAATGTACTACTGAACCAGCTCATACCAGATGGATACACCCTCATCCACGGCCCTGGATCCAAACGAAGAGGCAGGGGGTGTGATGATCACAGCCAAGGCAAACCTCAAATTCTGATACCATGCAACTGAGAATACAAATGAAACTGACGCCCACACCATAACAAACAAACAGCTAACCATTAACCTCACGTACAGGACACCAACCACTACCTCCAACAACCTTTCAAACATCCTGGAGTGCTCACGGCCTCTAACATGAACAAATACCTCCTAGTCCTAGGAGGCTTTAATCTCACATCATTACAACCAAAACATGTCTCCTCATTCCTGGAAGCAATGTTAGCAATTAGCCTCAACCAGCACGTACAAACATTCACGCATGAAAATGCAACACCCTCAACCTGATTTTCTTCAACAACCATACAACCAAAACTGACCTCCCTTTCTCCGTTTTAAAACACCCAGTACCATGGTCTGACTACAAATTAATTAGCTTCTCCCTCTCCCATGCCAACCCTAGCATGCCCCCCATTTATCAACCAATGAAAAGATGATTCAAGCAGTTCAACCAGGCCAATCTTTTACAAGACATCCTTCCTCAGCTACAAACTAACTCAAGAAATCCCCACATGCTAACAGAAAACTGGAACCAAATCACTAAAAAAGTGGCCACTGCAATGACTACCCCCCCCACCAACCTCACACAAGAAACCCTCCAAAACCGCATGGTACACTCCAGTCCTATGCACCATCAAAACTCAACTCTGAATACATGAATGGAAATGGTAGCAAACCAATGAAAATGAAGATAGGCACAACTATGCAAGACTCCTAAATGACAAAGAGTACAGGTAAATGGAGTTCACTCTGAGGAGGAGGAAGTTACCAGTGGTGTGCCCCAGGGATCTGTCCTTGGTCCGATTCTTTTTAACATCTTTGTTAGTGATATAGCGGAAGTGCTGTGGGGTAAGGTCTGCCTCTTTGCGGATGATACCAAAATCTGCAATAGAGTAGACACCCAGGAAGGGGTAGATAACATGAGGAGGGATCTAGCTAAGCTTGAAGAATGGTCTAGAATTTTGCAGCTGGGAGTTAATATTAAAAAATGCAAGGTCATTCATTTGGGCTGCAGCAATCCAATGGAGCAATATAGTATAGGGGGTGAAGTACTTTTGTCCACTAAAGAAGATCGGGACCTAGGCATGGTTGTGTCTGATGATCTTAAAGTAGCTAAACGGGTAGAAAAGGTGATGGCAAAAGCTAGAAGGATGCTTGGGTGCATACGGAGAGGAATGGCTAGCAGAAAAAAGGAGGTGATAATGCCTCTGTATAAGTCTTTGGTGCGACCTCATTTGGAGTATAGTGTTCAATTCTGGAGACCGCACCTTCAAAAGGATATAAACAGGATGGAGTCAATACAAGTAGTCGACGACTTATGACCTATGCGACTTACGACTGATCGACTTTACGACCGGTTTTCCGGCAGTGGCGTCACTCAAAGATCCAACCCCCAAGATGTCTACCAAGAGGAAATTGCCTTCTTCTCCTCATCAGCCAGCCAAGAAGAAGGAAAGAAAGGCCATAGATCTCAACACAAAAATGATGGTGATTAAACAGCACAAAGGAGGAAAACAAGTTAATGTTATCGCACGTGATATGAAGTTATCCCATTCTACAGTGTCAACAATTTTAAAAGACAAGGAAAGAATTTGTGAAGCTGTGAAAGGTTCTGCACCCATGCGATCAACAGTAATTACGAAGCAACGGACTGGGCCCATCCATGAAATGGAGAAATTGTTGTCCATTTGGATAGAGGATAACATTCAAAAACGGACACCGTTAAGCCTTTATATCATCCAGACAAAGGCTAGAAGTCTGTTTAAGACTTTGAAGGAACGCGCCGGAGAAGACTACAGTCAAGAATTTTCGGCAAGTACTGGCTGGTTCAAGAGGTTCAAGGCAAGATTTCAACTGCATAATGTTCGAGTGACTGGAGAAGCAGCGAGTGCAGATGAGGAAGGAGCTCGTACGCTTGTCGACAATTTGGATGAAATAATTACGGATGAGAGTTATCTTGCAGAGCAGATTTTTAATGTTGATGAAACTGGATTGTTCTGGAAACAAATGCCAGCACGCACGTACATTCACAAAGAAGCGAAAAACATGCCGGGATTTAAAGCATTTAAAGATAGACTAACTCTGCTGCTTGGCGGGAACATCGCAGGATTCAAGCTCAAGCCTTTCTTAATTTATCACTCGGAAAACCCACGGGCATTCAAGAATATCAACAAGCACACTTTACCAGTCTACTTTTGCTCAAACCATAAGGCATGGATGACACAGGCACTGTTTGAAGACTAGTTTATGAATTGTTTTATTCCACAAGCGCGTGAATATTATTTGGGGAAAGGAATTCCTTTCAAGATTTAACTGCTGCTGGATAATGCGCCTGGCCATCCACCTCACTTAACCGATCTCCATCCCGATGTGAAAGTGGGTTTTTTGCCCCCCAACACAACTTCACTGATCCAACCTATGGACCAAGGTTCGATTGCTGCATTCAAGGCAAACTACCTCCGAACCACATTCGCTCAAGCCATAGCTGCTTTAGATTCCAACCCAGAACTATCACTGCGTGAGTTTTGGAAACAATACAATGTTCTTATGTGTATCAAGAATCTTGCTACCGCCTGGGAGGCTGTGACTGAGAAGTGTATGAATGGCATATGGAAAAAGTGTGTTAAGCGGTATGTGAATACTGTTGCTGGATTTGACAGTAAACAAGAACTAGATGTGATTCGGGATAAAATAGTGAAATTAGCAAAAGAACTTTCCTTGGAGTGAAAAGTGGAAGATGTTGAGGAGTTGCTAGATCATGAATCCGAAGAACTTACAAATGAAGAGCTGATGGAATTGGAAGAAGAAAGAGTGGCGGAAGAAGAAAGAAGAGAAGTGGAGAGAGAAGAGGAGGAGGAGCCACAAAGAATGTTCACGACAAAGGGATTATCAGAAGGTTTATCTCTACTTAATAAAGTTCTTGCACATTTTGAAGCAATGGACCCAAACATTGAACGATTTGCAAGGATTGAACGGATGGCACATGAAACGTTTCGTCCATATCGTGAAATTTATGAGAAGAAGAAACACATAATTCAGTCAAAGCTCACGATGTTCATGAGAAGACAAACTCCTCCCCCCACCCCGAGCGCTCCCCCGGCTGATGATCTCGACAACCCACTGCCGAGCACGAGTGATGGCCCGTGCGGACACCCAGCTGATGACGTTGACTACCCACAAGCAAGCACCAGTGATGCCAGCAGTGATTAAGAAATGGCACGATATGAGGAGATGTTCCAAATGGTATAAGAATGTAAAGAAATCTATACAGTCCCTTAATAAAGCAAAATGTATTGTATTCGTGTTTTCCTTTATTTTCTTTAATGTCTAACAGTAACAGTACAACAATACATTATACTACTAAGACAGTGATGATACAATGGTTATAACAGTATTGAAAAGAGAAAATGGTGATAAAATATGACTAAGATAATTTCAATATCATTACATGATATAATATACTTATGGTAATTTAACATAGGCCGACTTACGACCAAATCGACTTACGACCGGTCTGTCGGAACCAAACGCGGTCGTAAGTCGACGACTACCTGTATAGAGGGTGGCTACTAAAATGGTTAGCGGTCTTCATTATAAAGCATATGAGGACAGACGTAAGGATCTTAATATGTACACCTTAGAAGAAAGGCGGGATAGAGGTGATATGATTGAGACATTTAAATACCTCCGTGGCATAAATGCACAGGAGGAGAGCCTCTTTCAATTGAAAGCAAGTTCTGCTATTAAAGGGGACAAGGGATGAGGGTTAAAGGGGATAGATTCAGGAGTGATATGCAGAAATATTTGTTTACGGAAAGAGTGGTGGATCCATGGAATTGTCTCCCAGTGGAGGTGGTAGAGATGAGGACAGTATCTGAATTCAAAAAAGCAACCATCCACCTGAAGCCTTGGTCCTCCATTGGCAGCGTTAATGAGGAACACACTGAAAACATCATCTCATCACTCAACCCAACCACCTTGCCCCTTGACCCATGCCTGGTCACCTGGATCAAGAGAGCCAAGAAGGAACTCAGCCCCACACTCACCAAAATTACCCAATCAGTACTCCTACAAGGTGAAATGTCTTATTGCCTGAAAATCTCCTCCATACGTCCAACTCTGAAGAAACCAGAACTAAATCCTTCCAACCAAACCTCATACAGACCCATTGTCAGCCTACCTTTTACTGCCAAAATCATGGAAAAAAAATCATCCAGCATCAACTGCAAGACCATATTGACAGGAACAACCTATTTGACCCTCAACAACACAGATTCTGCCCTCTTCATGGAATATAAACACTACTAATCATCTCTGTCGACACCCTAATAAAAGGGTACAGAATATCAATCAAGGATTCCTACTGATCTTCTTGGATATCTTCTCAGCCTGTGACACCGTTAACCACAATATCCTCCTGCAGCGTCTTCGATCCACCAGAATCCAGAGTGCAGTTCTCCAATGGTTCAAATCCTATCTAACCAACAGACACCAACAGATAAAAATCAGCCCAAACACATCCATCCCATACCAACAAACACAAAGAGCCCCCAAAGTATCCACCCTCTCAGCAGTCCTATTCAACCCCTCTGCTCAGTCATTAGATCCCATAACTTCAACATCCACATCTATGCTGATGACATCATGCTATATGGCACCTTCAACACAAAGCAACCCTCCTACACTGTCCATCAAAAATGTTTCACTGATGTCTCCAACTGGCTGAAAAACAACCACCTAGCAACCAACTATAAGAAAACAGAAGCCCTCTTCATTATGAAAGACAACACCTTCTCCTCCAACAACCGCCATAACACATAACACACAAGTCAAGACCCAGATGGAAGTGAAATACCTTGGAATCTCCCTTGATCAACACCTCACCCACATAAGCAAAGTCACCAGAGCAATATATTACAACATCTTGCAATACCTCCTACCGCTCCTTGAACCAACACATTTCTGCTCTGCAACGCAAGCCATAGTTCTATCACATCTCGACTACTGCAATTCTATCCACCAGGACCTCCCACAAACTGCACTACTTCATCTACGGATCACTCTTCACACAACAGTACACATCCTCCAAAGAGCAACAAGGGAGGACCACATTACATCCTACTCAAACAGCTTCACTGGTTACCACTACCAAGTCATATAAAATACAAAACCCTCCTACTGACTCACAAAGCCATTCACTCCGACCCATCAACTCACCTGCATACTCTGCTTCAAACCCTAAAACCTGTAGGATATATTAGTAGCACAAAAATAAGTTAGAGACTCTGTTGTCCAGGGGAGATAGCTACTAATACACAGCCCAAAGTTCGGTGAGTTATTCTGGCAATGAGCCACGAAAGAAGTCTGGTCTTCAGATATATATTAGACTTTATTATAGGCAACCAGTTAGAAAAATATACACACACATATATAGCTAATTAGAAACATGAGGTAGAAAATTGTTATAGTACAGATGTACACTTGGACAACGTAATAAATCACTGATTAGTAACCAGACGTCACTGATTCGCTCTGCACTGAGGAAAAGTAAGAAATATATTGCTAACCCCTTGCCCATCTGGAGGAGGAGAGATAAGTCAGTACCTTAGTTCCGTCTGGCTCTCAGGAACAATGCAGTCCAAGGAGGCAGCTCCTAGCTAATGCGGGCTCTAGCCTCGTCAGGCGAGCCGCAGTAAGTCCGAACCGGAGGTATCTGTGAAAGTCTTATCTCAGACCTGTGGAGGATGGCCTAGCCCACACTTAGTGGCCGTCTTGCGGAAGGGTCAGGTCGCAGGAATCAGATACGCAGTGCACAGCAGAGAGGAAACGGTGCAGAAGTCTGTATGAACAGGTGGGAAAAGCCCCCAACTCTCTCTACTAAAGTTCCAGTGCAGATTGCATTATTCTGTGTAAGAATCCTCCGTCATAGGTCTGATGATTGGTTGGCACCAGGCAGTCTGAGGTGTTCTCAGCGAATCAGGAGGTAGATGATGGGCAGCTTCTTGCAAACAAAGAAGCCATGGTAAAAAGTCAGGCAGAAGCAACAGTATGTAACTTCTGGGCATGTACAAGTGTCCAAGGCCAGCCACGGACAATAGCTTCTGTATGTATGCTTAGAAACGCTGCGCCAGCAGTTGCTTGGAGGTCGTTTGTAGCTGAACACAGCAAAAGGGTAGTGAAGAATCCATCTTGTCTGTGCAGGTTGGTTCAGGCCTGAGTTGCTGAGCAGGCCGGAGATTTGCATGTAGAATTGCAGGGGTACCAGCCCTACATCTCCCCCCCCCCTTGTAAGATGGAGGATGCTACAAGGGAGTACACTCCATCGTACAAAGCCTAACTAGCAGTACTACCGTGCAGGTCAGAACCAAATGACAAACGATTGACTAATGCATGAGAAGTGGATAATACTTCAAGCACAATATGCATGAAAGCAATACTGCATGAGGAATAATACAGTGAAGACACTCAAGCAATAAAAGAAGTCAAAATAAAATGACATAGATACAGGCAAGTCAAATCAAGTATCCAAACCAAAAATGCATATCAATAATGCAATATAATGAGTTAGTGTAACACCAAGGTGAACACTCAAAAGTAATGAGAAGCAATGTGTAACTGTGTTAGTAAAATAAACACATGCTAGTTATGAAAAAAAAAACCACAACTCAATCAAGAGCAATGGATAACTTTCAAAGAAAATGGTGACACTTATTCAAAAGTGTGACGTTCCAGCAAATCCTGCAGACGCATGGCAGGCAGCAGAGGTGCAGGATGCATAGAGCGACGAAGAGTACGAATCTATCTCTGTTGATACAAGGAGATAAGAAACTGGAGCACCAACAGAAAGAAAAGACCAGGAACAATGACATGTGACATAAAATCAGTTTGTAAAATGTCCACATCTCATGAATCAAAGTTATAATCAGCAATGGCAAGGTCGTCCTGGTCAATGGACAGTTCAACTGTGTGAGAGTCCTTATAGTCCAAAAGATAGGTCAAGGCTGCAGTGAAGTCAATCTCATGACCTCGAAACACATCCAATATCTGGAGCTCTGTCGAAACAGGGTCAGCATCAAGATAAAACAAGGAAACTCCACCAACATTAACAATGGAGTTCTTGGGAACATCAATCAAGCAAACATTGCAGGGTAGAGGAACTCTATTATGAATGTCATGTTTATTCATGGTGACCAGGAGTTCACTCAAAGGGGTACTAACCAGCCAAACATTGTTGACAACAGCAACTTTCGTCTCTGAAAAGTCATCGTACTTGGTCATGGTAACTTTACATTGTTCTTTCACATTTTCAGCAGACAACTCACAAAGAGCCGTAGAAGTGTCCTTCAGGAAAGGTTTACCAGGACATAACCAATGAATGTCTTTAGAGCGTTGGCACATGCCAAGATTAGGTACTGTTGTATATTAGCGATGCGTACAACAGACGATCCAAAATGTTTCTGTAAAACATGTTGGTGATCTAGGGACACAAAAACTTTGTGTGACAGTCTGGGACTGTGTAATCAGGAAACCATTCGCATCCTGTAGCACGACACCAGAAAGAGGGCCAGGCTCAATCAATCTGGCAACCTCGGATCCCGCTAACATCAAAATCAGGAACAGGACCTTCAAAGTCTGGGACTCCATCTGTAAAAGAAAACAAACAGGCTATGCTGCCTCAAAGTTAGGATCACTCACAACATCAAGAGGTTCATCAGGAAGGAACTTACTGGGATGACACGGGCTAAACTGATTAATGTGGACCCATTTAAGGGAGCCTTTCCTCTCAGTACTGGACTTCATTCGAATTTGATAAGCAACAGGGGAGGCTTTATCCACAATAGGAAATGGACCGTTCCAGCTAGGTAGAAATTTACAGTCTTTGACCTTATTCTTACCAAAATTGTAGTAGAATACCTTATCGCCAATCTGGTATTCTTTAGAGGTAGTCCTCAAATCATAGTAGGCCTTCCTACCCCTAGCAGCAGTGTCCAAATTCTTTTGGGCAAAGGCAAAGGCACTTTGCAAGTGTTGTCTTAAATGGGCAACATATTCATGAGCAGTTGTAGCAGCAGCGAGATTCACATCATTAGTCCTGTAAAGAAGATGAAGGGGTAAAACCATGTCCCTACCTGTCATCATCTCAAAAGGGGACACACCAGTAGCACGATGACGCGTGGCTCTGATAGCCATCAGGACCAAGGGCAGTTTGATGTCCCAGTCCTTCCCAGAGGAAGAAACATACTTTTTCAAGATACTGATGATAGTTTTGTTTGCTCTCTCCACTTGTCCAGAGGATTGTGGACAATAAGCAATGTGGACTTTGGCCTTCACACCTAGTACCTTCCACAGATGCTTAATGACTTGTCCCGTGAAGTGGGAACCCTGGTCGGATTCCACTCACATGGGGAGGCCCCACCTGCTGAAAACATGGTTTAACAACAAGGTGGCCGTGGTCTCGGCGGTACAGTTGGGTGCTGGGATGCACTCAACCCACTTAGTAAATAAGCAGGTAACTGTCAACATATATTTGTTGCCTCGAGAGGATCGGGGCACGGGGCCGATCCAATCAATCTGGAGATCAGACCAAGGCATGGTCAGACCTCTGTTTCTCAAAGGTGCTCTATGAGAAGGAGCTGCAGGTTGAAATCTGCAACAGGTCAGACAACCTTTAGTATACAATTGGACATCTTGGTACATGTGGGGCCAGTAGGCCACTTGTTTCAACGTTTCATAGGTTATTCGGTCACCCCTATGACCGGCACAAGGTTCATCATGAGCGTGCTGTAACATAGCTCCTCGGAAGGCCCGAGGTACCACCCATTGCACAATACCATGCTTACTCGTCCGTATCAACAGATCTTTCTGGAGATGGAACATATCCTTGGAGATGTAGAGGATCCTCAGTTCCTCATCATCCTGACAATCCTCCAGAGTTAATGGGTGTTCCTGGGGGTTCTGCAGAAAAAGGTAGAAACGTCCAAGAGTAGGATTTTGTTTCTGGGCTTGCACGAGGTCGAGATCTGTGCTCTCGCCACACCATTGAACCACAGGGGGCATGGTGGATAATTGATCTTGTCGCCGGGTAACTGCCGTCAAAATTTGAAGCCCATTGGTCTCGGGAGCCTCCAACTGCCAGAGGTCTCCAGAGACAGCACCCTCCTTGGCAAGCTGATCAGCTAGATCATTTCCAGTCTTGTCAGGATTATCAACACGGGAGTGACCTTTCACTTTCTTCCAGTAGATGGTCATGTCATTTTCATGAGCTACCTTGTCCAAGGCCAGAATCAATCCGGCATGTTTGACAGGTTTCCCTTTGGAATTCAGCATATTGTTAGATTTCCAAATGGGTAAGTGGGAAACAAAATTCTGTCGGACGTAGTCTGAATCAGTACAGATGGTTAGGGTGTGAACCCCTCCCTAAGCAGCAGACTGGAGAGCTGCCAGGGCTGCAGCTAGCTCTGCATACTGATTAGTCTTGGTACCCAGACGGTACTTGAAGGGTTCACAAGGGTGGTTCTGGTTCCATACTACACCTATACCTGCTACCAGTTCATGGTCAGGCTCTCGACGGTAAGCACAACCATCCACATACACCTTGGGGTAGCCTTTACAGAGGCTCTCATCATAAGGACGGTGACGAGAAGGCTCAGGCGTACATGACTCCATTTCGGTGTCTAAATTACCCACTAAAGGTTCTCTGGCAGTGCAATCGTGCAATTCAGCCAGGCCCTGTGCGGCGGCATCCTTGCGGTTTTGAGCATACCTGACCTCCAGGGGCCAGCCCTGAAGTGCTAAGGTCCAGGAGACAATGCGACTGTTTGACACTTGTCCCAATTTAATCCGATCACTGCCTAGGAACTTGATGGGTTGGTGATGAGTCTCAACAACCAACCTCTCACCTTGGATATAACTGCGGAAATATTGGAGGGCCCAGACTGTGGACAACAAGGATTTCTCACAGAGTATTTCTTCTCCACTTCCGTTAAAGCTTTGCTGGCATAGGCAATAACTTTCCTATCTGTGTAATGCATCTGGTACAGAACAGCACTCATAGAGTGATCGGTGAAACCTAGTTCCACGAAGAATTCTCTGCCACTCTCTGGATAGGCAAGACAGGGAGCTCGACTCAAAGCTGCCTTTAACTCTTCTAGAGCTGCCTCTTGGTCGGGATTCCATACCCAAGGTTCATCTCTTTTGAGGAGTTTGACCAGGGGTCGGGAAATCTCCGCATATTGATCCACAAATTGGCGTGAATAATTGCAAATGCCCAAGAATGAGCGCAGCTCACTCACGTTGGTCGGACGTTTGAGTTGTTGCAAGGCCGCAATTCTCTTCCTTTGAGGTTGCAGTCCCTCAGCAGAAACTTCGTAACCCAAATAATTGAGGGATTTCCGGCACCATTGGCCCTTTGACAAGGAAAGCTTTGCTCCCGCAGCTTTCAGTTGCTGGAAAACATGCTCTATTTCTTGCAAATGGTCAGTGAAACTGGCGCTCTTCACCAGAATGTCGTCTACATAGACGAGGGTGCCTCTAGTCTCAGCATCAGGCAAAGCCTTATGCAGGAAAATATTGAAGTCTGCTGGGGCATTCAAATAACCAAACGGTGTCCGATTCTAAGTATATTGTTGCCTACCGAAGGTAAAAGACAGCTTATGCTGATCTTCTGGATGGACAGGTATAGTCCAAAATCCTGAGGCCAGATCCAGGCTTGTAAAGTACCTTGCACCCTTGATGGTGTCTAAGTTCTGTTCCAGATGTGCCATAGGTCATCTGGAGAGAGGTACCTTTTTATTAAGCTGGCGATAGTCCAAAGCTAAGCACCAGCTAGAATCCTTCTTGATGACAGGCCACAGTGGGGCATTGTAAGTACTATTGCATTGACGTATAATTCCCTTTTGTTCCAGGGAATTAATGATTTCCTGAACGGATTCATAGGAGGCCAATGGGATTTTATACTGCCTCACAAAGACAGGTTTACTGTTTGGATCCGTAGGAATATGGGTGACATGTAGGTCGGTGAGACCACAGTCATAGGTGTCAGTGGTAAACAGGTCCTTGTGACGGTACAGCAGTTCTTTTAATTGGGCCTTTTCTGACTCATCAGTGCAGGCGTCTGCTTCAGCAAGTTTTCCCGCAACCATGTCTTCAAATCCCAGAACAGGTTTATTTGAGGGTATTTCAACCTTCTCCTCAATCTCATCTTGGAGAGAGGAGACCTGGATGGCTTGGACCGCATGGGGCTCCCCCCCCTGGTGGGTGAGGGAACTAACAGCCTCGAGTTTACTTGACAAAATCAGATGGTCAGACTCGAGGACCACCTGAGAGGTCACAGCACTATGGGGCCAGACAAACTGTAAGGTGAGGAGGCCTCGGGGTGAGGATCGTACACACGCAGTGGTCCCCCCCCCCTTCACAGATGTTCCAGGAAACAGGGGCTTCCCCAATAATCTGGAGACTCAATTCCACACTTGTGAACGATTCTCCCACTAGGAATCCCAGAGGTTCGCCCTTCACAAGGTGAATGTGATCTGGGTTTGGATTGGTGAGCAATAAGTGTAAGGAGGGAGCTGTGGCCTCCATGCAGGGTATGGGACCCATGGCTAGGCCCAGCTCCTCAAAACGGGAATTTGGACTGAAGAAGACCAAGTTGTCTGAGACCACATGTCCTCGGGTCACCTGTATCGGCAGGGGACAATCCTGTACCCTCCCAGGTATGTGGGTGTCTTCTGCACTGACCACTTCACAGACTTGAGGAATAGTCTGACCAGCCCGTAGGGACGGGCGGGCACCATAGAAATCCACCAGATCTCCTTCCATCCTACTCCAGAGGATGTTGTTCACAAAATCCACATAAGTTCCCAGTCGAACAAGGCAATCTGAGCCTAAGGAGAGGGGCACCTCAAGTCCTCTGATGATGGAGAAGGTGTGCCGAAAACCTTTGACCCCAACTTGCAAGGGGAGATTGCAGTAGCCCATTAATGTCTTGAGCCCTTCCCCAGGCACTTGGAACGAAGTCTTCGCTCCCATTACCCAATCAAGGGTAAGTTGTTGTTTGAGCCGATAGAAAAGAGAGTCTCACTGATGAGGGAGTGGTCACAGTGGGGTAATAGGTAGGCCCTTTCCCTTTGGGACATGCCCACCTGCACATATATAAAGGGACCTTTCTCAGCCGAGAATATGTCCGTCAGTCTCCTAGGGTGATCTAGGCAGGGATGGGATGGAGGAGGGGTTTGCACCTCACAACCTTCCACAGGTTCCTTCAGGAATATCTGCAGGCAGTCAGTATCAAGGACAATGTTAGCTACTGAACCCACTGCAATGGAAACCACATCGCTGATGCCCTGATCCTCCTTTCCAGCCCTTTCATACTGGAGCTGAAGGATTTGGGGATCAGCTGACCTCTGGAAATTAATCCTGATGGACTTGTTTGTGTGTTCCACTGAACAAGGACCACTGACTCTGCTGTCATGTTTTACCCTAGCATAAGGTATGGGATGTGTGACCTGTGTCCAGATCACTTCCTGGACGTAGTCCAGAATGGGGCGTAACCGTTTCAGGAGCTCATTGCCAATCAAGAATTCTTCCCCAGGGCACTTAGTAATGATGACAGGATGTTTCACCTGTAATTTTCCAATTTGGAGGTTAAGCCAGACCTGCCCCATAGACTCTATGGGCTGATTCCCATAAGCTGTGAGTGACAAATCACTGGGTGTGACGTGTAGAGTCCTCTGACTCCCCAAGGAAGCAGTGAGTAAATCAAAGAGACTCGAGGTAATCAGGGTAGCCTCAGAGGTGGAATCTATCAGGCCCTCACAGAGAAAAGCCTGCTGAATTGTAACAGGAACAGTGTACCTCTGTCCTTTTGGCTTGAGTTTACCCAAAAAGTACTTGTACTTCCTGATGGTGTCAAAGGCTGGACCCTCGCTGTCCATTGCAGGACTGTCACTCTGTGTCCATGGGGTGGCATCTCCGGCTGGCTGCACCTGTGCAATAGTGACCTGTGGGACAGAAACAAAGTCGGTTAGTCATTCAGTCGCATTAGAAGGGGAAGAGGAGTCAACCAGTTCCTCCTCTGGCTTCTGAGGCTTTGCTCAAGGCTTAGGTGGCGCACTACTAGCAGAAGTCTCCTGTGAGGAGCTGAATGCAATGGTAGCCTTCATCATATCTGTCAACTCACTTATTCTCTTCTCCAGTTCCAGGTATTTGTCAAAACCGGGCTCTCTTCCAGTTCCGGTTCTGTGGAGTGAAACGCTGATTCCCAGAGCGCTGCTTAGACCCAGATGACTGGTTATTCTGGGGTGGCCTGGGAGGATTCTGTGGAGCAGAAGGAGAAGAGTTATTTTCTAACGAAAGGGTAGATTTTACAGCACTAACACACTGTTTTGGATCTCTGGCTTTGCTGGGAGCCCTTACTGTGCTGCCATATTGGTTGCTCTCATGTTGGGAACAGCTTCCCAAATCCACTCAGCATGTTCTATCACACGTGACAGGGGTTCGTGACGCTTGTCAGACATATTAGGCTTAATAGATGGAAGGAGCAACTGACAGAAAAGATTACGAAACTCCTGATGGTGTTCTATCGTTTCCCAAGAAGGGTCACTCTGGAAGAAGGTCTGCCTAAGTCTGTAAGCAAACTCTCGGGGTGTTTCATTTTCCCTATGAGTCATACTAAATGCTGCCTGCTTTGCAGCAATATCATCAGGGTATGGCACATAATGTTTCCTTAGTGCCTGTTCAAAGATGACAATGTCCTTTTCATCATCTGCCATGGCCCGAATAAATTGCTGACAAGGTACATCAAAGGACCATGTCCTCCCCCCTGGTAATGTTCAGTGCCCGAAAGGCATCTTTGACTGCAGCTAAATGTTCATTTATGGTGGCATGACCAGTTTTCTCAAAAGGTGTGACCATGCTCCGCAAGGTCTTGATAATTTGTAATTGTGCGACAGAAGCACCTTCATTTGTGTGTTTTCCTTGCAGGACACGGAAGCATAGAGGATTTCGCTTGCCTTCAGCTCCCTCTGGTGGTCGCTGCTGGTACAGTTTGCCATCACTAGGGGAACTTCCCACCCCCCCTCCACCGCTCCCTGTATGGGGAGGGGTTGAGAGTAGGGTGTTTCACTCCGCCCTGTTTCTCTCCTGTGCTCATGCACTGATGGGAGAGAACTGACTCTGTTCTGGAAAAGCTGCCTTTCTACACTGGGCAGGGTTTCCAGTGGCAAACTGCCGTCATCTACCCTCTGGTAATTCGAGAAGCCTAGAGGGATCAAACTATCCCTGTACTCTGTCTCATTACCCTGAGAAGTGGATTCATAGGCCAATTCAAAACAATCAGCTCTTAATTGCTGGATTTCGAGGTTAACTCTCTGTATTTCCTGCCCACATTCCTGACGTGCAGCAGCTAACTCTTTGCAGATCGGCTGTATGCCGTCTCGCTGCACTTAGAGCAGCCTCTGTCTCATTTAACTCAGCCATCAAAGCACTCTCTCGCTGCTCACAAAGAGCAGCGACAGCTGTTAGTCTCCTGGTCTGGGTGGCTAGTTCAGTTCTACAAACTGTCAGAAATTGCAATTCCTTTTGATCCAGAGCATTCCGCTTCCTGAGAGCGGAAACCGGATCCACCCAGCCTTCTGTGTGAACCATCGTAAATCAATAGCTGAGACTATCTGTAAGAACAAAAACACAGGAATAGCTGAGACTGTCAGGAATATTCTCTAGCCACAAACCTCAGCATAAACAGCTGCTTGGACCACAATAGGACAATTCAGAAATATTACACAAATTCTGAGAGGCGTAGCACATTCAGAAATACGCATCCCGGACGAGCCCCCATTATTATGTAGGATATATTAGTAGCACAAAAATAAGTTAGAGACTCTGTTGTCCAGGGGAGATAGCTACTAATACACAGCCCAAAGTTCGGTGAGTTATTCTGGCAATGAGCCATGAAAGAAGTCTGGTCTGCAGATATATATTAGACTTTATTATAGGCAACCAGGTAGAAAAATATACACACACATATATAGCTAATAAGAAACATGAGGTAGAAATTTGTTATAGTACAGATGTACACTTGGACAACGTAATAAATCACTGATTAGTAACCAGACATCACTGATTCGCTCTGCACTGAGGAAAAGTAAGAAATATATTGCTAACCCCTTGCCCATCTGGAGGAGGAGAGATGCAGTCCAAGGAGGCAGCTCCTAGCTAATGCGGGCTCTAGCCTCGTCAGGTGAGCCGCAGTAAGTCCGAACTGGAGGTATCTGTGAAAGTCTTATCTCAGACCTGTGGAGGATGGCCTAGCCCACACTTAGTGGCCGTCTTGCAGAAGGGTCAGGTCGCAGGAATCAGATACGCAGTGCACAGCAGAGAGGAACCGGTGCAGAAGTCTGTATGAACAGGTGGGAAAAGCCCCCAACTCTCTCGCCCTACAAACCTAACAGATCAGGATAAACCTGTGCTAGGAACACCCTTGTCATTCCCCATGCCAGAACCAAATTGAACCAACAAGCCTATGAACGAGCCTTCCAACTCTATGCACCTTCAATTTGGAACACACTACCAGATTCACTGAGAAATGTCACAGAACTCAGCACCTTCAGGAAGCACCTAAAGACACACCTCTTCTCTGAACATTTTAGCCCCATAACGTAATTCCCTGCAGAAGCTAAGCCCCCCGTGTATGACAGTCACTGTATATAGTTAACCGCCCTATATGAATGATACACTCAATAATTGTAAATTTGTATATAGTTATCCAACTTTAGTTATCCAATGCATGCTGTATATAGTAAAATATTACACTGCAATTGTCTGTTTTGTTTTATGTATACAGCTTTGACCTAGTGAAAGGCAGTATAAAAATACAGGTAAATAAATAAATAAACTCCAAACCTAGCATTTTTCCCAATGCATATCACTTCAGATTATTTTTTCTCAATGTCCATCACTTTGTACACTATCTAGATTACCCATCTCCTAATATAACAAGATCCATTTACAGATCCTTTTAATTCTCTGCAATTTTAGCAGTTGTGAAGACTTTTTTTCATTTGCAGATATGGCCACCTCACTCATCACTTCAACCTCCAGATCATTTATGAATATGTCAAAAAACCTAGTTCCCATTACAGACTCTTGGGGCACTTCACTACTGAACCTTTATCAAGGGGATAGCTGACCATTTTGCCCTACTCTCTGTTTCCTGTCTTTTCAGCATTGTCTTCTCTAGAATCATAACAATAAGATATGCCATACTGAGTCTGACCAAGGTCCATCAAACCCAGTATCCTGTTTCCAACAGTGGGCAATTCAGATCACGAGTACCTGGCAGATTCCCAAAAATGCATATATCTATCTTTATTTCTGCACTTTATATACCACCCTTGTTGAGACATCCGAGTGGTTTACAATAAAAATATGTCAATGCTGTAAGAAAGGAAAAGGAACTACAATACAAAAATAGGAAAGGGATAGAGGTAACAGTAGAGTCAATAGAGACAGGTTCCACAGTGCCTGTCCCGGGGTAAGCAGTGGATTTTCTGGGTCTTCTTTAATAATGTTTTGTCACTTTTATGGTATATCAAATAAACAAAACCATAACCATAACCATAACCTTTCCTCCAGGAACTTGTCCGAATCTTCTTTAAACCCTGCTACACTAACAGCTTTTACTACATTCTCCATTAATGATTTCCAAAGTTTGATTACACGTTGAGTGAAGAAAATATTTGTTCTTATTACTCTTAAATGGGTTATATAGTAGCTTCTTTGCGTGTTTCCTAGTCTTTCTACTTTTTGATGGTGTAAACAGCTGATCTACACTTAGGCATTTTATTCCATTCATTAATTTAAGAACTTTACCATATCTCCCCCTCAGCTGTCTCTTTTCCAAGAGCCCTAAACTTTTAAGTTCTCCTTATAAGGATATCCTTCCATCCCCTTTATCATGTTGGCAGTTCTTCTCTGTACTTTTTCTAATTCTGCTATATCCTTTTCAAGATATGGTGACCAGAAATGAACATAATATTCAAAGTGCAGTCACACCATGGAGCGATATAGAGGCATTATAATATCCCTGGTTTTATTCTCCATTCTGTTCTTTATAACTCCTAGTATTATATTTGCCTTCTTGTCCACCGCTGCACACTGGGTGGAGAGTCCCCACATATTATCCATGATGACGCCTAAATCCTTTTCCTGGGTATGATTCCTAATGTGGAACCTTACATCGTGTAACAGTAGTTTGGGTTGTTCTTTCCTAGGTGCATAACTTTTCACTTGTCCAAATTAAATTCCATCTGCCATTTGGATGTCCAGTCTTCCAGTTATCAAGATTCTCTTGCAATTTTTCACAATCCTCGAATGCTTGAACAACTTTGAATAATTTTGTGTCATCTGCAAATGTGATCACCTTACTCATTATTCTCACTTCCAGGGAACTCAAAGACATTCTGAAAATTTGCATACATTATATCAGCCGGCTCACCATGGTCTACCTGTTTATTCATACCTTCAAAAATATAACAAATTAGTAAGACAAGATTTTCCTTGACTAAATCCATGTTGACTTTCTCCCATTAAACCATGACTATCTATATCTGTAATTATACTCTAAATAATAGTTTCTACCATTTTTCCCGATTTTGACATCATGCTCACCAATCTGTAGTTTCCCTAATTACTCCTGGAATCCTTTTTAAAAATTGGCATTGCATTGACACATTCTCCAGTCTTTAGGTACTGCAGATGATTTTAATGATAGTTCATAGATTACTTACTAATAGTAGGTCTGAAATCTCACATTTCAGTTTTTTCAGTACCCTTGAATGCATACCATCCGATCCAGGTGATCTGCTACTCCTTAGTTTATCAAAGAGTTGTAACACCTCTTCCCAGTTTATTGATTTTGTTTCAATTCTTCTGATATACTTCTACAGGCATGGATAATATCCCTACACCTTCTTCAGTAAAGACATTCAGTCTCTCCTCTATGGCCTTGTCATCCCTTAGCTCCTCTTTTACCCCTCTAAGATCTAATGGTTCAGCTGACTCTCTAACAGTTATTTTTGCTACAAATGTACTTGAAAAAAGCTTTTATTTTGTATTTTTGCTTCCACAGCAAGCTTTTTTTCAATTCTCTCTTTGCCTGCCTTATCAGTGCCTTGCATTTAATTTATCAGTGCTCATGCTGTTTCCCATTTTCATTATTTGACTCCTTTATCCATTTCCTGAAAGATGCTTTTTCGCTACAGCAGCCTCTCTGACCTCTTCTCTAGAACAGGCTGGCAGTTTTTTGGACTTCCTTCTACATTTCTTAAAGCATGGAATAAATGTAGTCTGGGCTTTGATGTAAACCTTTAACCTTTGCAGCTGCTCCTTTTAGTTTTTTCTTAATTATTTTCCTTATTTTATGATAGTCTCTTTTGAAAGTCAAAAAGCAGTACTGTGAATTTTCTTGCCATCCTCCCTCCATTTATTAAATCAAATGTGATCATAATAGGATCACAATTGCCAAGTGTCCTAAAACCAATTTTTCTTGCAGGAGATCCTGTGTTCCACTTAGGACTAAACCCAAAATAGTTTCCCCTCCTGTCATTTCATTAACCAGCTGCTCCAAAAACAGTCATTTATTTCATGAAAAAACTTTATTTCCCTAGCATGCACTGCTATGACATTGACCTAGTCAATACTAGGGTAATTGAAATCACCAATTATTACTGTGTTGCAACTTTTGTTAGTTTCTCAGATTTCTTTTAGCGTTTTATCATATATCATTTCATTCTGGCCAGATGGACAGTAGTATACCCCCTCTGCCATTCCCTTCCACACTAACAGCCTTTACTACATCCTCCGGTAACAAATTCCAGAGTTTGATTACGCATTGAGTGAAAAAATATTTTCTCTTATTAGTCTTAAATAGGTTACCCTGTAGCTTCATTGCATGTCCCCTGACGATGTAAACAATCAATCAATGTTTACCCGTTCCACTCCTTTCATTAATTTATAGACCTCTATCATATCTCCCTTCAGCCATCTCTTTTCCAGGTTAAAGCGCCCTAGCCTTTTTAGCATCTCTTCATAGGAGTATCCTTCCATACCCTTTACCATTTTGATGGCTTTTCTCTGTACCTTTTTTAATAATGCTATATCCTTTTAAAGATACGGCGACCAGAATTGCACACAATATTCAAGCTGCTGTCACACCATGGAATGATACAGAGGCATTATAATATCCTTTGTTTTATTCTCCATTGCTTTCCTTATGATACCTAGCATTCTATTTGCTTTCTTGGCCGCCACTGCACATTGGGCGGAGGGTTTTAACATGTTGTTCACAATGACACCTAAATCTTTTTCGTTTCGTTTTTGGTGGGTCGTAATGTGGAACCTTGCATCGTGTAATCATAGTTTGGGTTGTTCTTTCCAAGGTGCATAACTTTGCACTTGTCCACATTAAATTTCATCTGTCTTTTGGATGTCTAGTCTTCTAATTTATCAAGATCCTCTTGCAATTTTTCACAATCCTCATGGGTTTTAACAGCTTTAAATAGTTTTGTGTCATCTGCAAATTTGATAACCTCACTCGTTATTCCCATTTCCAGGTCATTTATCAATATGTTAAAAAAGTAGCAGACCCACTGGGGTACTCCACTATTCACCTTTCTCTATTGGGAAAATTGACCATTTTGCCCTACACTCTGCTTTCTATCTTTTAACCAGTTTCTGTTCCACAATAGTATACCGCCTCCTATCCCATGTATTTTTAGTTTTGCCAAACGTCTCTGATGAGGGACCTTGTCAAAGGTTTTCTGAAAGTTCAGATTCACTATATCAACCGACTTACCTTTGTCTACCTGTTTATTCACACCTTTAAAAAAACATAACAGATTAGTAAGACAAGATCTTTGTCTAAAGCCATGTTGGCTGTCTCCCATTAAGCCATGACAATTTTGTTCTTTATGATGGTTTTTACCATTTTTCCTGGCACTGATGTCAGGCTCACAGGTCTGTAGTTTGCCGGATCACCCCTGGAACCTTTTTTAAATATTGGCGTTACATTGGCCATCCTCCAATCTTCAGGTATTACAGATGATTGGTACAAAAAAGATGCTCCAAGGGCCAACATCTGCGGCTTAAGGGCCAAAAAGGCCCTTCTGCACACCTGAGTGGCCTTTGAAATGTCTGGAAATAATTGCACCCTTATTCCTCCAGAAAAACAAAGGCTTTGTTCTTAAAGTAACTTTTGAGGACTGAGATCTTGACCTATTCTGAGTGTAAAGTTACCATTAACGTAGCTCTGGTGGTAATAGTAGCCTGCGAATTTTCTAAGAATTGTGTCAGATTGAAATCAGGTTGAGGTTGCAAAACACCAAAACCCTCAGAGGATTCTCAAGAATCCTCACACCGAGCACATAATAAACCCTGGAAAATACTATTGAAGCAGCACCGGACAAAGCCAGTGCTTCTTTGAGGTACCTCCGGCGACAGTAATTGACAAAAAGGAAACGTTAAAAAGCAAATATTCTTTACCCTTATGCTATTTTCATACATTTCTAATTTACAGTGAGTAACAAGACTATCTATGACAGTGGAAGCACTAAATCCTTGCAGAGCAGTATGCTGATTCTCACATGGAATATTTATCCATACAAACTCTACAGTGTGTTTTATTTCCTGCAAAAATTTTCATCCTGTGTGACTCAACGCCCTCTAACATAGAACGCAATGCCTCTATCATTTTTCTGTCCCTTGACTCTTCAACTTCTTAAGCAGTCTTTCATGAAGACCTTTATCAAACACCTTTTGAAAATCTAAGTACATTGTATCAACAAGCTCACCATTACCCATTTCCTTGCATACACTTTCAAAAAAATCTAATAAATTGGTAAGCTAAGGCTTGCGTTTACTAAACCAGTGCTGGCTCAATGCCATTCTGCTTTGTCTTTCTATGTAGTTAAAAACATTTGTTTCATATCTGTGTACATAGATAACACCTCTTCTAAAATGGCTACTGTCATGGTGTAGATCAGTCAGAGCCTATGGAGATAGGAAAAGCTGAGCAAAACAGATCTGACATTGACAGCTCAGTGCAGCACATGGCCCAGAGTTGCTATAGGCAACATACACAAACTGCATCACAAGGTGTGAGAGCACGCCCGAATAGCAAGCTAGCTCACAGCTCATTAGATAATGAGGGGCAGCTGGGAGGGGGCGGAGCCCAAGCAAACACCAAGTCCCACGCAGATAAAATTCACTTACCGGAGGTTAGTGAACAGAGACCACCAGGGAAATACAGAAGCGTTGGTAACTGGGAGAGAACAGCTGGTAACTGGAGGACAGGAGGAACTTGGAAACCTGGTAGAACCAGAGCAGCTGAAGAAGCCCCAAGGAACTGCTTCAGAGGGCAGGGCACAGCGAAGCAAAAGCCCAGTGAACTTTGCCAGGAAGGGGGCAGAGGAGATATTCCTAGACCCAGGCTTAGGAAAGCCAACCTACCAAGTAAAAGGTACAAGGAAGGAGAGAGCTTCTACCCTGAAGGGAGTTTCAGGCCCAAGGTAAAACAGAGAGAGAAAAGCAGTAAAACGCTTTCATCTTGGCAAGGCTCTGCTGTACCGAGAAACTCTGAGCAGAGAGAGTGTAAAGGTAGGCTTATTGCTTCTAATAGAGGAGACATAGAAAGTGAAGAATTTCCCTGCACTTACCAAGAGTTATGTGGCTCTCAAAATAGAAACTCCAGAGAATGCGGTAACTTCCCATTCTACTCTAGCTGTGAGGAGGAGGGGAACACTCTCAGCCATACAGAGAGACTGTTTAAGAATAACGTGGGTTACAATCCAAAAGGACTTTATTCAGAAGAGGCGTGTGAAGAAATGTAATGTGATTTATATGAGGAGCCTACTTCTGAGAATTGTATGGATTGTACATTTACTTTGTCTGATGAAATCACTTCTTTATGCTGAAGAGGTTTCTGGAAGTTTTACTAAGGAAAGGAATGAAGAAACTTACCTTGAGTGGAAAGGACTGTTTAAACTACCTTTTTCTACATTCGTAGCAAAAAACCCGTGAGAGAGTCAGTTGGTCCATTAGATGATAAAGGGGTTAAAGGAGCACTAAGAGGCGACAAGGCGATAGCGGAGAGACTGAATGAATTCTTTGCTTCGGTCTTTACTGAGGAAGATGTAGGGATGTTACCCACGACTGAAGTGGTATTTAAAGGTGTGGAAGATTGAAGGAAATATCGATACATCGGGAAGATGTCTTACAACTATTAGATAAACTGAAGAGTAGCAAATCACCTGGGCCGGATGGTATACATCCAAGGGTGTTGAAAACTGAAATTTGAGATTGCAGACCTGCTATCAGTAATCTGTGAACTATCATTAAAATCATCTCTAATACCTGAGGATTGGAGGATCGCCAATGTAACACCAATTTTTAAAAAGGGTTCGAGGGGTGATCCGGGAAACTACAGACCGGTGAGCCTGACATCAGTACCGGAAAAATGGTAGAAACCATCATAAAGAATAAAATTACTCAGCATATAGATAGTCATGACCTAATGGGAGACAGCCAACATGGCTTTAGACAAGGAAGATCTTGTCTTACTAATCTGTTATGTTTTTTTGAAGGAGTGAATAAACAGGTGGACAAAGGTGAGTCGGTTGATATTGTGTATCTGGACTTTCAGAAAGCCTTTGACAAGGTCCCTCATGAGAGACTTTTGGCAAACTAAAGAGTCATGGGATAGGAGGCAGTGTACTACTGTGGATCAGGAACTGGTTAAAAGATAGAAAGCAGAGGGTAGGGCTAAATGGCCAATTTTCCCAATGGAGAAAGGTGAATAGTGGTGTACCCCAGGGATCTGTGCTGGGTCCGCTGCTTTTTGACATATTCATAAATGACCTGGAAAGTGGAATAACGAGTGAGGTTATCAAATTTGCTGATGACACAAAACTATTTAAAGTTGTTAAAACCCAGGAGGATTGTGGAAAATTGCAAGAGGATCTTGATAAATTGGAAGACTGGGCATCAAAATGGCAGATGAAATTTAATGTGGAGAAGTGCAAGGTTATGCACCTAGGGAAGAACAACCCAAACTATGGTTACACGATGCAAGGTTCCACATTAGGAACCACCACCCAAGAAAAAGATTTAGGCGTCCTTGTGGATACCATGTTAAAACCCTCGGCCCAGTGTGCAGCGGCAGCCAAGAGAGCAAATAGAATGCTAGGTATGATAAGGAAAGGAATGGAAATAAAACAAAAGATATTATAATGCCTCTATATCGTTCCATGGTGAGACCGCACCTTGAATATTGTGTGCAATTCTGGTCGCCGTATCTTAAAAAGGATATAGCGATTTTAGAAAAGGTTCAGAGAAGAGCCACCAAAATGGTAAAGGGGATGGAAGGCTACTCCTATGAAGAAAGGCTAACAAGGTTGGGGCTCTTTAACCTGGAAAAGAGACGGCTGAGGGGAGATATGATAGAAGTCTATAAATTAATGAACGGAGTGGAACGGGTAAACGTAGATCGATTGTTTACCTTATCAGAATATAGAAAGACTAGGGGACATGCAATGAAGCTACAGGGTAAACTATTTAAGACTAATAAAAGAAAATATTTTTTCACTCAACGTGTAATCAAACTCTGGAATTTGTTACCGGAGGATGTAGTAAAGGCTGTTAGTGTAGCTGGGTTTAAAAAAGGTTTGGACAAGTTCCTGGAGGAAAGGTCCATAAACCATTATTAAGAAGGGACCCAGGATATCAATGCTTGAACCAATACAAGCATTGTGGAACCTGTGTCCCTTGGGGAAACTGCTAGGTACGTATGACCTAGATTGGCCACTGTTGGAAACAGAATACTGGGCTTGATGGACCTTGGTCTGACCCAGTATGGCATATCTTATGTTCCACTGTTAAGCTGACGATAAGCAGTATTTTTGTTCCGGTTGTTCCTTTTATTTTGTACCAGCCGTATGGTCATTTTGTTCTTATATCCATTGCTTTGAAAATCCGCCCGGGAAGGGGAAATAAAAAGTCCTGCTTAAGCCTTGCTACTCGACTACAACTTTATTCTTTCGTTAGCTTGTGGGATTATAACTCCCAGAGGGCATTGCAACGCCTTTTGTACCTGTCCCCTTGCTACTTAAGAGAACGCCTCGATGAAATACCCATGCTTTTAGCTTCTGGGGACCTTCACGGGTGACACTACCTATATATGGACATGCAAATTCGCATATATAAATGGTGTATTTTACACTCACAAGTATTCTAAAATTGCCTTCATTGTGCTTTCCTTTGGTCTGCTCTCCATCTTTCCTTTTATTTATTTTACTCTGTTTTCTCAGACTTTGTAATCTATGCATGAATTTGTTTGTTGATTGATATTATCCTAATATAGTCCTTTGCACGTTTTTTCTATGGGGCATGTTTACTACAGTGTGGTAGCTGAAAGCGAGTGGCTTGTTGCTGGACTAACATGCATCTTAACCCCACAGAAGGTACAATAAATATGCATCCATGCTAAAAATCATTGTGCTACCAGAGTACCTCTGAAATAGGCAGGATTAGAGCAGGAATGGGGTGGAGAGTGCAAGGGATTAACCTCATGTGGCCAGCACAGATGCAGTAGTCGTGATTCTGACCACAGAAGATACTGCTAGCTTGAACATAGACAACACCTGCCTCAAACCAGGCTCTAGTTGCATATGCTGTAGCAGTGTGTTCCAAATGCATGATATATGTGCAATTCTCATGCTCCAAACTGCCCTGGGCCATCCCACACATATACCAGCCCACAGAACAGATTTACAGTTGCACACATGGACTCAGCCTACATGCTGTCATCTGCAGCGTGGAAGATGATGGCTCAGTCCTTTTTTGCCAAACAGATAGCAGGGAGGTGGGCTCTTGCAACAATAGCAACAGGAGCACCATCAGCAGGGGATGGGGTCCATTGCCCTCTTGCTACCCTAGTGTTTATGTGGGTTGGCAAGGCTCCCCCTCCACATGGATATTGTGGTGGCTGGAGGATAGCATATTCAGGGCAGCAACACAAGTTTGTTTGTCCAGCACTGGCAAGGAGTTGGGGAGACAGAGTATTTTTCTCAGATAGACAACCTAGATGGGCCATATAGGCAGGTTGGAGATGACTGGACACAATTGGCGGTGGAGAATGCAAATCCACTGTTGAAACTACTGGCCATTGTAGGAAAGGCATACCTTTTTGCAGTCCAGCTACTGTGGGACCCTAGCCTGGGCCCTAGGGCATACAAGCATAGGACTGCCTTGTAATGTCCTTAAATAAAGCTTCTCTGACTGTCCCCTGTGGAATTCTGGGACTTGTAGTTAGGCTTTTCTTGAGCAAGGACAACATGTAGTGTGAGACCGTTGGTAAGGCATACAAGAATATTTATTTTTCTATGGGGATTTCCAAGGCATTAAAATTCAAACACAAGGCATTAGGATACTTCTCCAACACAAAGGATAACAGAAGATAACTAGCAAATGAGGTAAATGGAAACCAAAAGTCCTGCTAACCTTAGCAGCTGTTTTTCATTAAACAAAACAGTACTCAGCACAGCTTCTTGTATCTCTTTCAAACAAAAGGTAAACTTTCTTCTTAGCACAACTGTTGTTTTCCCTTTTAAACAAACTTCTGGTAACACACAGCTTTTTGCTTTGGAAGAAAACTCTTACTTGGACAAACACATCCTTGGCTTTGGAAGACTATTAGCAGTTGCACAGTTATGCACAATACAGCTTCTCACTCTCTCGGCTCTGCTTAGTAAGGCTCACTCTTCTTTTAAACAGAATGAGCAATCCATTGGAGAGATTCCTAGGTCAGACTCTGGCACATAAGAATTGACCTGCATTTCCTCCTGGGCTAAAGAATGCTCACTGCCTTCTACAGTCTTAAAAGCTTCCTCAGCTTCTCTGTCTTGTAGGAACTTTTGAAACTGACTCCATAGCAAATCTTTCTGATTGGGCACAGTTACTTTGGGAGAATGAGCCTCTCTCTCAGGGAACACTTGTGCTAATGTTTCTAGTGGTTTTAGCTCAGCTGCTCTGCTCACTGCTGGGTTTGGCTTTTTCCACTCTCAAGCGTCTCCACCCACCTTCTGGCAGTTGTAGGGCTCAGGTCTAGTTCTTGTACACTAGCTGTTGCAAACTGTTCCTGTTCATCTTTATTTATTTATTTTATTTTATTTATTTATTTAACATCTCTTATATACCGCACTATTGTCATCAGCGCGGTTTACATGAAACCAAACATACATACAGAAAACTGTAGTGCATTTTACAAGTAACAGGAATTTAGAACTTGGGAATAAAGGTAAACTATGTCCACTATATAACTATATACAATAATCTATACGCATTAGTCACATTTGAGATTGTCTTGGTCTGAATATGGCGATAGTATTTCCCTTGTGAAAGATTAAGTTGGAAAATAGCTTAAGAAGAGGTGGTGTTTGAGACTTTTTCTGAATTGTGTTAGGCTGGTTATAGCTCTCAATTCTGGTGGGAGGGCATTCCAGGCTATTGGGGCGTGAATGCTGAAGGCTCTTTTTGATGTTTCCTTAGTGTATCAGACTGTTTGTTTCTGGATTGTTAATGTATTTATAGCAGCTGATCTTCTGGCTCTATTGAGGGTCTGTATGTGTAAAAGGTTGGCGACCGTTGATGGTGATTGATTGTTTAAGGCTTTGAAAGTAGTGATTAGGATCTTGTAGCGGATTCTTGCATTGGTTGCTAACCAGTGGAGTCTTTTTAGGATTGGAGTTATGTGGTCTGTCTTTGATATTCCTTCAAGTACTCTGGCAGCGGTGTTCATCGCCAATTGGAGAGGATTTAAAGTTGATTGAGGGAGACCATGTAGAATTGCATTTGCAAAGTCAAGGTGAGGCATTACCAAGGCTTGGTAGACGGTTCTGAAGTCTGTGGGTTCCAGTAAAGGTCGTAAGTGGCGTAGTGTGCGTATCTTGTGATATATTATTTTTGTTATGTTTTTTATGTGGGTTTTCATATTGAGGCGCTGGTCGAGGGTGATACCTAGGTATCGTATCGTAGATTTAGAAACATAGAAACATGATGACAGAAAAAGACCACAAGGCCCATCTAGTCTGTCCTTCCATAACAACAACTACAACAGTCCACTTTTTATCTTTAAAGATCCTCTGTGTTGGTCCCATGCTTTTTTGAATTCAGTTACTGTCCTCATCTCTACCACCTCCACTGGGAGACAATTCCACGGATCCACTACTCTTTCCGTAAAGAAATATTTCCGCATATCACTCCTGAATCTATCTCCCTTCACCCTCATCCCATGTCCCCTCGTCGCAGAACTTGCTTTCAATTGAAAGAGGCTCTCTCCCTGAACATTTATGCCATGGAGGTATTTAAACATCTCAATCATATCACCTCTATCCCGCCTTTCCTCTAAGGTGTACATATTAAGATCCTTTAGTCTGTCCTCATATGCTTTATAATGAAGCCCATTAATCATTTTAGTAGCAACCCTCTGCACCGACTCCATCCTGTTCACATCCTTTTAAAGGTGCGGTCTCCAGAATTGCACACCATACTCCAAATGAGGTCGCACCAAAGACTTATACAGAGGCATTATCACCTTTTTTTTTCTGCTAGCCATTCCTCTCCGTATGCACCCAAGCATCCTTCTAGCTTTTGCCGTCGCCTTTTCTACCTGTTTAGCTACTTTAAGATCATCAGACACAACCACGCCTAGGTCCCGCTCTTCTTTAGTGGACAAAAGTACTTCACCTCCTATACTGTATTGCTCCCTTGGATTGCAGCTTGGACTTTGGCAGCTCTCATTGATCCTTGACTGGGTAGGGATGTAGACCTCATGGAACAATCTGGGGAATGTTGGCACACCATCAGTCATGTCTCCCAGGGCCTGGCACAATGGATGTATGGCTGCCCTTTCACAATGTCAATATTATATGATCTTCTTAGAGTACCCTATGAAACATATTCCAGAAGGAATATAAATAGGCTCCGTGTAGCTAAATGTCACAACATATCCCTGTCAATAATATGAGACCCTCAGAATATCAGTATTCAACAGTGCAAACAGCATTAATATATGCTCAACCATATCATTGGCCTCTACTAGCACTTAACACCACAACTATAACTAAATGCCTTGAAGACATGAATGTCTGGCTCACAGACAATAACCTGACGGTCAACTACGATAAAACTGAGGCAATGTTCATCACCAGGAACCCTAGCTTCATCCCACCACAGAATATCAGCATTCTAAACAAACTTATAATAGTCAAAGATGAAGTTAGGTACTTGGGCATGACAATGGACAGAACTCTGAACATGAAATCTCATATCGCCAAAACCGCAAACAAGGCCTATCAACGTTTGAGGACCATAAGAAAGATAAAACCACTACTTTGCCAGGACCACTTCCGCACAGTATGCCAAGCACTCATCACACCTCTGCTTGATTACAGAAATTCTTTATATCAAGGCCTCCCCCAGCAGACTTTACACCCACTTCAAATGGTGCAAAACACTACAGCACGCATCATCACTGACACCCCAAGATCAGAACACATCACCCCTATTTTACAGCAACTACACTGGCTCCCAATGGTAGCCAGAGCAAAATTTAAAATAATCTTGATCATCTTCAAGATCATCCACCATCTTTCAGCAGAAGTACTACAAGAAACTGTAACAAGGAACATCAGTAATAGACCAAGAAGGAACAATTACGACAACATGATCAGCACACCTTCAGGATATCACAAGACTCAACAAAATACGTCAAGAAGAGCTCCATCACTAATGGCATCCACACTGTGGAACTCCCTCCCAACGAGCCTAAGGGAATTAGAGGACATCACAGATTTCCGCAAGGCCCTTAAAACCCTGCTCTTCACAGAAACTGTCAATTCCTTGTCCTTTATCTTTAAGGTAGTAGGAGGTGTGAAGTTTTGGTTCTTTGTGATAAATATCACATCGGTCTTGCTGTGGTTGATTCTTAGGTTCTGTGAGAGGAGCCAGTCTTCTACTGATTCGAAGCATTTTATCAATGGTGTAAAATCCGGATGGTTGATGGAGAATGGCATGTATAGGAGAATGTCATCTGCATAGGCTAAACAGGTAACATTAAAGGAACGGATGAGGTCACAGATAGGTTGCATATATATATTAAACATTAATGCTGAAAGAGAGGATCCTTGCGGTACCCCTTGATCTTGCAGAAATGGTTCTGATGTTCTTTCTTCAATTCTTACTTGTTGCCAACGGTTAGTTAGATAGGATATACACCAGTCAAGTGCGGATCCAAGAATTCCTTTTTCCTTAAGGCGATCGATAAGTATTTGGTGGCTTACTGAGTCGAACGCAGCTGAGATGTCCATGAATATAAGGATGAATCCTTGGTGGATATTATCTATTCCTGTGATTAATGTATCGAGTAAAGTGATGAGGAGGGTCTCCACTCCATGAGCTTCTCTAAAGCCGTGTTGTGCAGGGTCAAGTGGAGCTTCAGTGTCTATGTGCTGTTGTATTTGATGTTGACCACTTTCTCAATTATTTTAGCTAGAAGTGGGATGCTGGATATTGGCCTGTATGATTCTACTTTTAGGGGGTCTAATTTGTTGTTTTTCAATAACGGTCTAAATGAGGTTGGTTTAAGGCACTGAGGAAAGGTTCCGGTTGAAAAAGATTGTTCCAGGATATTATGTGTGAAGAAGCTTACTTCATATCTAAGGTCTTTTATCCAGGCTGCTGGACATGGATCATTTGCTGCGGTGGTAGCATTTATTGAAGCAATAGTGTTTTCAATTTCTTTGGTTGATAATGTATTAAACTTGGTTAATGTGGTTGACTGTGATAGCTTGTCTATATTTGTTGGTCCAATGGTGCAGATGTTGGTTGTTTTCATCATCTTTGACTTTAAGTAGTTAGCATAATCTTGTGGATGTATTGTTTGAGTGTGTTGGGGAGTTGGTTCCTTTGCCATTGTCCTTACAATGTTGAAGAGATCATGATGTTTATTTAATGATTGCTTTAGGAGATTGGTATGGAATTGTTTCCTTCGATCTGCTATTTCCTGGCGATGCTTTTTTAGGTATTTGCAGTAGGCTGTGTAGGCTTCGGTAGAGCGGGATCGTCTCCATCGTTTTTCAAGTCTACGAAGATGGTTGGGCTTTCTTGCCATGTTTGATGGTTGAGAATTGGCTCTGAGAGTGTGATCCCAGGTATTGATTAGGCTATCCAAATCAGGTTTAGAGGTGTGTAGTGTTGGGAGAATATTCTTAAGTACTTCCTCTTTGTCAAAGGGGCGGAACCTCCTAGTTGTTGGTTTGGTGAGGGTGGATCTGTAAGCTGTTCAGCTATACATCTGTTGGCTTCACTTCTAGGAGCATTTCTCATACATCCACTGCTTCCTTTTCTACTGACCTCTTTCAGCTTCTGGAAGTCAGACTTCTTGTGCCTTTCTCCACTCCTTCTCTCATGAGATCTCTCCTGAAAGCCTTCCTGGAACCCTTCTTCCTCTACAGGATCTCCCAGGGCTCTGGGATATCTCCTCCCACTGGAATCCCCTTGCTCCAGGATCTCTCCTTCTCCTGTGGAATTGACTCTCCCATCCTCTCCTCCTCTCTGCTCAGAGTGAGGTTTTAAAAACCGTCTCTTCCCTGCCACACCCTTGCCTTCGCACAGGCCTTTCCAATCAGTATCTAAGCCTGCCCCCACTTCAGAGTCTGGGCGTGGCTTAGCCTCAGCAGAGACAGGATTTTTTTTCTTTCCTGCTCTGCAAGCTCTGTGTACAGCTTGTCTGTCACTTGTTATAAAGGCAGAAACATGGTTTTCTTCTATCTCCATCTGTTCTTGGCTGCTCTCATCATCACACTACCACCACTTCATCATGAGGGTCTATGTATCAGTGCATATGTGCACCTGAGTGGATGTGCTAATACCATGGGTTTTGTTCCTGGGGTCACATGGCCATTCACCCAGACAATAGAAGTGCATGTCTGTGAACCTCAGACTCAGAGTACATGCTTACACTTAAACCACTGAATGAAGATTAGTTCAGTTGTAGCTCTCTGGTCAATGTCCCCCTCACCACAGGCATGTTACTTAATGGGTATGATGTTCTTTCAACTTGGGGAGCATTTTCTGGTTCCATAGGGTTTGGAGGCACTCAGTTACCTGAGAGCTGTTGGGCTGGAGCAGAGGCCTAAATGGGTTGCCCTTCTCCAGGGGGGTATGTTGGTGTATGCACCCAGAACTCTCAACATGTGAGAGGCATGGGTGGATACTGTGGCTTGTCTCTCACCCTCCTCCCCCCCCCCCCCCAGGCAGTTGTTTGGCCTCCAGAGGGTGTCCATCTCCTGAAATATTATCTGTGGTGTTGATATCCGATGTCTCTGACCTGGGGGATGGCTCTGGAAAATCTTGACCTTGATGTGCAGGAGAGCTTGGTAGAAGAGGTTTGTCTTCACTCCTGTGTTGTTTCTGTGCTGGACAAGAAAATCTCCACAATAGGCCATTGCTCCTCCTCTTCACCCCATTAAAGGGGGTTCACCCTCCTCAATGGTGATGGTTCTATGCCAGGTGAATAGGGTAGTCATAGAAAAAGAACCAAACTCAACCCCAAGGCCTGTTATCCTGTCTATTGCACCCTAGGTTATCAGGCACCCTGGGTGTTGTAGGGTGAGGGGAATTCATACTCCAGTGCCCATATTCTGGCAGTGCTGACATTGCCTTCACCAGGCAGGGGCCCCTTGCTCATATGGATGTACATTCTTGCTCTGACACCCACAGACACTGCTGCTGCACTGCCTCTAGCCATGTGTTTGCCTGTCTCGCTTCCTCATACTTTGGTCCGTATGTCTGAGAAGTGTACATCTTCTCTATTCAGCCTTCTTTAGCCTTCAATTGCAACTTGCACTATGGTCTATGGGCAGGGTTGGTGACCATGTATTGTTGATTGTTCTCTATGTTGAAGTATGGTGGACTGCTTTCACACATGTTGACAAGGTGATACTTCAGCGTTAGTATATAAGCATGGGGGGGATGTAGTTTGTGCCATTATATTGTACATTCACACAAGATACACAGTCACTACTACCACATGCCTGACCGTGCTTAATGTGGCATTGCCTCCCCACCATAGCAGCACACAATACTTTTAGTGCATGGACTCCTCCTTTGCCATAGAAAAGCACACTAATTAGACATTACTCCAGCACTCCCTTCCTCACTTTAGTAAACATGCCCCTATATTTTCTAATTTACAAAAAGAGAGAAGAGAAAAATATCTAGTTTTGTATGAGCTTGACATGTTTAACCTGAATTTAGGAAACCTGCTGAAAATCTGTCTCTCATTCTTTAGCTTCATCATTATCTTAAGAACGTGCACTTTTGGAACGTGCTGGGTGAAGAGATCCGTTTTGATGACAATGGTGATATCTCATCTGGATATAATATTATGACTAATATGATAGTTCATCTACCCAATGGGACACCGAATGAAGATATTGTTGGAAGTTATAACCCTTATGCTCCCCCAGGCCAAGATTTTACCATCAATGAAAAGGCAATTGTGTGGGAGAACACGTTCACTGAGGTCAGAAATAATCAATATTAGAGCATAAGGAAAGGCACCAAACCATGCAAATATCATGTATGTTTTCCTGTGGTGAGAACAACTACTATAGTGTTATTGACAGTTATAAATTCTTCTTTATACCAATATAACAGAACAATAAACCTTGCAAATAGGGATGAAATCAATAAAAGAGAAAATGTTTTATATCTAGATAAAGGTGAGAGTACGAATTTACCCATAAAAGTCATCAGGAAGGGTCATATTGAGACAGGATAAAACAGAAAGTGAATCCTCAAACATTTCCAAAATGTGGCCAACAATTTCACCCCAACACCACTCCATAAAGCCCACCTTGAAACATAGAATTACTTAGACTGTGATATTTCCATTGCATTAAAATACTATCAGGTGTTTGCTAGTATGTCTAATATAATAATTTGAGGCTTCTTTGCAAACTTAGACTAAAGTTGAAAAAAAGCAAGCCACATGAATGTAGCAAGATATAAACTTGAGAATATACCACCTGGATTTAAAGACTGCCTGCAAAATAGATTTGCTGCTTTAGATGGAAATGACAGTGCTCCAGAAGAGTTATGGGTTGACATCAAGACGGTAATGTTGGAAGAAAGTGAGAAGTCTCTGCAAAAGGTGAAAAAGCAAAAATGGCCAAAATGGATGACCGAAGAAATTCTGAAAATTGCCTAGAAATGCAGAGAAGCTAAAGCCAGAGGAGAAAGAGAGGCAATCACAGAACTCAGCTGAGATTTCCAAATGCAGCAAGATAAGACAAGGAGAAGTACTACAATAAAACAGGCAAGAAAATAGAGTCAGAAACTCTTAGAGGAAGAACAAGATCTGTTTTCCGAAAGCAGTGAGAGTTAAACAAAAAATTCCAGCCTCAAACTGGAATGCAAGATGCTCAAGAATCCATGCTGGATGATGCTGAGAAGATCAAGAAAAGCTGGAAAGAATATACAGTCATTCTATCATAAAGATCAAGTGACCAACAGCTGTTTCAACTTGTATCTTATGATCAGGAACCACTGGTGATGAAAAAAGAAGCAGCATTGAAAGCTTATCAAAGAACAATGCGCAGGCAATGATGGCATTCCCACTGAAGTATTACAGAAATCGGATGCATCTATTACCATACTTACAAGGCTCTGCCAGGAAATCTAGAAGACAACATTTTGGCCAACTGACCTGAAAAGATCTGTCTTTATACCGATATTGAAGAAAAGTGATTGACTGACTGTTGACATTATCACACAATTGCTCTGATCCCACATGCAAGCAAAAACATATTTGTATGTGTTTGACTATAGCAAGGTTTTTGCGCATGTGAACCATGAGAAACTCTGGACCACATTAAGAAGCATTTATATACCAGAACACCTGACAGTTCCCTTGCACAACCTTTACATTGATCAAGAAGCAACAATTCAAACATAACAAGGAGAAAAGAATGGTTTAAAATCAGCAAAGCTGTACGACAAAACTGCATACTTTCCCCCTACCTGTTTAATTTATATACAAAGCAAATCATCAGAGAAGCAGGACTGTATGAATTCAACCGAGGTATGAAGACTGGTGGAAGACTTAACAACCTTCGCTATGCTGATACCACATTACTAGCTGAAACTGAAGATGATCTGAAACACTTGCCTCTCAATATCAGGGAACATAGTCTTAAAATTGGCCTGCACTTTAACATAAAGAAGACAAAGATCTTGACAGCTGGAAAAATCAATAAATTCATCATTGATGGAGAAGAAATTGGAATAGTTGGCAACTTTAACCTACTTGGATCAACAATTAATAAAGAAACAACAAACAGTCAAGAAATCCAACAACGCATTGCTGTCAGCAAAATGGCTATGAAGGACAAGATTTTCAAGAGCAGAGAAGTCTCTTTCTATATAAAGATTTGACTTGTCCAAGCCATTGTATTTTCAAAAACATCTTATGGATGTGAGAGTTGGACAGTGAAAAAGATAGGAAGAAAATCAATGCCTTTGAATTATGGTGCATGCAAACAATATTGTGTATACCACAGACTGCCCGAAGAACATCAGAACTAGAGGAGATCACACCTAAGCTTTCTTTAGAAGCTCAGATGACAAGACTTAGACTTTCATACTTTGGACATATTATACAAAGAGAAAGATCACTAGAGAAAGACATCATGCTTGGCAAGGTAAAGGTCAACACAAAAAAAGAAAGCCAGCAATGAGATGGATTGATACAATAACAGCAGCTATGGGGCCACTCTATCAACAGTGAGTCACCTGACTGAAGGCTGAACACAGTTTGCTCAGCTATCTAGAGGGTTGCCATGAGTCGACACTGACTCAATGGCACTTAACAACCACAACAACTAAATAACTAATTTATAGAACAATATTTTGTTTATATATTATGACTTTCTCAAGTACATTTGAAGCAAAAATCCTGTGAGGGAGTCAGTTGGACCATTACATCGGAAAGGAGTAAAAGGGGCACTAATGAGGGCAAAGTCATAGCAGAGAAAAGCTCTGTTCCTGACTTGCATTTCTGAAAATGCCCATTCAGATGTGTCCATCACATCCAAACCCCAAGAGCCATTTTATAATGGATCGAATTTACAAGTGTCCGGTGCGATAATGTCTATGTTGCATAGCTGCATTACAAAGGCAGGTCCAGTGTAATGATAAAAAGACCCATATGCCTCTCTGATTCCAGAATGGTACGAAACATTTAAAACCATCATTGGGGTGCGCCAGTGAGCCCAATGGTAACGGCTGCCTCACCACAGCTCTATACCTACCTTAAACTGATCCAGCAAATAGCACCTTTAACACCATACTCCCTTACTGTCCATGTTGGAACAAACGATACTGCCAGGTATACCTCGGAACGTATCAAAAGTGACTTCATGGCTCTGGGACAGAGGGTGAAGCAGTTAGGTGCACAGGTGGTGTTCTCTTCAATCCTCCCTGTTGAGGGTAAAGGCCAAGGCAGAGAGGCTCGCATCCTGGAGATGAATGCATGGCTGCGTGGATGGTGTCATCGAGAGCGTTTTGGTTTCCTAGACCATGGGATGCTGGTCCAAGGGTTGCAAAGCAGAGATGGCATCCATCTGTCCAAGAGAGGTCAACGCATCTTTGGTAGTAGACTGGCTAATCTACTGAAGAGGGCTTTAAACTAGATTCGTTGGGGATGGGTGAAGAAAGCCCCCAGGTAAGTGAAAGCCCCCAGGTAGGTGATACATTAAATACCTTTATGGAAATGGGTAACAGGGGTAACATATGGAAAGCAGTGTGTATTAATGCCCGTAGTATGGGAAATAAGATCCCTGAAGTTGAAGCTTTGGTGGGAGTGGCAGACTTGGATTTAGTGGCAGTTACAGAAACATGGTTCACAGAAAACCATGACTGGGATGTAACTATACCTGGCTATACTTTATTCAGAAAGGACAGGATAGGAAGAAGGGGAGGAGGAGTGGCACTATATGTAAAAACTACTATTAAAGCTTTGGAATTACAGAGCTTAAAAGAGAGAGAGGAGGCATTGTGGGTTAAACTAGAAAGAGGGAAAGAGAAATCTATTTTATTTATTTATTTATTTATTTACTTATTTCTTCTATACCGCCCCTTCCAGTGATCAAGGGCGGTTTACATGGAACAATTTAACAAATTATGTATACTTCTGTATACTTTACATTGAACAGAGAACTTTTTAATTTTTTACATGGAATAGATATGCATTACATTGAAACAGAGAAACTTTCTAACTTTTTACAAATAATGACAGATGTAAAAACTGTCCAAACTATTTACATAGGTTATTTACAAGTGATTCTAAACAGGGGTTTTCAGAATAATCGTGCATCATGTGTATGTGGTGGAATTTATTTCCATTTTTTTCAAGAATTTTGTGTGGGGGGGGGGGTGGGGGCTGTGAGGGGTTGTCTAGTTGTGGTTTTTGCATTGGAGTGATATACAGACCTCCCTCACAAGAGGAAGAGGTGGACAGAGAGTTAATTGAAGAAATACGCAGCATTGCTAGGAAAGGGGAAGTGCTACTGATAGGAGATTTCAATATGCCAGATGTTGATTGGCACATTCCTGCTGCAGTATCATCTAGAAGTAAGGAGATCCTGGATTCTCTACAGGGGGAACTATTCAGGCAATTGGTAACAGACCCCACATGTGAAGGGGCCATACTGGACTTGGTGCTTACCAATGGTGAAAGTGTTTCTGATGTTGTAGTGGGAGATCATTTTGCATCCAGTGATCACCAGATGGTGTGGTTCAGTATTAGGACTAGGGCTGTTAGAATCCATTCAAAGGCAAGGATCTTAGATTTTAGGAAGACTAACTTTGCGAAGATGGGCCAATACCTCAGGGAGTCTTTAGTTGGATGGGAACAGCTGAGGGATGTAGAAAAACAGTGGGAAAAACTGAAAGGGGATATTTTAAAGGCAACCAACCTTTTTGTTAAAATGGTAAATAAAGGCAAAAGGAACAGGAGACCGCTATGGTTTTCGAAGGAAGTAGCTGAAAAAGTGAAGAAAAAGAGGGAGGTCTACATAAAATACAAGAGATCACAGAGAGAGGAAGACAGGCATCTGTACTTGGAAAAACTTAGAGAAGATAGCAAAGTAGTCAAGAAGGCAAAGATTCAAAAGGAGGAGGAAATAGCCAATGCAATAAAATGGGGGGATAAGACATTTTTCAGATATATTAGCGAGAAGAGGAAGGGCAAAGGTGGTATTGTCAGACTCAAGGGTGCAGGGGGGGAATATATAGAAGCTGATAAGGATAAAGCGGAATTGCTTCACAAATATTTTTGTTCTGTGTTCACAGATGAAGATCCAGGAGCAGGACTTCAGAAAACACCCACAAATAAGAACAGAAGCGAGGGACATCTTGAACAATTTTCAGAAGACTGTGTTCGTGAGAAACTAGCTCAACTTAAAGTAGACAAAGCGATGGGACCGGATGGGATACACCCTAGAATACTGAGGGAACTTGGGGACGTTCTAGCAGCTCCACTGACTGACCTTTTCAATGCCTCGTTGGAGTCGGGAGTGGTGCCAAAGAACTGGAGAGAGGCTCATGTGGTGCCTTTACACAAAAGCGGAAGTAAGGATGTGGTTGAAAACTACAGGCCGGTTAGTTTAACTTCGGTGGTGAGTAAATTATTTGAAACGCTGCTGAAAGAGAAAATAGTGAGGTTTCTAGAGTCCAGCAGATTACAGGATCCGAGGCAACATGGATTCACCAGAGGCAGGTCTTGTCAGACAAATCTGATTGATTTCTTTGACTGGGTGACCAGGGAGTTGGACCGAGGGAGAGCTCTAGATGTGGTGTATTTAGATTTCCGTAAAGCCTTTGACACTGTTCCTCACAGGCGACTTATAAACAAACTGAGCACCCTAGGGATGGACCCTAAAGTCACTGCTTGGGTTAGAAATTGGTTGGGTGGGAGGTGACAGAGTACAAGTAAATGGAGCTCACTCTGAGGAGAAGGATGTTACCAGTGGATCTGTCCTTGGTCCGATTCTTTTTAACATCTTTGTTAGTGATATAGCGGAAGGGCTGTCGGGTAAGGTTTGCCTCTTTGCGGATGATACCAAAATCTGCAATAGAGTAGACACCCAGGAAGGTGTAGATAACATGAGGAGGGATCTAGCTAAGCTTGAAGAATGGTCTAGAATTTGGCAGCTGGGATTTAATGTTAAAAAATGTAAGGTCATGCATTTGGGCTGCAGCAATCCAAGGGAGCAATACAGTATAGGAGGTGAAGTACTTTTGTCTACTAAAGAAGAGCGGGACCTAGGCGTGGTTGTGTCTGATGATCTTAAAGTAGCTAAACAGGTAGAAAAGGCGACGGCAAAAGCTAGAAGGATGCTTGGGTGCATACGGAGAGGAATGGCTAGCAGAAAAAAGGAGGTGATAATGCATCTATATAAGTCTTTGGTGTGACCTCATTTGGAGTATGGTGTGCAGTTCTGGAGACCGCACCTTCAAAAGGATGTGAACAGGATGGAGTCGGTACAGAGGGTTGCTACTAAAATGATTAATGGGCTTCATTATAAAGCATATGAGGACAGACTGAAGGATCTTAATATGTACACCTTAGAGGAAAGGCTGGATAGAGGTGATATGATTGAGATGTTTAAATACCTCCGTGGCATAAATGTTCAGGGAGAGAGCCTATTTCAATTGAAAGCAAGTTCTGCTACGAGGGGGCATGGGATGAGGGTGAAGGGAGATAGATTCAGGAGTGATATGCGGAAATATTTCTTTACGGAAAGAGTAGTGGATCCATGGAATAGTCTCCCAGTGGAGGTGGTAGAGATGAGGACAGTAACTGAATTCAAAAAAGCATGGGACCAACACAGAGAATCTCTAAAGGTAAAAAGTGGACTGTTGTAGTTGTTGTT
Organism: Ichthyophis bannanicus; assembly: GCA_033557465.1. NCBI lineage: Eukaryota > Metazoa > Chordata > Amphibia > Gymnophiona > Ichthyophiidae > Ichthyophis > Ichthyophis bannanicus. Next base: position 20,422,207 of record CM066051.1, on the reverse strand, counting down.
ATGGAAGGACAGACTAGATAGGCCATGTGGTCTTTTTCTGTCGTCATGTTTCTATGTTTCTACTGTCGATTCACCTGCTGGTTTTGAGATACTTAGTTATGAGGAATGTCACAGGCAACAGATCTTTGTGACTGAGAACTGAGACCTTCACTGCAGTGTGCTACAAGTGGAACCAGTGCCATGTCGGTCACATATTGGGTTTGCACAGCATTAGAGAGGAGTGGGAGAGATGGCGGTCTTTTGGGGCTGAGAGAGCAGTCTGTGGATGAAAGGAACAGTGCCTAGAAGAATCTTCTATTGGAGCATGTTTGGAAGTACAGCTGGAAGGCTCCACTGATGACTAACAATGTGCGACACAACCCCTCCTACTATGAGGCAAGTCTGGTGAGGACGTTTAATCCTGAACAGTGAACAGCATAAGAATTCCATGCAATCTGGGGGCCATATATGATCCTCATTTTTCTAATAGCTTGGCAGTAATAAGAATGGAAGCATCACCCCTTGATAAATAATATAACAAGTTGTATATCTGTGGTAGGTAGCATGCAGCCTTTCTTGTGTGCACATTGGACAATATTTTGTGGTCCAAAGCAGTGTCCTAGAAAACTGCAGCACAAATTACATGCATTTGGATGAAGGCCCTGTCAATGGCTGGTTCTCCCTTGTGTCTTACCACCTAAGAAACTGCTCTTTGCCCTGGCCTGAGATTTCTGCCTTCGCTGTTCTTGATCCTGGTGTTCTCTTTTGAGGCTATTGTTATGTATCAATTCTATCTTTGTTGACTCCTTGGTGGAGGTCTGGATCAGTATATGTGGGATTATGAGGCAGAGATAAACTGTATTAGTTGATGGAGCAAGCTCCTTCTCTCTGTGGGACTGTCGAGTTGGTAGAATATGGAACAAAAGCCTAGCTATGCTGAAGCCCTGGCAAAATTTAGCAATGCAAGTGGGCGGGTCTGAAGCTGTGCCGTGCTGGAGGTGCTGGTCACCAAGGCGGGCTTTCTGGAAGTTTATGAGTCCCCAGGAGTAAGTTGTAGGTATGCATTGACAGAACCCACAGGGTATTTTGCAGCTGTGTGAAGAATTCAGACTCTTCCAGGCCCATAGTGTCCTTCTTTCATTACTTTGAAGATATATAGACTCTCTTGCAACATACCAGAGATCTTGTTCCATACGCTCTTGAAAAGAGACACAATTTTCACTTATTAACACACAGTCTTCAGAACAAAGAGATTTAAGTACAACTGGGGCTTCCCCTTTGCCCTATTTTGTGAACTTGAGAACAAGTCCTATCACATTTCTGAGTTGAAAGAGTGTTTAGATCTTGTGGAAGAACTGTCTGGAGTGGCTCGCACTGAAGTGAGGGAGGTGCATCACCGGAAGAAACATGGAAGATGCTTAATAGTCACTGAGAACTTTGGACTCTGGAGGAATCCCGGGAGGATAAGGAAATAGATACCACTAAGCCTATTTAATGGGTATGGTGGAAAGGGTTAGTTACTAGAAGGTGGAGGGGGGTCCTCTCAAAGATGCAGAATGGTTAACTGCGGGATGTTGTGAGGAAAGAGTTCCGATTTCTTCTGAGAGGGCACAGAGAGTACTTTTATACATGAGCTACTGTCATACCTTTTCTTATCTGCCCCTTATTGCAAGGGTTGGAAAGTGGTAGGGGGTTGCAGATGTTTATGGAGAGTGCATGTATTGGGAAAGTACACTGTCATGTTTGGGGGGGGGCAGGGAGAGCCCAAGGGTTTCTTCCAGCACAGACAGAAGCCCTGGCCATGTCATTTCCCCTCCCCACCATGCCATGCCTTTGCCCCCACTGCTGTTGATTCCGTCAGCAGGATGGGGCGGGGGTGGCTTGGCTTGGCAGGACAGTGGCCAGTGGCAGACCATGTGCTTTGGCACACATGGCCTGATGCTTCTAACCCCCCACTTCTGTCACAACCTCCGGTTGCCCATCTAGCCCGCCTAGTGGATGAAACAACCATGGGGGGAGGGAGTCAGGGTGTATCGCATCCCCAGTGTAACTGTGGATCATTCTAAGGTAAGGGGGGAGAAGGGGGTTTGGAACAACTGAGTAAATGGGTTTCTTCTTTCTGTGCCTTCCTACCAATGTTATTGTTGCTTTATCTCACTCACACAGCCTTGGGGTCATCTGCACAGTGGTTTTTCTGTTTTATCCCTCTGCCTATGCATTGGAGTCTTCCTGCAAATGTTGGTGGTGTTTTACTCCTCTCAGTGCCTTGGTATACTCCGCTATTTATGATGCTCATTTGCCCTCTTAAACTATCTTGAGATGTTCATTCCGTTCTTATTACTATTTTGCCCTTTTGATGGTAGGTGCTGATTCTCTTTCTGCCACTGGTGCCCTGAGATGTTGTGACTCTCTTGATGATGTTTAGCACTCTTACTGATGCAGGGCCATTCCCAGAGTTGGTTCAAGGTGTTGAAAGCCTAGAAAGATCTTATGTATTACATGCTCCCCATGCCCCCCATGGTTGTCAAAATGTATTGTTTAGCTTTGCATGCCCTGCTCTTTGCGCCCTCAGAGATTTCCACCCTAGGCAATTGCCTAGTTTGCCTGATATTTTCCGAGTACTGTAAGATTTCTTCCATCGAGTTTTAAGCAGCTTTGATTGAAAATATATAGCAAGACTGATTGTCCCATTGTAAAATACCTCCCCCCACAGACTTGAATGGGGAGAAACAGGATGATACACAAACAGATTAGATCTGAGAACTTATTGAACAGGTATATTCTGATTAAAAGCAAATAAGCACAAAGATTTTGTTGTGTACATGTCCAGGAGCTAATCACCTCGTTACAACTTTATAACCCTTGAGGAATTCTCAGGATTATCCATCTTTTCATACAATGATAGATTGACTTTTGTCAAGACCAAATGGGCAGTTTCTATACCAGAAATCTAAGTCAACCAGTACTGTATATGGTACTCATATGTGACGCTATCTTCTGAAAATTTACATACATATAGAAGTGAATTAGATGAAGCACCTTCCCTCTGTGCTGCCATATCCCAAACACCTTCTGACACAATTTTCTTCTTAAACTGTTAACTTTAAAGCTAGCATTTATAATGTATTTAATTCTTTCTAGCTGCCAGATACAGTTCTCAAGTCATTTCTAGCCCAACTTAAATTTCAGATTTCAGATAGGAACTTGTTTCAGAATTTCTTTTGTAAAAGAGGATTCATAACTCAGCACTGTATTCTGCTGAAGGGTTTGTTAATGAGCTTCTGAAGGTAAAAGGTCTGGATTGGTCCATAAGTAGACATAAAGGAAACACTGCTCTTTCCAGTTATCCACATTTATTTCTCATTGCATAGACGCCTCCACAGTCCAGATGCAGCCAGAGCTGTCTGCCGGGCTTTAGGAAATTAACCAGGGAAGGAAAGCCCATCTGCTGCTATGACTGTGTTCCATGTCCAGCCGGAGAGGTCTCCAATCAAAGCGGTGGGTGATATATCACATTCTACATGCGCATTGTCACATTCTAAATAATTTTATTCAAAAGGAAAAGGGGCAGAGTCAAAAATAGGAACACAAATTAAACACTTCCTTGTCCCTTGTGCTCTGAATGTTATGTGCCCGATATTCGAAGCGATTACCACAGTTAGCAGACCTGCAGGTGCCGCCAGTGAATGCCAGGATGCTAGTCAGCTAGTATCACAGCGCTCCAAGGGCGGAGAGGAGGCGGCAGCCGTGGATTAACGAGCAACGATGATACTCAGCCACTGCCCTGCTATCCCTAAGCAGTGAAAGTTATGTACTTTAAAGGATGGCCAATCCTTGGCTGCAGAAGCTAACAGGATAGTGACTGTATATTGCCTCTTTCCCATCGACCAGATAGTCAATGCCAGTGATTGGATATAGCCCTGGCATTGAATACCTGCGTCTTAGGTTTAGCGACAACAGCTTGATGACCTTGGTCTGACCCAGTATGGCATATCTTATGTTCTTATATTCTTATTACCTTTAACTCCTGCAAAATGTGGGAGATATGTTATGGACAGCTCAACCTCTATCAACAGAAAAGAAATTAGCTTTTGTTTAGTGACGAATGTAAATAGTCCAACTTTGGGAATCTGAATATGTAGCATCTTGGATATCTTTTTATTTTATACAGTACTGGAGGAAATGCATTTTGTTTGTTAATGAGCTTCTGAAGGATATCAATGCTTGACCCAGTACAATCATTGTGGAACCTGTGTCTTTTGGGAAAACTGCTAGGTACGTATGACCTAGATTGGCCACTGTTGGAAACAGGACACTGGGCTTGATGGACCTTGGTCTGACCCAGTATGGCATATCTTATGTTCTTATGCTGCACATACCACAGTCTTAATGGGTGGTGTTCAGAGCACTGGCAGAATGAGCGAGGGAGTGGTGCAAAACCCATGCTGACTACATGGGCCTGGCTGGGCATGTCTCTATTTCATAGCACTGATCACGTTCCACCCTCGCATTCACTTTTGGGGCTAAACACACAGTAAAACTAATTCATTTTTATAAGCATGTCCCAGGCAGAAATCTATATTCAAGCAGGAGAGGAAAACCAGTTTCAGTAGAACAACTGGGCGTTTCTGGGGGGGGGCAGGGGAGGAGTGGCACTAGTGATCCCAACGAAGATGGACACATAGTAGAGGAGCTCTCCCTTCCTCTGATTCATTCTGTGGATAACTCCCTTTCTTCGGCATGAATTATCTAGTTTAATGATGGTAAGTTCAGCGACGATATCTGTGATCTCCCACACATGTTGATCACCTCAGATGCTCTCCCCTGGTGTTGAGCTCCAGCAATTCAGCCTACCTGGGCTGCTTAGCTGCCTCTGATTTCAAGTGCTGGTAACTACCTGTCATCTTCTGCGGTTTGACTTTCAGTCCACTCGTTCTCCATGCAACTCTTCATTAGCTCTCTCTCTCTCTGAAGAGGATTTTCTCCTCCGCTTTGGCTGACTACTGTTATGAGTGTTGAGGTTCAGACCCAACATACTCCATCTGGCCCTAACTTCAAATGCCTGTCTGGAGAGGACTTTCTTTTGTGGTGCTATCTCCCCCTTTATTGGAGCTTGTGCTATTGCCAGTGATTGGGTCCCAAACCATAAGATCTCTTTAGTCTCCAACTACTGGGCTCCGACTCCTGCCAGTTCTGCTCCCCATTGATGGTGTGTTGGTTACAACATTCTTTCTTTGAGGTGGAATGCATGCTTGGCATACAAACAGTGCCCGTCTTGGCTGGAAAACCAGCTGTTTTGGACATATTCCATCCACTGCATTCTGATTGCTCCATGAGTGGTACTTCTCATAGTGTGATTAGCACCATACGGGAACATCATTAGATCTCTGTGCAGCTGAATTAGAGTGAGCGGAACCAGAATCAAGTATGTGCAACAAGAACTGAGTGTGTGCGATGTGTGGGGCCATTTCTCTCAAACTGTGGTGGCTGTTCTGATCTGTTTCTGCATAACTGTGTGAGAGAGAGAGAGAGAATGGCACAGATTTGGAGTCAGACAGAGCAACATTTGCTGTCCTCTCTCCTTGATGAAGTATATGATAGCAGGATTTCACGAGAAGCGGGAAAGTTTGGAGCACCTATTGTCTTCTCCAGAATAATGACTTACATACAATTTTGGAGTTGTCTGACTATATAGACTTTCTGGACTCACTTCAAAATGAGGAGGGAGTGGTCATTCTCCATGCTTCCGGAGCATCCAAGGGGAATGGCAAGTCTCTACTCCTAAGAAGCATAAGGTGCCTGGCTCATGTCATCCTTCAGAAACTGAACCAGAGGATCTGCTTAGTGAAGATATAGACACTTCTATGCTCCCTTGAGGTGCTGTTTGCTGTCATAATTGCTCTACTTGAATGCTTGTTATGTGTGTTGGTTATACCTGTTTCGGTGGAGTGCTTTGCCCCTTTTGTTCTATGTGTTTGTTTGAATTGTTGCTCTACATTGTATAGGTTATTGGGGTGGGACATGGGATCAGGGGCGGCCCAAGGGGGGGTGCAGGGCCATGTGCGGAGTCTCAGTGTGGGGCCTCATTTGCCTAAGGGCCATTTGCATAAATATCTGCATAATATTAACATACACTAACTTTTAGTAAACATGCCTCTTAATGAGTATGGATAAAGAAAGATTAAAAGATTTCTACATTACTATAATCCAGGACAGGCACATTAGGAACTACTACAAACACTGCCCATTTAGAACCCATAGCAAACCCACTGTATTGTAACAGCACTACCAGGACTCACAAAGCACCATACTCTACCTATCAAAAGGCAACACTACAAATATTAAACCAATACATTTCAGAGAACAACAATACATGACCTACTGGGGAAAGAAAACAAGTGGCAATGTCAAATAGAAACTACATAAACAGAATACCTCAGCTCAGTTACACATGCAGAACATAGACCATCACCAAACAAAGAACAAGGAATCACAATTTAGAAATAGGAAGACAATAATTAAACTGGGAACTCCAAAAGCCAAACTTGGAATGTACTACAATACTGCAGAAATAAAACTATAAATTAATTTCCTCTTGTACTAAACAAAGCGCAGATAGCGTAGTTACTCACCTGTAACAGGTGTTCTCCAGGAGCAGCAGGAATCAGTCCTCACTTATGGGTGACGTCGGCACCGACGGAGCCCTCGCGGAGCAATTTTCCCCAGCTTTCAAAGAAAGCCTTTGGGAATTGCAGCGCGCATGCGCGGTCCTCTTCCCGCCCAAGGGTGCCATCTTAGCCAGTCAGATGACATAGCTAAAAAAGACAGCATAAAAATTTGCAAAAAAACTAAAGCAGACGATTGCAACTCCAAGGGGAGGAGGGAGGGTAGTGAGGACTGATTCCTGCTGCTCCTGGAGAACACCTGTTACAGGTGAGTAACTACGCTTTCTCCAGGACCAAGCAGGAAGTCAGTCCTCACTTATGGGACTCCCAAGCTCAAGGCTACCGGAGACCCTAAGCACAAAAATGAGCTCCCTCTAGCTCAGCAGCACAGAAGGAAAGAATCTTCGCTGAATTATCACCCACCGGTAGCCCACATCCGGGATGGAGGGTAGGAGTTGCTCAGACCTCAAAGAGATTACGGAGGACTGCCTGTCCGAAAGCACTGTCCCTGCGGGACTCCCTCTCGAGACAGTAATGGACCGCAAAAGTCTGGCTCGAAAACCAAGTAGCGGCCCGGCAGATGTCTGCCAGCGGAACAGAGCGGAGGTAAGCCACTGACGTAGCCTTTGCCCGAACGCAATGAGCCGTGACTCGACTTTCTAAGGAGAGTCCGGCTGCCCCATAAGCCCAAGAGATACAGTCCGCAACCCAGATGGACAGAGTACGCTTGGAGACCGGGAGCCCCAATTTATTGGGGTCAAAAGACACAAAAAGCTGGGCAGCTTTACGGTGCTCCCGCGTACGGTCAAGGTAGAAGTTCGAAGCCCTTCTACAGTCCAGGGTATGGAGGACCGTTTCAGCTCGGCTGGAGTGTGGTCTGGGAAAGAAGGTTGGAAGTACCACCTCCTGATTGATGTGAAAAGGGGAGACCACTTTAGGAAGAAATTTTGGGTGAGTCCGTAGGACTACCCTATTTTTGTAGAACCGAGTGTAAGGGGGATCAGACACGAGGGCCTGCAATTCACTTACGCGTCTAGCGGAAGTGAGGGCTATCAAGAACAGTGTTTTCCAAGACAGAAAACGGAGAGAACAGGTAGCCATAGGTTCAAAAGGCGGACAGGTGATCCGCTGCAACACCACATTCAGGTCCCAGTCAGGCGCTGGCGGGCGCAGAGGTGGTTTAAGTAGAAGGAGACCTCGGAGAAACCTCGCTACGAGAGGGTCGCTGGAGAGAGGTCTACCGTCCACCGGCACATGATGTGCCGAAAGAGCACTGAGGTGAACTTTGACGGAGTTGGACTTAAGTCCCAGATTAGAGAGGTGTAGCAAGTACTGCAAGATCACCGACACCGGGCAGGAGAAGGGATCCTGAGACTGTTGGGTACACCAGACTGCAAAGCGACGCCATTTAAGGGCGTAGCATTTGCGGGTAGAAGGCCATCGTGAAGCCAAGACGACCTCCTCCACCTCCGCCGGCAGGAGAAGGGGAGCAAGGACTACCCTCTCAGCAGCCAGGCCATGAGGTTGAGAGACCTGAGGTTGGGGTGTAGTAGAGACCCCTGATCCTGAGTGAGGAGATCCGGTTGTACCCCCAGAGGGAATGGATCCTCCACCGCTAATTGCAGGAGGAGCGGAAACCACGGCTGTCTGGGCCAGCGAGGGGCCACCAGGATCATGAAGGCTTTGTCTCGGAGAACCTTGAAAAGAGTCCGAGAGACTAGCGGGATGGGAGGGAAAGCGTACAGAAGGCTCCCCGACCATGAGATTAGAAAAGCGTCCGCCGCAACCCGAAGGGGGTGTGGCTGACGAGAGCAGAAGCGAGGAAGCTGCCGGTTGTGAGGACTGGCAAAGAGATCCACCGTGGGGAGGCCCCACTTTAGGAAGAGCTTCTGAACTACCAAGGGATCCAGACGCCACTCGTGCGGCTGGAGGACCCTGCTGAGTTTGTCCGCCAGGCCATTTTCTTGGCCCGGGAGATAAACTGCCTTGAGGAGAATGCCGTGACTGACGGCCCAAGAGCAGAGCTTCTGTGCCTCCCGGCAGAGGAGGAAGGAGCCCGTGCCCCCCTGCTTGTTCACGTAGAACATGGCAACTTGATTGTCCGTCTGGACAAGGACGGACTGGTGGGAGGTCAGGTGGGAGAAAGCCTTGAGAGCTAGGCGGATCGCCCTGAGCTCCAGGAAGTTGATCTGCTGAGCAGACTCCCACGTGGTCCAGAGGCCCTGAGTACGTGCCCCTTGGCAATGTGCTCCCCAGCCCAGGAGGGATGCATCGGTGGTCAGCACCCGGGTCGGCTGAGGTGACTGGAAAGGCATGCCGAATATCAGGTTTGGCTGCCGAAGCCACCACCGGAGAGACGAGATCAGCGGCTCGGAGACGCGCACTAGGTCTGATAGGCCGCCTGTGGCTTGTCGCCACTGCTGGCGGAGACACCATTGAGCAGGCCGCTTATTCAGGCGGGCATTGGGGGTCACATGGACGGTGGAAGCCATATGGCCGAGTAGTCTCAGGAAGCGCCTGGCGGAGACCAGGGGCTGGCTGCGAAAGCGGTCGGCTAGGTCCATGAGCCGTTGAGCCCTGTCGAGCGGTAGGTATGCTCGTGCCTGAGGAGTGTGCAGCCTTGCGCCGATGAACTCGAGATCCTGTGAGGGGAGCAAAGTGGACTTTGCGAAGTTTATAACAAAGCCCAAGTGCTGCAGAAGAGTCACCGTGCGGCGTGTGGCGTTGGTGACCTCCCGAGCGGACGCTGCTCTGACGAGCCAGTCGTCGAGGTACGGAAAGACATAGAGGCCGTGAAGCCGGAGGTGGGCCGCCACCACCGCGAGACATTTTGTGAAGACTCGCGGTGCGGAGGACAGGCCAAAGGGCAGTACTCTGTACTGGTAATGATTTCCTGCCACCACAAACCTTAGGTATCGGCGGTGGCTTGGGTGGATGAGGATGTGCGTGTAGGCATCCTTTAGATCCAAGGAGCATAGCCAATCTCCCTGCTGGAGGTAGGGCAGAAGGATTCCAAGGGTAAGCATTTTGAACTTCTCCCGCACAAGGAACTTGTTGAGGTTGCGCAAGTCCAGGATGGGTCTGAGGCCCCCTGTTCTCTTTGGTATTAGAAAATACCTGGAATAAAAGCCTTGACCTCTCAGGTGGTGTGGCACCGGTTCCACCGCCTGTTCCTGCAGAAGACCTGCTAACTCCTGAAGGAGTAATTCCCTGTGCAGAGGGGGTCGTGGAGGTTCTCCCGGAAAATAGGAGGGAGGGACCTGGTGGAAGTGGAGAAGATAGCCTTCTCGCACGACTTGAAGCACCCAGGCATCTGCGGTGATGCTGGACCACCTGTGGGCGAAGTGAACCAGCCGGCCTCCGGTGCTGGGAGGAACCAGCGGAGGGGGAGAGGCTATGCTTAGTGAGTCAAAAACCCCCACCCTGCGGAGCAGGGGCTGGTGGTGCAGGCTTGGGGGCTTGCTGCCTACGGGACCCGTTACCCCGTCCCTTGGCCTGCTGGCCCTGTTGGGGAGCTGCAGGGGCCTGATAATGGGGGTATTGTTTGTAGGCAGCCGCCTTCCTCGGGTAAAAGGACTTTTTCCCCGAGCCCTTCTTTTTCTGGGAAGGGGCGGAGGTCTTCCTAGAAAGCCTGGTCCTGGTGAGAGTCTCAGTCTCAATTTGTGCAGCCTTTTCCGCCATGGGCTTGCCAAAGAGGTTTTCGCCTCGGCAGGGGACATCGACCAACTTGTCCTGCACCCAGGGCTCAAGGTCTGACGACTGAAGCCAAGCCTGTCGGCGGGCACCGATGCCGGCTGCGGCCACTCGAGCCGAAGCTTCAAAGCCATCATAGGCTGCTCGGGACATGAACTTGGAGCATTCCCGAATGCCAGTGGACAAGGCCAGGAACCTCCGCAAGGGTTCCTCGGACAAACCAGCGGAGAATCCGGCTAGCTCCTTAGCCAGATCTCGGAGATACATGCCCATGTATAGCTGGTAAGTCTGGACACGACATGCGAGCATAGAGCCCTGGAAACACTTCTTACCAAGGCCATCCAGGTTACGGGCCTCCCTGCCAGGAGGCACCGAGGAGTGCATCTTCTGGCTCTTAAGACGATGCATGGCCGATTCCACTACCATGGAATGGTGTGGTAGCTGTGCCTTTTGAAAGCCAGGGCTCTTGCGGACTCGATAGATAGAATCGACCCGCTTGCTCAGGACCGGCGAGGAGGCCGGACTCTCCCACATGCGGAAGAGTAGTCGTTCCAGCATAGGAGGAACCGGTACAGTAAAGTGTTCCCTCGCGGGAGAGTCATACTGGAGGGCGTCGAGCTCTTCGGCTCGAGGCTCCTCCTCGGGGTCCGCAGGGAAGGCCAAAGCCTTGGCCATATCCCTAACGAAGTCCGAGAACCGGGCATCCTCCGGGGGGGACTGCTTCCGAGGCTCGGACTCCGGTGAGTCCGAGGGGACACACCGAGTCCGGAAGGAATCAGGCGACTCTTCCTCTTCAGACTCCCAGACCGACTCCGACGAGGACTCGGTGGGGTCGGCTCGGGCAGGGCGCGGCGCCTGCTGCCCCGACGCCGAGGGAGTCGGCATCGGCGACCTCGGTCCCGAACGGGAGGCCGAGGGTGACCTCGACCGAGGATCGACTCGAGTTCGCATGGACTCGAGGATCGGCTCGGTCTCCGGGGTCGACTTGGACGTCGACGTCCCGGCGGTCGGGGCAGCGGCACCAGCGAGGCCAGCGAGCAGTGCCCGCTGCTGGTCCATGAAGGCAGACAGTCTGCTCTCCAAGGCCGTCAACCTGAGTCCGAGCTCAGGTGACCCAGCAGCCCCCGACTCGGGGCCCGACGTCGGCTGTCGCGGAGGCGAGTCCAGAAGGACCACAGGACTTACCCGAGCAGGCATCTCCGACTCCAGGCGAGGTCGCTTCGTGAGGTGTTCCTTCTCCAAGGACCCGGGGCGGCTGTCGGGGCTATGCGACCTGGCCCTCGCGGAACCAGGAGCGTCCACCGACGCCGCCCTCGCGGGTTTCACCTTCCGACGATGGTCCCCGGAGGGAGAACCCCGGTCGGAGGAACTCCGGCGACGGTCCGAGCTGGAGCCTTTAGACGCGGAGGCCTCCGACGAGGTCCGGGTACGGCTGGGGTCAGCGAAGATTCTATCACGCTGATGCCGCCAACTCCTCAACGCCTTTGAGGACATTTTGCCGCAGGGCCCACAGATCAGTTCCTCATGATCCGGGCCCAGGCAGCGGAGGCAAAAGTCGTGTGTGTCAGTTAGTGACATATTTCGGTCACACTGACTACACCGCTTAAACCCGCTGGCAGCCATCGGGGGAAAAAGGGCCCCTGCGAGGTCAAAGGACCGGGCTGCCAGGGAAAAATCGAAAACGAAAGCTGACTAAGTCAGAAAAACCGAAAAAAAGGAAGAGGACTCGTGACCGGCGTCGCGAGTCCGGCGGGAAAAAGACCGGCGTCGAACCGAAGGAAAAAGAATAAAATAATGAAGAAATATCGACTTTTTCGCGGGGACAAGACGGGGACGTCTGTAGGGCTCCGCGGAAAAAAGAAGACTGGCTAAGATGGCACCCTTGGGCGGGAAGAGGACCGCGCATGCGCGCTGCAATTCCCAAAGGCTTTCTTTGAAAGCTGGGGAAAATTGCTCCGCGAGGGCTCCGTCGGCGCCGACGTCACCCATAAGTGAGGACTGACTTCCTGCTTGGTCCTGGAGAAGTTAATGATGCACATTTCCCAGAGCTGACGTATTCCAGTTAATAAATTCAAAATAGAGATATTTTTCTACCTTTTGTGCATTTTTTTCAGTTGCAATTGCTCCAGCCACTTCCTTCTGGTTTCCTCGTGATGTCTGCTAACTCTCCATTGTCTGCTGTCCATTTGTCCTTTCTTCTCTCTTCTAGTTTTTTTCCATTCTCTCTCTACATTTGCTTTAACATACTAATCTTTCTCCTTTTGCTCTTTCCTCCATCTCTTTCTTTATTCCTTTTTCATCCACTCAAATTTTACCCCTCCATCCTCTATCCCCACTTATTCTCCCAATACCCAGCCAATTGTAGATTTTTCTTCCCTCCCACACAAAATATGTTTCCCCTCCCCATTTCACTCTCCCAGCCCCATCCCATTCTAATCCTCCCCCAACATCAGCTCCCTTCTAGTTCCAGCCCCACCCATCATCCTCTCCCTTCTAGTCCCCGCATCAGCCCATTTCCATTCCTAAACCCCATTCAGCCCATTTCCAATCCTATCCTAGCCCCACCATCAGCCCATTTCCAGTCCTTGCTCCCTCATCCATTTCCAGTCCTATCTGAGCCACTCCAGCAGCTCATTTCCAATCCCAGCCCCCCATCAGCCCATTTCTAGTCCTTTCCTATCCCCGCCATCAGACCATTTCCAATCCTAGCTCCCCTCCACTCAGCCCATTTCCAATCCAAGGCCTCCATGAGCCTATTTCCAATCCTAGCCCCCCCCCAACAGCCCATTTCCAGTCCTCTCCTAGCCCCTCAATTAGCCCATTTCCAATCCCAGCCCCCCATCAGACCATTTCCAGTCCTAGCTCCCCCCCACTCAGCCCATTTCTAATCCAAGCCTTTCTATGAGTCTATTTCCAGTCCTAGCCCCTCCACGAGTCCATTTCAATCCAAGTCCCCACCATAGCCCATTTCCAATGATAAGTGGAGTGGAGGAGTAGCCTAGTGGTTGGGGCAACATACTTCAAGCCAGAAGATCAGGAATTCAAATCCCACTAGAGGACAGCAACTTTGAGCCGGAAGGACTAGGGTTTCTAGTCTCACAGGTGCTCCTTGTGGTCTTGGGCAAACCACTTAACCCTCCATGTTCCCTGTAAAATAGTTATCTGGAAGTTATAATGCCCTGTTCAACTGAATTTCAGTTTGTTCAATATAAACCACACTGATGCAGAATAGCATGGTAAATAAGGGGATGTAAATAAATAAAATAAGAACATAAGATACGCCGTACTGGGTCAGACCAAGGTCCATCAAGCCCAGTATCCTGTTTCCAACAGTGGCCAATCTAGGTCATATGTACCTAGCAGTTTCCCCAAAAGACACAGGTTCCACAATGCTTGTACTGGGTCAAGCACGGATATCCTGCGTTCCTTCTTAATAATGGTTTATGGACCTTTCCTCCAGGAATTTGTCCATACCTTTTTTAAACTCAGCTACACTAACAGCCTTTACTACATCCTCCGGTAACAAATTCCAGAGTTTGATTACACCTTGAGTGAAAAAATATTTTCTTTTATTAGTCTTAAATAGCTTACCCTGTAGCTTCATTGCGTGTCCCCTAGTCTTTCTATATTCTGATAATGTAAACTTTTACCCATTCCACTCCATTCATTAATTTATAGACTTCTATCATATCTCCCCTCAGCCGTCTCTTTTCCAGGTTAAACAGCCCTAACCTTTTTAGCCTTTCTTCATAGGAGTATCCTTCTATCCCCTTTATCATTTTGATGGCTCTTCTCTGAACCTTTTCTAAAATCGCTATATCCTTTTTAAGATACGACGACCAGAATTGCACACAATATTCAAGGTGCGGTCTCACCATGGAATGATATAGAGGCATTATAATATCTTGTTTTATTCTCCATTCCTTTCCTTATGATACTTAGCATTCTATTTGCTCTCTTGGCCGCCGCTGCACACTGGGCCGAGGGTTTTAACATGTTATCCACAATGACACCTAAATCTTTTTCCTGGATGGTGGTTCCTAATGTGGAACCTTGCATTGTGTAACCATAGTTTGGGTTGTTCTTCCCTAGGTGCATAACTTTGCACTTGTCCACATTAAATTTCATCTGCCATTTTGATGCCCAGTCTTCCAATTTATCAAGATCCTCTTGCAATTTTCCACAATCCTCTTGGGTTTTAACAACTTTAAATAGTTTTGTGTCATCTGCAAATTTGATAACCTCACTCGTTATTCCATTTTCCAGGTCATATATGAATATGTCAAAAAGCAGCGGACCCAGCACAGATCCCTGGGATACACCACTAGTCACCTTTCTCCATTGGGAAAATTGGCCATTTAGCCCTACCCTCTGCTTTCTATCTTTTAAGCAGTTCCTGATCCACAGTAGTACACTGCCTCCTATCCCATGACTCTTTAGTTTTGCCAAAAGTCTCTGATGAGGGACCTTGTCAAAGGCTTTCTGAAAGTCCAGATACACTATATCAACCGACTCACCTTTGTCCACCTGTTCATTCACACCTTCAAAAAAACCTAACAGATTAGTAAGACAAGATCTTCCTTGTCTAAAGCCATGTTGGCTGTCTCCCATTAGGCTATGACTATCTTCATGCTGAGTAATTTTATTCTTTATGATAGTTTCTACCATTTTTCCCAATACTGACGACAGGCTCTCCTGTCTGTAGTTTCCTGGACCACCCCTGGAACCCTTTTTAAAAATTAGTGTTACATTGGCGATCCTCCAATCTTCAGGTATTAGCGATGATTTTAATGATAGTTCACAGATTACTAATAGCAGGTCTGCAATCTCATATTTCAGTTCTTTCAACACCCTTGGATGTATATCATCCAGCCCAGGTGATTTGCTACTCTTCAATTTATCTAATAGCTGTAATACATCTTCCCGATGTATCGATATTTCCTTCAGTTCTTCCGCACCTTTAAATACCACTTCAGTCATGAATACTAAATACCACCAATCCTAGCCCCCAACAGTCAATGACAGTCCTATACTAGCCCCTCCATCAGTCCATTTCCTGCCCTATCTCCCCCCCCCAAACTCAGCCCATTTCCAGTCCTAGCTCCCCTCCCACAGCCCATTTCCAGTCCAAGCCCCCTCCCCATCAGTTATTTCCAGTTCAAGCCTTCCCTCCTCAGTCCATTTCCAGTCCTAGCTCCCACCCCTCACAGTCCATTTCCATTTCAAGCCCCCCTCCCCATCAGCTATTTGCAGTTCAAGCCCCCCTCCCCTCATCTCATTTCCAGTCCTAGCAATGCCCCCAGCCCATTTCCAGTCCTAGTAACCCCCCCATCTCCCACAGTCCATTTTCAGTCCTAGCAACACCCCCAGCCTATTTTCAGTCCTAGCAACCTCACAGCACATATCTAGTCCTAGTAACCCTCCCAGCCCATTTTCAGTCCTAGTAACCACCTCCACAACCCATTTTCATTCCTAGCAACCCCTCACAGCCCGTTTCCAGTCCTAGCAACCCCCCAGCCCATTTTCAGTCATAGCAACACCCCTAGCCCATTTCCAGTCCTAGTAACCCCTCCCCCCATAATCCATTTTCAGTCATAGCAACCCCGCAGCCCATAGCTAGTCCTAGTAACCCGAGCCCATTTTCAGTCCTAGTAACCCCCACAGCCCATTTCCAGTCCTAGTAATTCCCCCCCAGCCCATTTTCAGTCCAAGCCCCCCCCCCCCCACACACACTCCCGAAGAGCCCCGCGGCTAGCTAAGAGGGAGTTGGAGAGGTCCCAGCTCACCTCTACAGCTGCCGAAGTGAAACACGCCTTTTCACTTCGGCAGCTGTACTGACATTTAGAACTCTGCCATGCTGAGGTCAAAGGGGACTTCTTGTTTCCTGCGCTTAGCGCGGTAGCATTCTAAATGTCAGTACAGCTGCCGAAGTGAAGATAAAAGATGCGCTTCACCTCGGCAGCTGTTAGAGGCCACCCTGCCTGCCGGTCTTCAATGCAGAATGTTGTTGGCGCGGGGCCCCCTGAAACGCGGGGCCCTGTGCATTCTTGCTCAATGGACAGGCCAGCCCTGCATGGGATGGAGGTTTGGTTGAGTGGGTGGGGTGATGTATGAGAGTGGTTGGGAAGGGATGAGTGCAGGAAGAACTTATTTTTGCTGGGAATTTGCGTTGTAAGTGATTTGGATTGGAGGAGGGGTCTGTGACCCTAAGAGAAGTGCTGTCTTATTTTGCAGTTTCTGTGTCATGGTTTTTGGTTGTTCTTTGCTATTTTCTGATTCCATCCTTTAAAGATACAGTGGGTGGGGGGGGGGGGTTAGGAGGGGTGTAGAGGATGGGTGGGTTGTTACGGCTGGTGGGTTTGGACATGAGGAAGGTCTTATGTTGGATCAGCTGTAAGGGTCAGGAAGAGACTTTTTTGGAGAGAGTGTTTTTCTCTTTTCAGGGGTCTTGCTCTTTACTTTCTATCCTTGATATACACTTTCTCTAGTTATAATTAAACTTATTTCATGGAATGTCCATGGGCTACATAAACCGGTTAAATACCATCGGCTCCTGGACCAGATCCTTCGTGAGAAAGCAGATATTTTCTTCTTACAAGAGATTCACTTTGCGGGGCAGTACCATTTTAAATTTGCTCCCCTTAAGTTCTCCCAGATCTTTATTGCCAATTTTATCTCTTGCAAGTGTGAGGTGGCAATTCTCATTTCTCACACATGCCCATTTCAGTTGATCAATGAGTATAGTGACTCAGAGGGTAAATTACTCATTCTCCATGACTCCATACTTATCTTAGTTAATGTCTATATACCTCCTTTGCTGATTGGCATCTCTCTTCGGGAAGGTTCTGAGGCTGTGCAGCCTCTACACCAAGGTCAGATTCTGCCTGGAGGGGATTTTAATTATGCAATGACTCAATTAGATCACATCGGTATGAGATTCTCGATTTCTAAACCAGCTTACAAGCTGGTTGACATGCTATTGAGCCTAGATCTTTGCGATACTTGGCGGACTTCTCATGCCCAGGTACGGGATTAGCCACTCTCACATAGATATGTGGTTTGTGAGGAGGAAAATGGTAGCGGCAGCGATCCTTCTGAATGTGCCTTTCCTTTTTGCTTGGTTTTACCTTTCTGCTGTTTTCCATGCCACACATATCACATAAAAGGAAGGCAAAATTGCAGACAGAACAGTCTGAGATTAGCGGGCCCATGGACTTTTTCGTGAAGCCCATTGTGATGAAGACTCCAGGTGGCCTGTTGGTTAGGGTGGGGGTGGAAGGAGACCCTTCACCTACCCATGGGCCCAATGTCTCTCTTAGCCAGAGGATCCAGTTCTTCCAGTCCAGCCAGTGCAGAAGACCGAAGCAGCAGCTGGGGGTTCTCTGCTGTTTAATTCTGGCGAGCTTATCCTGCAGATGGTACTGCCACTCTGCCCCGGAAGTGCCGGGTTTATCAAACAATGCTATGGTTTTGAAAATATTCTGCAGCTTATCAATGTTGTCCATGGTCTTCGATCTAAGTCTGAGCAATATGCTATAATGTTGTTAGATGCTTTTGACAAGGTGGAATGGCCTTATTTATTTGAAATCCTAAAATCTTTTGGCTTTGGATCCTCCTTTTGGACTGCATATCTGCCCTGTATGCTAGATCCCAAGCCTCTGTTTTGGTAAATGGCTTTCTTTCTGCTCCTTTCTGTCTCAGGAGGGGCAGTAGACAGGATTGCCCCCTATTTCCTCTTCTCTTTGCTCTAGCTATTGAACTCCTGACAGCCCATGTTTGCCAGCGTGCAGTGGAAATTGGTAAACCCTTGGGTGCTGGTTGGCATGCCATCTCATTATATGCTGGCAGCACTTTAATCTACCTTTGAGAGCCCGCCATCTCTCTTCCAATAGTTGTAGACATTCTGGATTGTTTTTCCCATCTTTCTGGCTTTACAGTCAATAAATAGAAGTTAGTGCTACTTTCTTGCGTTTTGGGCATTTCTTTGCCTGCTGCTTCAATCCCTGTGGATTTTCAGATGTACAGCACTTTCGATATTTATGGGTTATGATTCCTCAGGACCTTGTGTACCTGTACTCACTTAATTATGGGGCCCTCCTCAAGAGTGTGCACTAGGATATGGATTCTTGGTGCTCCGCTTCTGTCTCTTGGTTGAGACAGGTCAATATTCTTAAAATGTTACTCCTGCCATAGCTTTTATTCTTATTTACTCAGCTTCTGATTGCCATTCCACACATTTTCTTTCTGAAACTTTAAAGGGCTATTTATTACCCCTTTTCTCTGGCGGGATCACAGACCGAGGATTAGCTGGGAGGTCTTGATTCATCCAAAACTTTCCAGTGACTTGGATCTCCCTGATTCTGAGTTATACTATAGGTGTTCCTGTTTGTGGGCCTTGCACGTGTGGTCCATTCCCTAGACTCTGAGTGGATCGCCCTGGAAAGGGAGTGGATAGCTCTGATTCTCTTGGATGTGATCCTTTTCCTTCAAGTTCGGGTGATGCATACTTAGTGCTATCACATCCCTTTCTCAGTCCCTTTTGGTGAGTTTGGAATGCTATCAGTAATAAACTTCGCTTGTCCCCTCAGGTCTCACCTTATTCTCTGCTCTCTTCTTTTGCTTTTGTTCAGGATTTTGGGCAACAGCACCTTTGTGTGGTCAGTATTTGTGTGTGTTGGCTCTTTTCGACAAATCCATCATAATTTTGAAAGCCCGTCTGGTACAACTTTGGGGGACATCATTGCCCGACTTCCAGTACTTCCAGCTTGGTCATTGTTTTGGCACTTTTTCCAACCGGGTGGATGTATTGCACTCTCCTTGCTCTTGGGAACATGTTCTTTTCGACTTGATGCATCTTCAATCTTTCTGGGCTTGACTTTATAGAGCACTTGCTTCCAACAGTCCCTGCTCACCAGGGGTTCATTGTTCCTAGGAGATGGAAGTAGGTCTTGCCTGACAAGTCTGAGGATTTCTGGGATGAGGTCTATAGCTACTCTCGATCTTGTTCCATCTCTCTTCCCTAGTGAATACACAATTACGGCTTTTGTTTCACATGTCTGTTCTTCTGATGGATCTCTTCTGATGGAATCATGCTGAGGATCCGCTTTGCTGGAGATTATGTGGCCGAAGAGGTGATTTTGAGCATATGTGGTGGTCCTGTCCTCATCTGCAGGAATTTGGACCCTTGTGTATGAGCATATTACTCACTCTTTGGATGTTCGTTTTGCCTTTAACCTTGAATTCTGTGTGTTGGGTTTCCTGCCCTCTGATCTTCTCAAGGATCAGTCTAGGTGTATTCCTAATTGTTTGCTCCTCCCAGCTTGGTCGTTATAGCACGATTTTGGAAGAGATCTTGGTCCCTCTCTTTCAATGAATGGATGGTTAAAGTGTGGGATATCTACCATTTGGACAAACTCACCGCAGGAGAGCACAGCCATCCATTTTGAGGTGATACTTTGTGGACTCGGGTGTTACATTGTGAGAGTTGATGGGCAGTTTCTTGGGAAGCTGAAGGTGGTGTGTGGGGGGAAGGGGCAGCAGATATAGCGGGTATCTTTTCTGGATGCTGTTAAGCCTTCCTGAGGGTTTTAGTTGGGGGCTAGCAGACTACATTTCTGGGAGTGTTTTCACCAGTTTGATGATGTTTTCTTATATGGTACAGTTTCTGTCTCTCCATTAATGGTACTCAGTATTGTGCGTCTGTGATTGCTGATGTATTTTTCTTCAATACTTGAGATTTTTTTGTCTTGTGTTTATTGTGATTGCACAATACAAAATTCACAGCACAAAATAAGAATAATTGGGCATTTCCAATTTTTTAGCTGGTGATCAAATGATTTCAATAAAAATATCAGTTGCAGTCAAACAACCATTTGCTCCCCCAGCTGGACCTCCAGCTTCAGTACTTGTCATGGCTATCAAACACACATACAGCTGTTGCTCATGACAGTGCTGAGTCAGAACCAGAGGGGGGCAACTGGAGCTGTTCTTCTGCTCAATTCCAACAGAGGGGTCACTTCATCACGGTTCAGAGTCACCCACAAATTGGGGTCATGATATGTATGAATTGAGTTTTGAAGATTTCAAGAATTCTTTAAAAAACAAATTACAGTACAATGGACCTTGGCAGTATGTTGACAATATGAATTAACAGATATTAAAGAGTCCAAAAATATTTTTATATGGGCCACCACTGTTATTAAATAAATAAATACCCCCAAAATACCCCTACCCCCAAAAATACCCCCACCCCCAAAATAACCCCCAAAATACCCCCAAAATTCCCCCTCCTCAATGCAAAATGCCCCACTCCAAGAACTGCCCCCTGCAACTGGATTACAAACTCTCTCCACTCCCAATACTAATTTGCCCCATTCCCATAAACAGCTATCCCACAACACTGAATTGTGTCCCACCCATCAAAATATCCCCACATAACTTCCCACCTCTAAAACAAACTTCCCTTGCTAATGGCCCACTTCTAAAGACTCCCACTGAAACTCATCCGCATCTTAAAAACTACCCCATGCACAAAACTATCTTCCGTCAACTGCCATAACTCACAAAATATGTCTTAGGAAAAGCCACGCCACCCGTCTGCACAGCACACACAGAACATGCAACAGATACCCACACACACATCACAAATGCAGGATCCCTTTATAGCAACAGAATAAAATCAAAACAAACAACTTTCTCTTCTATCTCAACAAATAGTGGTGACCTATATGGACCAGTGGGTACACCTCTAAACAACGGCATGGGGAGGTGTGACCTGTATGGAGCAGCAGGTGCACCTGCTCTTGCTGCCTTGCTGGACAGACTAGATAGCCAATGCTGGTCTTTTTCTGCCGTCATATACTACGCGTGTTGCTCATAAAGTAATGCCCTACCTGTTTTTTCTCAGTCCAGAATGAAGATAGGTGTGAAATTGAAAGGGTAGTAACTTGGAACTTGAAAGGACACATGTGTGTGATTTTACAGTTGTCCGACAAATTGCGAGGCGGTAGTGATCCTTCAAATGGTGTCTGTGAGTACAAACAACGTGCTGTAATTGAATTCTTGGTGGAGGAGAAAGAAAGTGTGAGAAACATTCACAAATGGTTCTGTGCTTTGTATGGAAGTCTTGCGGTAGATAGGAGCACCGTTGGATGATGGGTGAAGAGAGTAAAGGCTTCAGGAAGTGGTAAAACGGAACTGGAAGATCAGACGTGGTCTGGGCGTCCTGCCTCAGCCACCAGTCCAGACAAGTTGCAGTGCGCTGATGACATTATTGGTGCGGATCGGTGCATCACGAGTCGGGAATTGTCTGTACAGCTTTCTGTCAGTAGAGGTAGTGCAATGACAATTATTGACTCTTTGGGATATTCAAAGGTGTGTGCAAGATGGGTTCTGCGAAGTCTCACAACTAAACACAAACGCCAAAGGAAAGACATCTGCTCTGATTTGTTGGAGCGTTTTTGTCCCGGATTGTCACAGGTGACGAAACCTGGGCTCACCACTATGAACCAGAGACTAAAAAGCAGTCCATGGAATGGCATCATGCTCACTCACCAAGAAAAAAGAAGTTCAAGACCACTCCTTCTGCTGGAAAAGTGATGATCACCGTCTTTTGGGACATTGATGGCGCAATTCTGGTGGATGTGCTTGAGAGGTGAAACAATCAATTCAGATAGGTACATCAAAATCCTTCAAAAACTGAAACGGCGTTACTTGCAAGTGTGGCCTAACAGTAATCCAGGAGACATGTTGTTTAAACACAATAATGCTCGCCCTCACACAAGCCTCCGAACCCAAGAGGTAATCGCCAAATTTGGTTGGACAGTGCTCCCCCACCCACCCTACAGTCCTGATCTGGCACCATCAGATTTTCATCTGTTTGGACCACTAAAGGATGGCCTGCATGGAACAAGGTTTGAAGATGTGAGCGTGATTCGTGCTGTAAAAAAATGGCTGCATGAACAGGACACGAGCTGGTACAGAGGAGGAATTAATGCCCTCGTTTCTCGCTGGCGTATTTATTTATTTAATTTATTTTTAGTTTTTCTATACCGCACTATTCGGCATCAGCGCGGTTTACAATGAACAGGTCTGTAAAATGTGGAACAATCAGACATTGAACTTACATATAACAGGGAAATCCAACTTGGATAACAGGCGAACTTTATACACTATGTACATAAAGAGGGTTGTATCGTAGATGGATTTGTAATACCAGCCCTGTAAGGGATGGTTCTATGTAATTGAAAGTTAAATTGGAGATTGGTTCGGCGGCTCTGGGTTGAGAGACTGTTGTGTCGTGTAATGCTGTCTAGGTGATGTTGTCAGAGTTATAGAAGTGCTGTTGAAATAGGTGGTGTTTGAGGGCCTTTCTGAATTGGGGGAGGTTGTTTATGGTCCGGATTTCTACTGGGAGAGAATTCCAGCTGGAGGGGGCAAACAGGGCAAAGGCACGTTTACTTGTTGATTTGTTGCATTTAGTGATAGCTTTTGGGAGAAGGATGGTATTGTAGGACGTGGTCCTTCTTAATCTGTTGTCTGGGGTGGGTTGTATCAGGTCTGACAAGGTGGTTGAGGTGATTCTATTAACTGCTTTAAATGTCATGGTTAAGATCTTAAATGTGATCCGGTATTGTACGGGGAGCCAGTGTAGGCTCTTCAGAATAGGGGTGATGTGGTCTCTTCGAGCTGCTCCATAGAGGGTTCTTGCTGCGGTGTTCATAGCTAGCTGCAAGGGATTTATCGAGTTCTTTGGGAGGCCAAGTAGGATAGAGTTGGCGTAATCGAAGTGGGGCATTATGATGGCCTGGAAGACTGTTCGGAAGTCATTTGGTTCTAGGGTGTCCTTCATGAGGCGTAGCGTTCGTATTTTATGGTAGATTGTCCTGATGGTATTATCTATGTGGGCATGCATGTCCAGGCGCTGGTCCAATGTTACTCCTAGGTATCTGATCGTTGTCTTGGAGATGATTTCTGCGTTGCCCACCTTGATTGATGGAGGGGGGGTGAATGAATGGTCTCTTCCGATGAATAGGATGTCTGTCTTTTTTAGATTTATTCGGAGCATTTGAGTGTGTAACCATTCCGAGACGGCGTTGAAGCAGGAGGAGAGCTGGTCGAGATTTGGATGGTCAGTATCTATTGGGGTGAACATTAGTACATCGTCAGCATATACTAGGCAGTTTATGTTAAATGACCGAATGAGGCTGCAGATGGGCTGCATGTAGATATTGAATAAGAGGGCTGAGAGGGATGACCCTTGTGGGATGCCTTTTTCTTGCTGGAAAGGGTCCGATAGAGAGAGGCCGGAGCGGACATGTTGCCATCTGTTACTCAGGTATGAGGCACACCATGCTAGAGCATTGCCCCGGACACCCTTCTCAGCAAGGCGAGATAGGAGTATCATGTGGTCAACCGAGTCAAATGCAGCTGCGATGTCCAGGAAGATGAGGGTGAAACCCTTTCTGATGTTATCGAGTCCGGTGGTAAGGGTGTTGAATAGCATAGTAAGTAGGGTATCCACTCCATGAGACGCTCTGAATCCGTGCTGACAGTAATCGAGGGGAGCATTGTTTTCGATGTGATGGGTCAGTTGCTGTTGGACTGTTTTTTCCATAATTTTAGCTAGGAGCGGAATGCTCGATATTGGCCTGTATGAATCCATTTTTGTAGGGTCAAGCTTTTTGTTCTTCAGTAGCGGCTTTACAGAGGTTTGCTTCAGGTCCTGTGGAAATGTCCCAGACGTGAAAGATTTTTCTATTAGTTTGGAGAGGAATGGGCTGAGGTCTGATTTTAGCGCTTTTACCCAGTGTGCAGGGCATGGGTCACTTGGTGCCGTAGTGGTGTTTATGCCTGTGATGGTATTTTGGATCTCCCTTGCTGTTGGAGGGGAGAAGGAGGTGAGAATGCCATGGTCATCTACTGTCTCATTTAGAGGGGAGGAGTAGAATGATGACAGTGTTGGTTCTTCTGGGTGGTGATTGCTTACAGGGGTAAAGGGTTGGCTCAACTTTGAGCGTAGATAGTCTGCGTATTCTTGAGGGTTGGGTAGGTTTGTTTGGTTTGGGGAAGGATCATGAGCTAAAATTTTTGACTAGACTGAAAAGCTCTCGCGGTTTATTTATGGCTCTCATTAATACTTCTGAGTGGTGGTGTTTCATTCTTGTGGAAACTGCTGTTCTATATTCATCGATGTGGGCGTTGTAGGCCTCCAGGCTCTCAGTTGTTCTTGATCTGCGCCATCGTTTTTCAAGTTGACGCAACCGTCGAAGAGACGCCGTAAGTTCAGGTGAATAACAGGGTGCTTTCTTTCTACCGCTGTAATTCTTTTTGGTAGGTGGGGTGTCACTTTTTGCATTGAGGCACTTGTTCCATAATGTTATCATGTCGTCGAGGCTGAGTTCGGGTGGTTCAAGGAGGGGGTGTGCTCTCTCAATGATCTCCTAAGGTCGTAGATGTTGATGGAGATTATGTAGAAAAATAATATGTGTTAAGGACACATTAATTTATACTGTGAGTGATTTTTATACATTTTGAATGAAAACTCTCCGTGAAAAATAATGTGGGGCATTACTTTCTGGACAACACTCATGTTACTATGTTATACACCGAGAGACAAGAGGACTGATAAAAATTCCTTTGCTCTGACATATTTTAGATTATTTGCATATATATTTCATTTTCTTTACTGTTATTTCCACAATGAAAGCTTCTGACTGAATTCATTGCTTTCTTATTGGTTGCTGTCTATATTGTTGGATAGAATCTGTTACCCTAGCCAGGGCTAAATTAAGGAATTGGCAAGCTGGGAACATACCTGAGGTTTAAAGTTTAGGGAGGCACTGTCAGATGTGCTAAGAACCGTCATCAGCAAGGTATCTTTATATCAATTGTACCTGTCTCCAAGTGACTAGCCGATATATATCAAAACATCCGTATTTTTATCATTAAAGTGGTATTGCACAAATATGTGAGAAACTAAGACAATATTCTTCGTTCTCAGATATGGATAACTGTATGAAGTGTCCAGAAGACGAATGGTCCAATCAGGAGAGAGATGCCTGTATCCCAAAAATGAAATCCTTCCTGTCCTATGAGGAGCCTCTGGGGATCACTTTGACATTCATCAGCATGTTCTTCTATTTTATCACTGTTGTCATTTTGGGACTCTTCATTAAATACCGTCATACTCCCATAGTGAAAGCCAACAACCGGAACCTCAGCTATATTCTCCTTGTCTCCCTCATGTTCTGTTTCCTCTGTTCCTTGATATTCATTGGCCATCCTGATAAGTTAAGCTGCATCGTAAGACAGATTGCCTTTGGGATCACTTTCTCCATCTCTCTCTCCTCCATACTGGCAAAAACCATCACTGTAGTCATTGCTTTCAATGCCACCAAGCCCAAAAGTAAGCTCCGGAACTGGATGGGTTCCACTGTGTCAAATTCTATCATCCTTTGCTGTTCTCTTCTGCAAGTCCTTCTGTGCCTCGTATGGTTGAGCACGGATCCCCCATTTCCATATCATAACTATCAATCGGATACTGGAATAGTATTAATTGAATGTAATGAAGGGGCAATAGTTGCATTTTATTCTGTTCTGGGTTATCTGGGATTTTTGGCTGGTATCAGCTTCATCATAGCTTTCTTTGCAAGAAATCTACCTGA
Source organism: Ichthyophis bannanicus (assembly GCA_033557465.1). NCBI lineage: Eukaryota > Metazoa > Chordata > Amphibia > Gymnophiona > Ichthyophiidae > Ichthyophis > Ichthyophis bannanicus. The sequence goes on along the minus strand of CM066051.1, from coordinate 20,396,205 downwards.
CAGTTTCAATGAGGCCAAGTACATCACCTTCAGCATGCTGGTGTTCTGCAGTGTCTGGATCTCCTTCATCCCAACATACCTGAGCACCAGGGGCAAGTACATGGTGGCAGTGGAGATCTTTGCTATCCATGCCTCCAGCGCAGGACTGCTGGGCTGTATTTTTATCCCCAAATGCTACATGATTCTTCTGAGACCTGAGAAGAACAGCAGAAAGTACTTAAAAAGAGATGTAAAGACTTAGAGGAATGGAAATTGTTCTTTTTATTAAAGAAAGAATCCCAGACTAACAAAGGTTTTGTTTGGCTCTTCTGCCATTACATTCAAATTCACACAATAGATACATATTTTAAGGTATTTGTAGTGATGTGTACACGCTGCGAGTATCCAATGGGTTAGATTTAAAAGGGAAGATTTTATATTCTACTGTATGTAGAGGGTACCCCTTAGGAGAAAGGCTCCTTTGTCATTGCTTCGATACCTAATGTGTTTGGAGACCATTAATGCTGTACAAATTTTTTTAAAAAAAAGAGGACAGACTAAGCTATACAGGTGTTATCCATCTAATCAAGCAAGATGGTCTCCAATTTACATGATCATCTATTTAAATGCTACTACAACCAGCCATGAATCTCAAGATCCATGGAATCGTAGCAAAGCAAACAGATAATTATATGCTTTTGAACCCACCTTATGTATAAACATGTAAAAATGTGAAATCCAAAAATGTGTAAATATGTATGTATAAATGTAAATATGTATAATTCCATCCCCCAAAACACTAACCATGTGTGCTGTGACCCCCCCTCAGAGCTATGTATTTACTGTCCCCTCCCAGTCTTGATTGACAACCCCCAAAAGAAGAATCAAACTGCTGCTGATCGCTGGAAGCAGCGGTATATAAATGTGTACTAAATAAATAAATAAAATCTGCAGAAAAAAAATAGAACATTTTTTGCACTTAATAAAATTAGCTGTTACCATACAAATGATCAGTAGTAGTAGTAGTTATTAAACCAGTTTGACAGTCAGTCATATGAATGGTTCTACTTTCTTATTATATTGAACCAGACTGAGAGTCATGAAAATATTTTCATTGGTGACAAATAATCTACTGCTACTACTATTACTAATGATCATCTCAATAACACTACAAGGTGCACACATCGTTCTTCAAATCCATGTAAAAGATGGACCCTGCTCATCAGAACTTACGATTTCATTATAGATGGACAACAAAATCTGTGGGATCTAGAGGAAAGTTAAAGATACACATAGGTGGTGAACTGGAGACGTGGAGGCCAATTCTATCAGATGCACGTCCGGCTACAGCTTGGACAGGGCATGTAATACCTCATTCTGCAACCGCAGGAGCTATACGTTCCATACAATTGTGGAATTGGGCACATAGATGGCATACATCCGATTCCAAGCTGCGATTCATTCTGGGATCTGCCTGGTGTGCCGGTGCAGCGGTGTCCTGTCGCCATGACACTGGTACATCCAGCCAGAGACAATGAATCCCTGGGAGAATGTGAGGCACTGCCACACTGCCATCTGACCCTCAATAGGGGACCCCTAGGTTTGGATGAGGCGGCCGGTGCCATGCTACTTTGGTGCAATGGGGCTGAGGGGTCTACAGCATTAAATCTTCACCAAGTCCGGCACTTATTCCATCCTTGTAGTGGAATAAGCTGGGCATCTAGGTAGGTGCCGGGGGACGTAGAGAGACATGAGCTGAATCACTTATGTACACCCCAGCAGACGGCCCCTGCCCCGCACCGCCTCGCTCTGCCCCTGCACCATCCGCTCCTGTCCCCATCCATCGCTCCCCACACAAATGCTGCATACATGTGGAAGTGCTGGTATCGCAATCGTGATGAGGGCTAAACACGGGCTGCACCTCCAACCTGGACAGCCAACCCTACTATTCAAGGTTGAAAACGATCACCTAAGTGGAGACAAATATCAGTCCGGGCCGCGAATCAACGCGGCCCGGCACAGGCGCGCGATGGCTCGCCGAGCTTTCGATGTGGGGGCGGGGAGGGGGGCGGGTAAAGAGCTGAGTACAAAGGTGGGCGCTCGGCGCGTGCTCGGCCTCTTTGCCGCTCACCCCCCCCCCCTTCCGAGAGGAAGCTGGACAGCGATCCCGAATCGGAGGCCTCCTTCTCGACAACCGCTCCAGCAGCTGAGGCCGCAGCGAGAGCCCCCCCCCTGTATCTCCAGACATCGATCGGAGACTGGAGGTTGCAGCGCAGGCTCTTGCGGCTCACCACTACACTTCCTAGAGCGTGGTTGCACAGGAGTGATCGGAGGCAACGCGAGGAAGCACCGGAAGAAAACCGCAAGTATGACTGCATACATAAATGAGTAAAAGTGCAGTTAGGCTAGCGAAACTGCGGTTTTCAGTGCATACGGCAGCTCGGGTAGGGAGAGAGCCAGGAAGCGGCAGATGAGTCCGGGGGGTGGGGGTTAAAGGAGAGCAGCGGCAGCACGAGACACGAGGTACAACCTAACGAAAAGAAAACGAAAATGAATCATCCCTACCGGTGGCTAGGTGGACAAGAGTGAGGGGGCCCTGAAAAGAAAGAGCTGGGCCATGGGGGGGCTACCCTGACCCAAAAAAGGAGGTACCCGACAAGTACACGTGGGGGCACAGAGGTCTAGCGGGAAGCCCAAACAGAGCCCAAGCAAACACAGGGAGGGCAGCCGGGAAAAAGAGGGATAAGAGGACACAAGCGGGTTCTTATTATATTAAAGATATAAGAATAAATAAATAAATGCCTCAACTATACCCTTAAACGGGACAGAGCAATGAAGATAGATGCAGAAAGCAATGGAGCTAGGGAAAGAAAGCGTAAGGCTGCCATCTCATGGACAAAAGTGGTAAGGCAGACTGTGTAAAATTTTCTTTGTATTATGTGCTGATATGAAAACTCACAAAGGAGAAATTGTATGTAAGCTGGGCTAGGTAAGGTTGTGGACGTATGTATAGGAGACTGTTAGTATGGATATACAGTAGGGACGTTATGGGGATATAGATAGCCCTAAAGTATATATGTAAAGTCAGGGGAAATGTGTGGAGCACGGGATTATAGCTGGCATCCTGAAAGATAGTAATGTAGACTTTCCATTGCCTCTGCATAGTAACTCTATCCAAGGGAGACATGCCGAGGAGGGAGACAGCAAAGGCGTCCAGGCCGCAAGGCGCAAAGGCGGCACTGAAGGCGGCAATGGCATCAAAGACACGGGCAGCGGCCGGTCCAAACACGAGACGACAGAAGGCTAGCCGTGAAGCAACCGCCCCCGCAGCAGCAGTGATACCTCGGCACAGTACAAGGAGGAAGGCGCCGCAGCAATCGAGGAACGCGGCCCCACCACAGAACCAAGAACTAGACGACCTGCTCCAGATGGTTAGGGATCAGGTTACACAGCACGGCCTGAACTCAGTCAAACAACGGCTCGGAGCAATGGGCCCTACGAGCTATGAAGTGCCATCAACGAGCGCCAGCGTGACCGCACACAACGCAGCACAGGGTAAGTCGGGGTGCGAAAAAGGGGCATCAGAGATATCAACGTCCTGATCGGACGAGTCCAGTTCAGACAGCGAAAGGGATATAGAATGGGCAGAAGTGATGCGCTACGCGTTAAAGTTAAGCAAAAGAAGAGCTCAAAACACTCCAATCCCCTCAGACAGGCTTGGTCTGGGCAAAGCCAGAGAGGCGGGGACAGCACAGGCACGATGGCGGGAGCGGCCCAAAGAACACGGATGGATTGGCATGACGCCAGTCGTGACCCACGCTGCGGGGTGAGCTCCCTGGCCATGTCAGTGCCCAAAAAGATGAAAAAGAAAATCTGGAAGAGAGAATATATTGACATATTCTCTCTCCTGCTCAGGGATCATGAGGATGAGTCCACCAGTGGAAGGGATAGGGAAAAAAGAAACGAGAGGGATAGGAAACCTAAAATTACCAAATCCATCAGCAACTGGGTGGCAGCATTCCACCTCTTTATGAGCGTGGTGATGGAAAAAGAACCCAAAACGGGGCCATACCTGACCAAGTACCTGGACACGATCACCCGCGCGCATAAGCAATACGGTGGATGGGCATGGCTAAATTATGATGTCAAGTTCAGGAGAAACATGGCTGACGATCCCACACTAGCATGGCATCATAGAGTGCTGGACATGTGGTCCGAAGAAATGGCACACAATAGGCCATTGTCTCAAGATGGGCTTCAGCAGCCACTCCCGAACACCCAGTGGCAACAGCCTTTTCCGAATAGCCAAGGGAGGCAGGCCAATCAGTGGCCAGGGAGACAGGCATGTAGGCAGTACAACGCAGGGAGTTGTACTTGGCAGCCGTGTAAATTCAAGCACGCCTGCTCGGGATGCGGCGGAGGGCATCCAGCTTTCACTTGCAGGACGGCAAGAGAGGTGAAGCCTTTCAGAGCAGTACATCAGCGAGCCACAGAAGGGGTTGGCACCAACACCCATCAGCCTTGAGCGTATGAGGCCATGGCTAAGAGCATACCCTAAGCGAGATATGGCTATCAGTATAGAAAATGGCTTCGCACAGGGTTTCCGCATTCCATCCCTAATCTTAATGAACAGAACACGAACCCGCTTACTGGACAACCCACCATCTGTCCGTAAACATAACGAGATCGCCCGCAGCAAAATAGTAAAAGAATTAGGTATGGGGAGAATAGCAGGTCCTTTTCAGTCACCCCCATTCAAGGACCTCAGTCTCCCCATTGGGGGTCATACCCAAAAAGGAGCCGGGACAATTCAGGTTAATCCATAACCTATCATACCCTGAGGGGCAGTCTGTCAATGATTACATCGACCCGGCATTATGCTCGGTCAAATATGCAACCATGGACCAGGCAATTACACTCATACGAAGCAAGGGGCCGAGAGCACAACTAGCGAAGGCGGATATTGAGTCCGCGTTCCGCTTATTGCCGGTTCACCCTGAATCTTTTCCACTGTTGGGCTTCTCGTTCAATGGAGAGTTCTTCTATGACAAATGTTTGCCCATGGGATGCGCGGTATCATGTGCATACTTTGAACAATTCAGTTCATTCATACACTGGGTGGTCGAAGACCTCGCCGGCCCCAATACGGTAGTACACTATCTGGACGATTTCCTATTCGTGGGAAAAGACCATGATGACTGCAAAAGGATATTAGATATCTTCGAGCAGACGGCATGGGCGTTTGGGATCCCGTTAGCAACGGAAAAAACCGAGGGCCCAAAGAGGATCATCACTTTCCTGGGCATACAATTAGATGTGCCAGCACACAGGTCGCGCTTGCCAGCGGAAAAAGTGATAAAGTTAAGGAAAGATATGCAACTGTTGCATAGCCAGCGAAAAGCGACACTACAACAATTCCAGTCCATGATGGGCCTCCTGTGCTTTGCGTGCAGGGTGATACCCATGGGGAGGGTGTTCTGCCGTCGTATGGCATGGGCAACAAAAGGCATAGCAAAAAAATACCACCGCATCAGAGTCACCAGGGAGATAAGGAAAGACTTGCAGGTCTGGTTACAATTCCTGCGCGCCTTCAACGGCCTTGCCTTCTGGCAAGCGCGCCTGGTATCTAATGCGGAACTTGAATTCTTCACCGATGCCTCGGGAGGGATTGGTTTCGGCATATACTATAAGGGCGCGTGGTGCGCTGAGACATGGCCCAGAGAGTGGCACACGATGGGGATCACCAGGGACATCACGTTCCTGGAACTGTTCCCTATAATGGTGGCCCTGGACATCTGGGCACATGAGCTCGCCAATAGAGCTATCACCTTCCATACCGATAACCTAGCGGTGGTGTGGGCGGTGAACAGTATGAGAGCCAAGACGCCAAGGGTGGTCGCGCTAATAAGGCAAATAGTGTTCCTATGCCTGGCGCATAACATAACCCTTAGTGCCAAGCACATCGAGGGCGAGAATAATAACATTGCCGATGCTCTTTCTCGTTCTAAGATCGGGCTTTTTCACCAACTGGCAACCGAAGCCGACGAAGTCAAGACATCGGTCCCGTATCAAGTCTGGGAGTTTGGTCCACAGAGATCTGGGGGCTTCTGTTAGGAGCTTTAGCAGAGAATACCCGGCGCAGATACATAGCAGCGTGGGAACAATACCAAACATTTTGCAGAGAGGCCTTAATAGAGCAGGAAGACATATTGGAAGTGCTGACGATTTTGCGATGGATTATGCACTGCAGAACCTATGGCCACACAAAGGCCACGGTACAAGCCCGTTTAGTGGCAGTATCATTTTTTGCTAAGGCAATAGGGAGGAAGAGCCCCACGGCTGGGTTTATTGTACAGAAAGTGATGAGAGGCTGGTCCCGGGAACAGCCCCGAAGAATGGACAAACGCCGCCCGATCACTCATCAGATGCTCCAACAACTGATGGTACTGACCAGCCTAGTGTGTTACGACGAGTACGAGACGAGGTTGTTTCGATGCGCCTTTTCCTGGGCCTTCTATGGGGCATTTCGGGTAGGGGAGCTCATGGCTTCCGCATCCGCTGAGCAGGGGACAGCCCGTGGAGGTCTGGAAAAGCGAGATGTGAGCATACGCACTATGGCCGTAGAGCTACAATTGCGCAGATCCAAGACCGACACGGAGGGAAAAGGGGAAAAAGTGGTGCTGTCGGCAGTGTACAACGACCCTTCCTGCCCGCTGAGGAATGCCTTGGCCTACCAACAGTTACGGGCGTACTCAAAAGAACAATGGTTCGTACATGCGAACAGGGCACCCCTATCATGTTTCCAATTCACCAGAGTACTCAAGTTAATAATTGAATGGATGGGACGGGATGCAAGCTTATACGGCTCGCACTCCTTTCGCATTGGGGCTGCTTCTACGGCAGCCAGCATTGGGATGTCCAGAGAGCAGATGAGGATAGGCAGATGGCGCTCGGATAGATACAAACTGTATATACGTCCGGCGCAATGAAGAACGATGTACTACGTAAAAAAAAAAAAAAATGAACAAAGAGAAACAAGCTAAGAATACTAACCTGTTGTAAGAGTATAGAGCTGGAGTGGGGGTGATGGTAATGTATATATGCATGTTATGTACAGAAAAAGTGATTGATCAGTGTGTATGAATACTGCCATAACCATATCTTTGATTGTGATCCATGCAGGAGTGAGTTGCCACCTATGGCCGCGGGAAGTGTGGATATGTGGCCATTCATACGTTCACTGGGCCCAAAAGCGGACTCAGTGCAGACCGCAAGGGGTGAATTTGGGATTTCCGAGTACAGAGGTGTCGGTGGTGTGGTTAGGACGACGGGGTATGGTGTGGGACCAGCTAATGCCGTCCTTGATCCAGCAGAAGAGATCGACCGGGAACCCGTGGATGATCGTGATCCATTTGGGGGGCAACAACCTGGCGTCTACGCGCAGCGTCGAGCTCACCAAAAAGATGCAAAGCGACCTGCTAACGTTGGCTAAGACATTTCCCGGGACGGTATTGGCATGGTCACACATCATACCGCGGCGCGTTTGGAGGGGAGAGAACTCGCATAGGGCAGTAGAGAGGACAAGAAGAAAAGTGAACAGATGGATGGCCCGCTTCATGGGGGCCATAGGAGGGTACAACATCACGCATGACCTCATAGAGGAGAGATGCCCGGGGATGTATCGCGCAGATGGAGTGCATTTGTCCGACATCGGTATGGACATTTTTCTCTGCGCGGTACAGGAGACGATCAAACGATTATGGCAGAGGCAGAGGTTGGCCACAGCGGCGCGTTGAGAGGTGGGGCCCCGGCAACAAGCGAGGATTCGCGGTTGGCGGGGTTGGCCGGAAGAAACGCACCCGGTGAGAGAGAACACAGCCTAGGCCTTAAGTAAAGGGGGCAAGGTACAGGAGCGAAACATGGACCTGTCCCCGGAGAGAGTAAGATGGTGACCAGAACATCGCTCAGAGGGCCCCCTGCCTGGCTTCGACGGCGGGCAAAGGGGGGGGTAACGATGAAAAGGTTGCCAAGTCTGCTTGAACGGCAGGCGTAACAGCTTTTGCACGAAGGACATGAAAGACTGAGGGACGGAGAATAATGCTTTTACGGCATAACTTCGCCGCCGGACATTTACAAAGTACGTGGGATATTGGCTGTGTCTCTCGAAGGGGCAAAAGGAAGAAGTTGTATACTGTGTTGTGTGGATTGTTACGTGCATGCTGTGGCCAACAGTTTGGTGCTGTTAATAACCATTGTGTGTAAATAAATAGAATTAGTTGGTGAAAGAAAACCCTTGGTGTAACGTGGTGAATTATTAGGGGGGGAGGGTCTCAGGGGGGGAGGGCGGGGAGGGTGCGGGGAGGGGAGAGGGCAAAGGGAGGGGAACCCGAGGCGGTCATGCCAGTTGCGTGGCTGTGTGATATTACATATTGTGGTCAATCTTTAGAGTTCTGACATCAATATGATAGTTGCATTAAAGTCTGATTTTGGACCTTTTAGATTGGTGCTATGAAAAACATGTGAAATAAAGAACCTAAAATCATCTTTAGACTCCATTTTGAATATCAGGTTTTTATGCAGTTAAACAGGTGCATCTAATATTTGTGGTTTATGCACATTACAACTACTACTTATAGTTTGTATTGTGATACAGTCCCTGCTATATAGAGTTTACAACCTATGCAAGGCAGGAACACAACAGAGAGGGAGCTAGAGATTATCATGACATTTATTTATTTTATTTAACAGGATTTATGTACTGCTTTATCATTTCAATCAAGGTGCTTTACATTGAAACCTAAACTTGATAATGTACATTAAACAGGGACATTGATAACTTGGATTTTTCTGAGGCAATGAAAGGTTGGGTGACTTGCCTAAGGCCACAAGGCATGCTAGTGGGAATTGAACCCTGGTTTCTGGGTTCTCAAGCCCGTGTTCTTAACCTCTAGGCTCCTCCTCCACATGGGTGACCACAGAGCATAAATGGTCAGGATCCAAGATCTCAACACCAAGCACGGATCCACGTGCAAAGAACCACCCAATAAAAACATGGAATGCAAATGAAAGGACACGCCAAATTTTATTAAATAATATCACTCCAGCCAATGGCCCAACAGAGGCCGTGTTTCGGAAAAGCCTTCTTCAGGGGCGTGTAGGCTAAAAGGATGAAGTATAATACACAAACAATAAAATAATAAAGATAAAATCGAATTGTTAACACAGAAATGGACATTAAGGACAAATTAAAAAGATTAAAATGAATGCCAAATTAAAATTATAAATTGCATATACGGCTAAAAAAAGGGAAGCTATAAAACCTCACATATAAAAGTAGATAACATTTTAAACCAATCATTCAAAACATACAAAAAGAATAAGATAGTAGAAAAATACTCTTGTAATACATCCTTTAGACCATTATAAATATGACTAGGGCACATAAAATAAACACACATTAAGGATCATTAAACACACATTTAAGGATCATTAAACTTAAATATACTCCAAATTAAATAAATGCATCTATAAGTATTACCTAATTTAATGTCTAACTTAAAAAGCCCTAGGGCACTATAAAATACAGGGGTGAACCACTCCCATAAAAGACTATAATTGTCTATATATAATTTAGATAAATATAATTAAACTGGTCAACGATTTATGTTCCTAACAAAATCTTTTAGGAGATGAATAGAGAAGCAATGAAACCATAAAAATTACCTGATGGAGCATCAAATACGAGATGCCAAAAGGCACATAACTGTAAAATGAACTACTCCTATAAAAACAATAATGAAAAAACTATGTATATGTAAAAAGATACATGAGAAACTAAATAAAATCAAACAACCATACAATGTGTGTAAAAAACATCATTGCATAATTTAATCTATGTACATAGATGGCTTAAGTTAAGGATCCCAAAAGACTACAGTCACCACCAGGGGGAACTAGTACACACTATAACAGCGATGGCGAACCTATGGCACGCGTGCCAGCTGTGGCACGCGAAGGCCTTGCAGCTGGCACGCGGGAAGGTCCGCAAAAAAAGAAAAGGCTGGCTCTGACTGCTGCAGCGGACGCGGCAAGGGCAGAATGCAGCGTGCCGCGGGGCCCCCTCCGCCCGCTAAGCCCCTCTGCAAGAGCTTTCAGATTCGCGAGGGAGAGCGTCTCCCTCGCGTCTCTGTTAAGCCCGCAGGGGCTAATGGGAAATTTCCCATCAGCCCCTTTAGACGCGAGGGACTGATGGGAAATTTCCCATTAGCCCCTGCGGGCTTAACAGAGACGCGAGGAGAGATGCTCTCCCTCGTGAATCTGAAAGCCCTTGCAGAGGGGCTTAGCGGGCGGAGGGGGCCCCGCGGGACATTGCAATCTTCCGCGGCAGCAGCCAGAGCCTGCTTTTTTTTTTTAAAAATTTGCCAGAGGGGGGGGGGGTTTGGACAGGTAATGGGCAGGGGGGGGGTTAGGACTGCTAATGGGCGGGCGGGCGGGGGGGGGGGTTAGGACTGCTAATGGGCAGGGGGGGTTAGGACTGCTAATGGGCGGGCGGGCGGGGGGGGTTAGGACTGCTAATAGGCAGGGGGGGTTAGGACTGCTAATGGGCTGGGGGGGTTAGGACTGCTAATGGGCGGGCGGGCGGGCGGGGGGGGGTAGGACTGCTAATGGGCAGGGGGGGTTAGGACTGCTAATGGGCTGGGGGGGGTAGGACTGCTAATGGGCTGTGGGCTGATGGGGGCTGTCTGGAAATGGGGTGATGGGGGTTAGGACTGGTAATGGGTTATAGGGGGGGCTTAAACTGAAAATGGGGTGATGGGGGTTTAGGACTGGAAGTGGGTTGATGGGGGGGGCTAGGACTGGTATTGGGTTGGGGGGTTGCTAGGACTGGAAATGGGCTGATGGGGGGCTAGGACTGGAAATGGGCTGATGCAGGGACTAGAAGGGAATGGATGCTGGGTGAGGCTGGAACTAGAAGGGAGCTGATGTTGGGGGAGGATTAGAATGGGATGGGGCTGGGAGAGTAAAATGGAGAGGGGAAAAATATTTTGTGTGGGAGGGATAAAAAATCTACAATTGGCCGGGTATTGGGAGAGTAAGTGGGGATTGAGGATGGAGGGGTAAAATTTGAGTGGATGAAATAGGAATGAGGAAAGAGCAAAAGGAGAAAGATTAGTATGTTAAAGCGGATGTAGAGAGAGAGAATGGAAAAAAAAACAAGAGAGAAGAAAGGACAAATGGACAGCAGATGATGGAGAGTTAGCAGAAAACATGAAGAAACCAGAAGAAAGTGGCTGGAGCAATTGCAACTGTGTAACTGAGCTGAGGTATTCTGTTTATGTAATTCCTTTTTGACATTGCCACTTGTTCTCTTTCCCCAGTAGGTCATGTATTGTTATTGTCTGAAATGTATTGGTTTAATATTTGCAGTGTTGCCTTTTGATAGGTATGGTGTGGTGCTTTGTGAGTCCTGGTAGTGCTGTTAGGATACGGCGGGTTTGCTATTGGTTCTAAATGGGCAGTGTTTGTAGTAGTTCCTAATGTGCCTGGCGGTTGGCACTGGATTATAGTAATGTAGAAATCTTTTAGTCTGTCTTTATCCATACACTCATTAAGAGACATGTTTACTAAAAGTTAGTGTATGTTAGCATTATGCAAATATTTATGCAAATTGACGTGCTGGCACTTTGAGGAAATTCTTTGGTTTTGTGCGGCAGTTTGGGCACTCGGGCTCAAAAAGGTTAGCCATCACTGCACTATAACCATTGATATCTAGTGTGTAGCAAAACAGTGCCTGATTAGTTTTTGCGGGATTCATTGATCTTAATTATAAATAATTCCATATCCATATAAGCAGCCCTTTAAATAAACCAAAAGTATCACTTACCACAACAGCTTAAAAGGAACGGTTTCTAAGAAGGTATAAAAAGACTAAAAACCTAGTAAGTAAAAACAGCTTCAAAAAGGGGGGATGGGGTGTGTGTGTGTGTGGGGGGGAGGTTTGGACTATAGAAATCCATAGAAAGTTTTCTAAATCATTTTCAAACAACCTTGCATTGGAAACCCCAAATGCACAGCTTACACCATTTCATTTATTTTATATAAACGTTAAGCTGCCCAAATAAAAATACAAGATGGATCAAGCTTCCATTCGAAACGCTCCAAAGACTGATCCGCCTCTTATGCAAATTCAAAAAAGAGCCTTATTGAAGTTAAAAAAGGAAATTTAGACTTAAAATCTAAAAGTAAGCTCCCCATTTTTCAAGTTACCTTAATATACATAAAAAACATAAAAAGGGGGTATATATTTAATGATATTTAGACAGCTAAGATTGTATATAGCCAAATACATACCCACCATAACTTAAAAGAGTGCACATAAGTGGGCATATAAAAAAAGGTCTTACATACTTTTAAGTCTATCCAAATATATCCATTACACGTTAAAACCTTGACCTAATTGTTTATCTTTTATGTATATGAAAAATATCAAAACTCAAGTAACTATATATATGTATATGTAAATCTATATAAACAATAACCAACCATAACTCTTATAAATCCTTAAAAACAGCTTCAGAAAGGGGGAAGGGGTGTTTTTAGACTATAGGAATCCTTAGAAATATTTCTAAACCCTTTTCAAAAAAGAAACCCCTGCATGGGATTAAATAAAAATGAAAGATGGATCAGACTTCCATTCTTAACACAAACAAAAAACTTTACAACACTTACGTTTTATCCGTCCTTATTCAATAAACCAGCATTAGGATGCTCTGCAAACAAAAGTCTAACTGCCAGGATAAAAAAACGCCAACGGCTGCATAGCTGGACAAATAAATACTCCTCCAAAGAAAGAACCGCCTCTTATGCAAATTCAAAAGAAACCTTATTGAAGTTAAAAAAACAATTTCACACTTAAAATCTAAAAATAAGCTCCCTCCTTTTCAGATTACCTTAATATACATAAAAAGAGGGTATACATTTAATGATATTTAGGCAGCTAAAAGTGTATATAGCCAAATACATACCCACCATAGCTCTTAAGAGTGCACACAAGTGGGCATATAAAAGAAAGTCTTACATACTTTTAAATCAATCTGAATGTCTCCATTAGATCATTGATAACTCTAACTTTCCAAAGACAAATGAGAACCACCAAATACACGCTAGAACCTTGACCCAATTGATTATCTTTTCTTATATATATGAAAAATATCAAAACTTAAAAAATATATATGTATATATGTGTATATGAAACTATATGAAAAAAATGACCAACCATAATTCTTATAAATTCCTAAATGAAATCAAAGAAAAACAGAGAGATCCCTTTCCATATTTAAACCATCTGGATGCAGGCAGTTCAAATTATGGATATAACGCTGTTCCAGGCGTAGGAGGGTATTATCGATGTTACCGCCACGCCAATTCAATTTGACTTTCTTAATAATAAAGAATTTTAGGTCTGATATTTTATGCCCAGCCCCATGCCAATGGCTAACAAGCGGTTTATCCATTGCCACCCGTCTAATACAACTTCTGTGCTCAATTATTCTAGAGCGTACTGGCTGTGTTGTTTTTCCTACATAAAACTTGTTACAAGGACAAGAAATAACATAAATAACATGATCACTAACGCAATTTGAAAAATCATCCAAATAGAATTTATAATTACTAATCGGATGTACAAAACAATTCTTAATGGAAACTACATGAGAACACACAGAACAATGGCCGCACGGATAATGACCTTTATATTTCGAGAGAAACTTTCTCTCTGTAAAAGCCGACGGAACTAACAAATTCCGAAGGTTTAAATTACGCTTATGCGCCACTGTCAATGGAGTCGTTTGAAAGCCTGGAATGGCTTGCACAAGATGCCAATGTTTGTGTAAGATTTTTTTAATGAAATTGGACTGGTGTGAATACAAAAGAGAACATACTATCCCCATATCGGGTTGTCTATCTTGCTTCTGAAGCAATTGGGAACGATTAGAGTTACGAGCTCTAAAGTATGCCTTCGTAATATGTCGATGCGGATACCCTCTCTCATTAAACCTGTCTTTCATAACTAAGGCTTGATTCTCAAAGTCCTCTTCTTTCATACATACACGTCTGGTTCTTAAAAATTGCCCAATTGGGAGATTATTTTTAAGGGACGCGTTATGAAAGCTAGTATAATGCAGCAATTTGTTCCGGTCGGTGGGTTTTCTATACAAAGAAGTATATAAACCTTCTTCAGATTTCACAAGAAGCAGATCCAAAAATGGAATTTGATATTGGTCAAAGGTTAGCTGGAATCTCAGATTCTCATCATAACCATTAATCCATTGATTAAACTCACCCAGCTGATCCATTGATCCCTGCCATAGTATAAAAATATCGTCTATGTACCGTATCCAAAGTTTAATATGCATATCAAAAGGACTATTTTTTATAAACTTGTCTTCAAAATCCGACACATAAAGATTTGCCACATCCGGGGCCATTGACGAACCCATCGCCACACCCTTGATCTGCTTATAAAATAACTCACGAAAACAAAAATAATTTTTGCACAAAGCAAATCGGGCCAGTTGAAGTAAGAATACTGTAGGTATCCGTTGTCGATCACTTCGTTTGTACAGGAAACATTCAATAATATCCAAAGCCTCAGATTGAGGGATATTCGTATATAAAGACTCCACATCAAGCGTGACTAAAATAGAATCGGAGTGAAGATCTTTAATAGATGCTAATATATTAATAACATGGGATGAATCTCGCACATATGACCATGTTTTTTCGACAAAAGGGGGTAACAAGATATCCAAAAATTGAGAAATGGGCTCAAGGAGAGACCCAATGGCAGCAACATTGGGTCTTCCTGGAGGCTTTTCTAAGGCTTTGTGTATTTTTGGCAGGATATAAATGGTACGGATAACAGGAAAATCAACTATTAAAAAATCCCTCTCTTTTGTGGTAAGATACCCAGACTCAAAACCATTTAATACAATATTATCTATAGACCGCTTTAAATTAACTGTGGGATCATCATCCAACCGGGTGTAAAAGGAACGATCACGTAGCTCTCTTTCAACTTCTTCAATATACAAATTTTTATCCATAATCACCACCGCTCCCCCCTTATCGGCAGGTTTAATAATAATACTGTTATTAGTCTGTAATGATTTTATCGCCTCTTTCTCTTGCATTGTAAGATTATGATAAGGGACACGGGTCTGAGTACTTATTTTCTTAACATCCATAAGAACCATTTTTTCAAAAACCTCAATGAGAGGATCGGTATTAGGGGGTGGGACCCATCGTGATCTATTCTTAACTATAGAAGAATCACAACCGTTGTTCATCTCATCCATAAAAAACTTTTTGATGCGTATTTTCCGAAAAAATTTATAAAGATCAATCTGTGTCTCAAAAGGGTCATAACTACGCCCAGGTACAAAGGAGAGACCCTTATTTAAGAGGGACTCTTCATCAGATGTAAGTTGATGTTGTGAAATATTAATGACATTAGATGTTAATACCTTCTCTCCAAGGAGCGGTCTGATCCTCTGCGGCCCCTCCCCCGACCATACCCTCATCCTCGCCCCCTGTAGAAATTGTTGTGTACATTGGACTTCTCTAGATCCTTCTCCTGATTCCATGGGGGGTCTGACCGGCTGGGACGAGATCTCGACTGGTCCCTGCCTCCCCCCTTCCATAGGGAGTCCATATTTAAAAAACGTTTAGCTTTATTTTTCTTTTTCTCTTTCTCTCCATCATTTTCTATCACTTCTCCTGGTTCTTTTTGAGTGGGAAAAAAGGGGGCCGCAGAACTACCAAGTTCTGCCGATTCTTTCCTGCTCCTCTTTTTAGTTTGTTCATAAACCGTATCATCATCACCTCCTTCTTTATCATGATCTTTATAGTCAAAAATGGAACTACGTTTTTTAATGTATAATCTGTCACCTTCTACCCTCTTGCACCAGGGGTAGACAAATCCAAAAATATATAATCATCCTCATCCCTCTTGAATTTCTCTCGTTTCTGGTTTTTAACCTCCTTCTTAAAGGATTGGATATTGCGTGTGTAATCTTTATGAGTATTACCAAAATTACTATCACCATTCTTAAGAGCAATGAGCTTTTCGTCTAATTCTATTTTATATAGCTCCGATTTTTTGTTGGCCGTACTGATAAGTAAAATCATAAGATCCAATGAGCATTTATTTAAAATGGCATTCCAACATTTAATAAAACCATCTTCATTTTGATATAACCCGGGTGCTTTGTTTACCCTTAGTCCTCGAGGAATGATTTTAGACTTACAACATTCGAGGAGATACAATCCATGTAGTTCTTCTTTTACTTGCTTTTTGGTTAGACGAACTACTTCTTCCCATAAATGAAACGTTTCATCACTATCATCTTCAGTATTAGAGAGTAGTTTATCTCGTGAAATGAATTTCTCCAGGGCATCCTCCCCGAAACTCAAAACGTCCTTCCAAGGCGAAAACATGCCGCTACAAGAGTCCAACACCAAGCACGGATCCACGTGCAAAGAACCACCCAATAAAAACGTGGAATGCAAATGAAAGGACACACCAAATTTTATTAAATAATATCACTCCAGCCAATGGCCCAACACAGGCCGTGTTTCGGAAAAGCCTTCTTCAGGGGCGTGTAGGCTACAAGGATGAAGTATAATACACATAAACAATAAAATAATAAAGATAAAATCTAATTGTTATAACAGAAATGGACATTAAGGACAAACATATTAAAAGCATAAATAATTAAAAAGATTAAAATGAATGCCAAATTAAAATTATAAATTGCATATACGGCTAAAAAAAGGGAAGCTATAAAACCTTACACATAAAAGTAGATCACATTTTAAACCAATCATTCAAAACATACAAAAAGAATAAGATAGTAGAAAAATACTCTTGTAATACATCCTTTAGACCATTATAAATATGACTAGGGCACATAAAATAAATAAACATTAATAAAAGTAACAAATCATGAATACAATTATAAGAGAATATATATACATATAAAACGTATATAAACCATTTTTACTTAAACCACATAAAGTACCCAATAGTCAAATATTTAAGAAGGGAAAGGTTAAAAACCAAGAAGAAATGCATACCTGCGTGTGTAGGAACAATCACCTATATGAATAAACAATAAGTAAATAAAACAAAATATCTCTTTTGCAAAATTTAAAAAACATAAGAAAAAATGAATGAAACCAACGGGAGGGATGAGGAGAAGATGTTTTTGTACTGCCCCGGTGCAAAGGGGCGGGTGAAAGGGCGAACCCTACAGACATAATACCAAATCAGACAGATTGTGTCCCATAAAAATTTCTTTTTTTAAAAACCATTTCTTCTTTTTAAAAATAATAAGGATCATTAAACTTAAATATACTCCAAATTAAATAAATGCATCTATAAGTATTACCTAATTTAATGTCTAACTTAAAAAGCCCTAGGGCACTATAAAATACAGGGGTGAATCACTCCCATAAAAGACTATAATTGTCTATATATAATTTAGATAAATATAATTAAACTGGTAAACGATTTATGTTCCTAACAAAATATTTTAGGAGATGAATAGAGAAGCAATGAAATCATAAAAATTACCTGATGGAGCGTCAAATACGAGATGCCAAAAGGCACATATAACTGTAAAATGAACTACTCCTATAAAAACAATAATGAAAAAACTATGTGTATGTGTAAAAAGATACATGAGAAACTAAATAAAATCAAACAACCATACAATGTGTGTAAAAAACATCATTGCATAATTTAATCTATGTACATAGACGGCTTAAGTTAAGGATCCCAAAAGACTACAGTCACCACCAGGGGGAACTAGTACACACTATAACCATTGATATCTAGTGTGTGGCAAAACAGTGCCTGATATTAGTTTTTGCGGGATTCATTGATCTTAATTATAAATAATTCCATATCCATATAAGCAGCCCTTTAAATAAACCAAAAGTATCACTTACCACAACAGCTTAAAAGGAACGGTTTCTAAGAAGGTATAAAAAGACTAAAAACCTAGTAAGTAAAAACAGCTTCAAAAAGGGGGGATGGGGTGTGTGTGTGTGTGTGGGTGAGTGGGGGGGGGGGGGGTTGGACTATAGAAATCCATAGAAAGATTTCTAAATCATTTTCAAACAACCTTGCATTGGAAACCCCAAATGCACAGCTTACACCATTTCATTTATTTTATATAAACGTTAAGCTGCCCAAATAAAAATACAAGATGGATCAAGCTTCCATTCGAAACGCTCCAAAGACTGATCCGCCTCTTATGCAAATTAAAAAAGAGCCTTATTGAAGTTAAAAAAGGAAATTTAGACTTAAAATCTAAAAGTAAGCTCCCCATTTTTCAAGTGGGGAGCTTACTTTTAGATAAAAAACATAAAAAGGGGGTATTACAAGAGTATTTTTCTACTATCTTATTCTTTTTGTATGTTTTGAATGATTGGTTTAAAATGTTATCTACTTTTATGTGTAAGGTTTTATAGCTTCCCTTTTTTTAGCCGTATATGCAATTTATAATTTTAATTTGGCATTCATTTTAATCTTTTTAATTATTTATGCTTTTAATATGTTTATCCTTAATGTCCATTTCTGTTATAACAATTAGATTTTATCTTTATTATTTTATTGTTTATGTGTATTATACTTCATCCTTTTAGCCTACACGCCCCTGAAGAAGACTTTTCCGAAACACGGCCTGTGTTGGGCCATTGGCTGGAGTGATATTATTTAATAAAATTTTATGTTTATTATGTTTATTGAGATTTGATAAACCGCTCAGGCCAAAAGGCATTAGAGCGGTTTACAATACTATATCATTCAAGGAAAATAGGAAAAGAACGCCATTTATATGATAGGACAGATTAAAGAGTGGAGACAGTCATACAGGCAAGATAAGGAGATAAACACTGAATAGTTACCACAATACATAAGCACGGACAGTCCAGCCAAAGCCATGTACCTTCCAGCAGCAGACGCCACAGACCAACGCCTAAGGGCCACGCCAAAGGGCCCTCTGGCGAGGCCCTCAGGCGCGGGTCCGCAAGGCGCGGGCGCGCCCTCTGCAACGGCGGATTTTGTGCCGTTCATTGCTGGCTGCTGATTGGCGGGTCATAGGAGGAAGGGGAGCTCCTGCTCTCACCCCCGACGTGATGGCTACTCTCCTCGCGCCCTCTGCAACGGCGGATTTTGTGCCGTTCATTGCTGGCTGCTGATTGGCGGCTCATTGGTGTGTCCTTTCATTTGCATTCCACGTTTTTATTGGGCAGGATCCAAGATCTGCCACAAAGTGCTTGGATTTTAATAGGGGAAATGCCCACTGGACCTGAATGCCTATCACCTTGGAAAGGAGAGATCTAAACTCTAAACTAAACAAATAAGCAAATTAATTAATTAAAGGGGTCTGGCCGCCTGTTCCAGGCATACGGTGCAGCAAGGTGGAAAGAATAAGTCTGCAGTTGGCAGTGGAAGTGAAGGGCACAGATAGAAGGGGTCTGCTTGAAGAGCTGAGTTCCTGAGGAGGGGTGTAAGGAGAGATAATAGAGGAAAGGTATTGAGGAGCTGCAGAGTGAGTGCACTTGTGGGTCAGAAGGAGAAGTTTGAACTGGATGTGGAACTGGATAGGAGTCAATGGAGTGAGTTGAGGAGAGGGGTTACGTGAGCAGAGTGACTCTAATGGAGGTTTAGCTTTGTGACTGAGCTGTGTATGGATTAGAGATGATCGAGAGGGAGACCAGCGAGGAGCAAGGTGCAATAATTTAAACGGGAGGTGACTAGAGAGTGAATAAGGTTCTTTGTAGTATGTTCAGAAAGGAAGAGGTAAATTTTGCTGATATTATATAGAAAGAAACTCTGAGCATATATTCAGCGGCAACCGCTAATGTTTCAGTGACTAACCATCGTTGCTGACACTCAAATCCTTATATTCAATGCCAGGGTCATATCCTGCCACCGGTACTGAATATCCGGATTGGCTGGATAGGAAAGAGGCTAACTGGGCAGCAGCAAAAGTCAGCCTCTTCCCGGTTAACTTCTATGGTAAATGTTAGCCCAGCCTTTCATGTGCCTAACTTTTGCCACTTGGCAATAACCAGACAGTGGCTCAATATCTCCACTGCCCGATCATTGCCAGGTGCTGCCCCTGGAATGCTCCGATGCTAATTGCTAGTCGCGTTAGCGCCGCTGAATATCCCACTTTGCACAACTGATGCGCTTAGCAGCTTTGCTAACTGCGTTAATAGCTTTGAATATCCCCACTACAGGTTTTAGTTACCTATCGGATGTGTGCAGAGAAAGAGAGAGAAAAGTCAAAGATGACCCTAAGGGTGCAAGGTGAGGAAATAGGGAGGATAATAGTGTTATCCACCGAAATAGAGAAAGGATGAAGGGGGGGGGGGGTAGCTTTAGCGCAAGGATTCTGAACCCAGGTCTTGGAATACACTTAGCCAGTCAGGTTTTCAGGATCACCACAATGAATATGCATGAAAGAGGTTTGCATGTACACTGACTCCATTGTATGCAAATCTCTCACATGCATATTCATCAGAAATTGCATAATGGGGGTTATTTTAGAAACCTTATTCATGATTTCCATGTGTAGAATCAAACATTCAGACATGGATATGGGATCCATGTATAAATGGTCATTTACATGTGGATGTCCTCACTATGTAGAATTTTCAAGAGGGGTGTGGGAGGCATTATTGGGAAGTGGCCTGGCCTGTCAAAAATCTACACCTATACTCCCTATTTCATATAGGGAATTAACATGCAAATGGCCAAATTGTTCACTTTAGGATTTATACCTGTTTTATATTTATACCAGTTTATAACAGGCCTTCTGCAACTGATGCTGTTTGTGGGAGTTGGGAGTCTTGGGGCTTGTCACAAACAAGTCCAGGTCCTTCAAATGCAAGAGTTCTGGAAAATCATCTGTCATCTCTCCCTCTGGGTTGTTTGTTCTCTGGTTCCAGAGGTCCTTGAAATTTGGGAAATCTCAGCCTATAATTATGGGGTACTTTAGCAAAGGTAAGACAACCACCCTGAGGGTCTCCGATCCCACAGGGGTCTTCAAGTCAACTAGTGCCGTCAGATATTTCTAATTTTCTCCATGAATCCAACCCAAAGTCACAAACTTTTCATAGTTGAACAGAACATAAGCACATAAGATATGCCATACTGGGTCAGACCAAGGTCCATCAAGCCCAGTATCCTGTTTCCAACAGTGGCCAACAATAGTATCCTGTTTCCAACAGTGGCCAATCTAGGTCATACGTAACTAGCAGTTTCCCCAAAAGACACAGGTTCCACAATGCTTGTACTGAGTCAAGCACTGATATCCTGGGTCCCTACTTAATAATGGTTTATGGACTTTTCCTCCAGGAACTTGTCCAAACCTTTTTTAAACCCAGCTACACTAACAGCCTTTACTACATCCTCCGGTAACAAATTCCAGAGTTTGATTACACGTTGAGTGAAGAAATATTTTCTTTTATTAGTCTTAAATAGTTTACCCTGTAGCTTCATTGCATGTCCCCTAGTCTTTCTATATTCTGATAACGTAAACAATCGATCTACGTTTACCCGTTCCACTCCGTTCATTAATTTATAGACTTCTATCATATATCCCCTCAGCCGTCTCTTTTCCAGGTGAAAGAGGCCTAACCTTTTTAGCCTTTCTTCATAGGAGTATCCTTCCATCCCCTTTACCATTTTGGTGGCTCTTCTCTGAACCTTTTCTAATAACGCTATATCCTTTTTAAGATACGACAACCAGAATTGCACACAATATTCAAGGTGCAGTCTCACCATGGAACGGTATAGAGGCATTATTATATCTTTTCTTTTATTTTCCATTCCTTTCCTTCTGATACCTAGCATTCTATTTGCTCTCTTGGCTGCCGCTGCACACTGGGCCGAGGGTTTTAACATGCTATCCGCAATGACGCCTAAATCTTTTTCCTGGGTGATGGTACCTAATGTGGAACCTTGCATCGTGTAACCATAGTTTGGGTTGTTCTTCCCTAGGTGCATAACTTTGCACATGTCCACATTAAATTTCATCTGCCATTTTGATGCCCAGTCTTCCAATTTATCAAGATCCGCTTGCAATTTTCCACAATCTTCTTGGGGTTTAACAACTTCAAATAGTTTTGTGTCATCTGCAAAGTTGATAACCTCACTCGTTATTCCACTTTCCAGGTCATTTATGAATATGTCAAAAAGCAGCGGACGCAGCACAGCTCCCTGGGGTACACCACTATTCAGCTTTCTCCATTGGGAAAATTGGCCATTTAGCCCTACCCTCTGCTTTCTATCTTTTAACCAGTTCTTGATCCAAAGTAGTACACTGCCTCCTATCCCATGACTCTTTAGTTTTGCCAAAAGTCTCTGATGAGGGACCTTGTCAAAGGCTTTCCGAAACTCCAGATACACTGTATCAACCGACTCACCTTTGTCCACCTGTTTATTCAAACTTTCAAAAAAACATAATAGATTAGTAAGACAAGATCTTCCTTGTCTAAAGCCATGTTGGTTGTCTCCCATTAGGCCATGACTACCTACATGCTGAGTAATTTTATTCTTTATGATGATTTCTACCATTTTTCCTGGTACTGACGTGAGGCTCAACGGTCTGTAGTTTCCCGGATCACCCATGGGACCTTTTTAAAAATTGGCGTTACATTGGCGATCCTCCAATCTTCAGGTATTAGAGATGATTTTAATGATAGTTCACAGATTACTAATAGCAGGTCTGCAATCTCATATTTCAGTTCTTTCAACACCCTTGGATGCATACCACCCGGCCCAGGTGATTTGCTACTCTTCATTTTATCTAATAGTTTTAATACATCTTCCCGATGTATCGCTATTTCCTTCAATAATTCCGTACCTTTAAATACCACTTCAGTCATGGGTAACATCACTACATCTTCCTCAGTAAAGACCAAAGCAAAGAATTCATTCAGTCTCTAAGCTATTGCCTTGTCGCCTCTTAGTGACCCTTTAACTCCTCTATAATCTAAAGGACCAACTGACTCTCTCACAGGTTTTTGCTACGAATGTACTTGAAAAAATCTTTATTTCGCGTTTTTTGCTTCCGCAGCAAGCTTCTTCTCAAATTCTCCCTTTGCCTGCTTTATCAATGCCTTGCATTTGACTTGCCAGTGCTTCTGCTGTTTCCAGGTTTCGTCGTTTGGCTCTTTTTTCCATTTCCTAAAAGATGCTTTATTGGCAACAACAGCCTCTCTGACCTCCCCTTTAAACCATGCTGGATGTTTTTTGGACTTCCTTCCACTTTTCTTAAAGCGTGGAATACAGCTGGTCTGGGCTTCCAAGATAGTATTTTTCAAAACCACCCAAGCTTGATGTAAATCTTTAACCTTGCAACTGCTCCTTTTAGATTTTCTTAACTATTTTCCTCATTTTATCATAGTCTCCCTTTTGAAAGTTAAAAGGTAGTACCGTGGATTTCCTTACTACCCCTCCTCCACTAATTAAATCAAAGGCGATCATGCTATGATCACTATTGCCAAGTGGGCCCAACACCCTTATCTCTTGCACTAGATCTGGTGTTCCACTAAGGACTAGGTCTAATGTGGCTTCCCCTCTGATCGGTTCATGAAGCAGCTGCTCCAAGAAGCAGTTATTTATGTCATCTAGGAACTTTATCTCCCTAGCATGTCCTGCCGTGACACTGACCCAGTCGATACCGGGGTAATTGAAATCACCCATTATTATTACTGCGCTGTAACTTTTGTTAGCTTGCTTGATTTCTTTGAGCATTTCTTCATCCATTTGTTCATTCTGGCCAGGCGGTCGATAGTACACCCCCACTGCCATTGCCTTCCCCCTTATTACATGGAATTTCAATCCATAGAGATTCTACAGCAAATTTTGTTTTCTGCAAAACTTTAATCCTTTCTGACTCAATGCTCTCTCTAACATAGAGAGCAACCCCTCCACCAATTTGATCAGCTCTATCATTACGATATAGATTGTACCCAGGTATCACAGTGTCCCACTGGTTGTCCTCCTTCCGCCATGTCTCTGATATTCCAATCATATCTAACCTCTCGTTTAGTGCTACCAGTTGATTTGATGTCTTGTCCTCATGTCCTGCCTGATGAAAGTCCTGACACTTCCTGAGTCCATCAGGGCAGGCAGCTGAGTGCTCTCCAGCTCTACATTATCATGAACATTTCTCCCTCCGCTGAGGAAATTTCCACCACACTGCACAGATGGGAGGTCATGAGATTTGGAACCATTGGTTCCCCTAATGCTACATTCATTGTTTCCCTGCTTTCTTCCCTCCCATCTCCCCCTCATGTCTTTATCCAGTCTAGGCTGCCAAATATAAAGAAACATAAATATAAAGTTTTGCAGGAAACACAATACACTGTAGAATCTCTATGGATAGAAATCCCAAGTAAAAAGGGGAAGGCGATGGCAGTGGGGGTGTACTACCGACCACTTGGCCAGAATGAACAGATGGATGATGAAATGCTAAAAGAAATCAGGGAAGCTAACTAAAGTTACAACACAGTAATCATGTGTGATTTCAATTACCCTGGTATTGACTGGGTCAATGTCACAGCAGAACATGCTAGGGAGATAACGTTTCTAGATGAAATAAACGACTGCTTCTTAGAGCAGCTGGCTCATGAACCGACAAGAGGGGGAAGCTATTTTAGACCTACTTCTTAGTGAAATACAGGATCTGGTGTGTGTGATAAGGGTGTTGGGGCCACTTGTCAATTGTGATCATAGCATGACGCATTTGAGTTAATAAATGGAGGGAGGATGGCAAGGAAATCCACAGTACTAGTTTTTTTGTTTCTTTGTTTTGATAGAAATTTCCAAATAAAACTGTAGAATGCACAGCCAAGAAACCATAGAAATAGTACACTAAAAAAAAAACTAAATAAGAAGAAATAAAAGCTTACATAGCCCACTTTAAGGAGACCGGGAAGGACTACTTTACTGAAAGAAACTCAACAGTTATGTTGTTCTTCTGAAATAACTCTCCCAGAGGTGAAAATAAAGGTATTTAACCCAAAAAGGGAGGGTAACTACACAGTACATTTACTCAACAAGAAACTCTCCAGCTGTGAGGGATCTGAAAAAAATATTTTGCACCCTGGTAGGATATAAGGCATTTGCAAGGAAAATGAAAAAAAAAAAAAAAAAAAAGGTTGCACCCAATTGCAATACTCGAGCTGTCAATTGCAGAAAATATTTCCTGTGTAATTGAATAGCTCTGGCCATATTGGGAAGAGTGAAACCTTCTGACCACAAAATAATGAATCCTTATATGCCAAAAATGCCTTAAATATTTTAGACTTATCCAAGTCCGACTGCAAAATAAGAAGCAAAGTTCCTCTGGAGGAGATAACATCCTGAGAATCCTCGAGAAACTCAGTTAAATCCAAAGAAGCTGAGACATTAACCCTTTCAGTAGAAACCTCTGCTCCTAAGGGAGAAAGAGAGGAGCGAGGAGTCACATAACAATGTGAAATCGCAATAGAATCAACCTCAGTAATCTTTAAACATTCCGAAAAATACTTATTAACGAAATTCTAAGTGCAAGTACATGAGTCCTAGAAAAATTAATAAATCTTAAGTTCTTCCTGGGAATATTATTCTCCAAAAGTTCCAACTTTGTATGTATGAATAAACTATCTTTAATAGAGTTAATATTTGCCCCTTGAAATGTTTGGACCTGAGAATCGGTCTTCCTGGCTCAATTTTCCAATTCCTGAATCCTCTTCTCTTGTTCCTGAAATTTCCACTAAGCAAATTATTAGTCTGATAAACAAAATACCAGATATCTTTCAAAGAAATATCAGTATCAGATTAGCGAAATCCTCTGATACTAATGCACAATCCACCACTGGTATCACTTTAAGCATAGGACAAACATCTTGGATCCCCACAGCTGAGACTGAGGTACTTGGAATGACTCCACCATCTATTAATAACACTGAAGGGGACACATCATTCCCAGCATCAGATATTTGTCTGCTCCCAGGGCAGGGTGTAGAAGTTCTTACTATAGGGCTCATGTAGCCCCCAAAGGGAAAGAGGAAGTCAAGGCTACAGCTCTAGTTCCAGAGGACCCAGCAGTGGGCACAGAAGTGACCATGTACTTGTCCACTGGACCCAGTGCAATATTGGAGGAAACAGCGCTAGACATCTTCTTACCTTCCTTGGGTATACTGAGGAACACCCAGTGCAGTCTCCAAGGCCACAAGCAGCACTGATGGGCTCCAAAGGGACATGGCTCTTTGGTCTTGTGGCCCTTTGGTCATGCTCCTATGGCAGTGAAACAGCAATAGTGTTTAGATAGGAGTCCCATTGCAGCCACAAATGATGTTACTTGTGAGTGGATGGAACCCTCAACGCCATCATTCCACAGAGCTAAGCAAACAAAGTGCCATGTAAGACTTCACCAGCAGCCATCACTGCTGTGAAAACAGACTCCCCAGCATAATCTCTCCAATCACCCACAGAACTACTTCTAACTTTCAAAAGGGAGACTATGATAAAATAAGGAAAAATAGTTAAGAAACAACTAAGAAGAGCAGCTGCAAAGTTAAGCATAGACGTTCTTTAAAAATACTATCTTGGAAGCCCAGCGTAGGCATTCTTTAAAAATACTATCTTGGAAGCCCAGACCAGATGTATTCCATGTTTAAAAAAAGTGGAAAGAAGGCCAAAAAACGCCCGCATGGTTTAAAGGTGAGGTCAGAGAGGCCGTGAACTAGTTGATACAGTGTAGCTAGATTTTCAGAAAGTCTTTGTTAGGGTGCCTCATGAGAGGCTCTTGGCAAAATTAAAAAGTCATGGGATAGGAGGCAGTGTAATAATGTGTATCTGGAAATAGTTAAAGGATAGAAAACAGAGAGTAGGGCTGAATAGCCAATTTTCTCAATGGTGAAAGGTGAATAGTGAAGTACCCCAGGGATTTGTTCTAAACCTGCTGCTTTTTAACATATTTATAAATGACTTGGAAATGGGAATAACAAGTGAGGTGATCAAATTTCCAGACACAAAATTTTTCAAAGTTATTAAAACACAAGAGGATTGTGAAAAATTGCACTTAGGGAAGAACCACTCAAAATATAGTTACACAATGCCATCATGGATAATACATTGAAACTCTGCTCAGTGTGCAGCTGCGACCAAGAAAGCAAATAGATTGCTAGGAATCATAAGCACAGGAATGGGGAATAAAACCAAGAATATTATAAAGCCTGGGTATCGTTCCATGGTGTGACCATACTTGAATATTGTGTACAGTTCTGGTCACGATATCTTAAAAAACATATAGCAGAATTAGAAAAGGTACAGAGAAGAGCCACCAAAATAGTAAAGGGTTCGGAAGGATATCCCTATCAGGAAAGGCTTAAAAGGTTCAGGCTCTTCAAACTGGAAAAGAGACAGCTGAATGGAGATACAGTATGATAGAGGTCTATTAATTAATAAATAGAGTGGAAAGGGTAAACGTAGATCATTTATTTACCAAGCCAAATCCAGATGTTGGTTGTCTCATTGGTGATGTTTAAGTGAGCGTCAGGGGTGTATTTAAAATGCAATCATAAATCACTGTATGCACACAAGCAAATAACAGGCTGGGAGAAAGAGAAATTCCTAAGAGTATTTTAAGTATTCTGGTGACAGGGATAGGTAGAAAGGAAAAAAGCATAAACAAGAAGAGCGGCTGGAAAAAGAATGGGATTGAATCATCGTTCATAAAAGTCATAAAAATGATGGACAATAGTAATACAAACCTTTAACTATTATGTGATCTTTCACTCATTTTTTATGTGTTATAAATATCTCACTGTATAAGTGAATTTAAATCAGGCTCTAAATGTAATAATACTAATAAACAAATAACTGTCTGTTACATTATAGTTGACTCTGTCCTTCCAAATATTTAAATCCTGTGTCTCAGGGCAGGTAAAGAAAAAAAGGACGAAAAAGCCCCAAAATATACTTTAACATCCCTATTAGACTGATGCATCTTAAACTGAAGTGCAAAATAATTAAAATGGAAATAAAAATCAGAGTAGGTATGGAAGCAGATTTGGTTGCAGAAAACACCTTAACCCTGCAGCATTTGAAAGGCAGGACACTTACCTTCCACACAAGAGGAGTGTGGTTTCATCAGGCCGGAGCTGCTATTTCTTGTTCTACATCATTGCACTTAAACCCTTCTATTAAAAATAGGCAAGACATGGAAAGCAGCAGCCTAAATACAAACATAAAAATGAAGAAGTTAGCAGCTTGGACTAAAAAGTAAAGAAAGATCCCTTGCAAAAACAATTTAATTATAAACACATCAGTCTGTACCTTTGGCTATATAAAAAGGGACGTTCTGGAAATTAGCATGCTACCCCTTAGCTAAACCAAAGAAAAAAGGTTTAAAAGAAGAGCAATACTGTAAATCTGAAAAAAGAACCAAAAGAAAAGTAAAATAAAGATTAAAAAAGGGGAGCCATCTCTAAAATATTCCAGGGAGAGGGAAGAAAAATCAATCACAAGAACATGGCAAAACTTGTGAAAAATGACTATCTTCAGTCCTTTCTTAAAAGAATTATATTTTTATCACCCATAAATGTGTGTAGCAGATATTCATCAGCTGTGACCAGCACTGTTTAATTTAAACCTCGATATTCTGAGCTGGGCCATATTTGGTGATAGCCTCTGAATATCTGGTTTGTTCGGATAGCATTTTAGTTAGACGGACAGTAACAATATTGAACCCCTAACTGGATAGTTTAAACACCTAAAATTAGCACAGCCTTTTACCTGTCCTATCTTTAGGTATTTTAGCTAACCATCTAGTGGCTTGGTTTCGCCAAAATTGCAGATGAAATGTGGACAAAATTACGCACCTAGAGAAGAACAACAGTAACATGATGCAAGATTTCACATTAGAAATCACCACCCAGGGAAAGGAACTAGGCATCATTGTAGATAATACGTGGAAACGCACTGCTCAGTGTATGCTTCCACCCCTACCAACGCCTGATGCCGACTTCCTGTTGGCATCAGGGCAGAAGAATTCAAAAGAGCCAATGGAGGTTAGTGGGACTGAAGAACTCACCTCAAACTTGGCTAGGCAGCAGGATTCAGCATGTTTAAGAAGGGCTGAGCACTCGGTGCCATCAGCACAAATAGAGCAGAAGAGGTTAAAAATGAGGTTTCCTTTCCTTAGCAGTGACGCAGATAGAATTGAGGGATCTCATCAAAAACACCTGTCCCCAGAAGCTGACGTAATGTGCAGAGGGGGGAGGTACAAAAAGCCCTGGTTAGAACCAGGAAGGGGCAGAGGAAGTAGCAGAGGAAGTAGCGTTGGTACCAGAAGCACCAGAGGCACCCAGGAAGGCACCAAGGGAAGTCGGTGTTTGAGAGGAAACCAGAGAGAAAGCCAAACTGACTCTGAGGAGGAGAGTGGCAGTCAGATGCAAGTGGAGTTCCAGCATCAGACAAGCAAGGCTCAGAGGCAGAGAGAGACACAGAATCCCAGGAGACGTTCTAACTCCAGGGGACGCTTTGGAGGTCTGGGAGGACCCAGAGCTCCCAAGAGAGGCTCCAGGAAAGGGAAATGGAGCAATAGAGAAACTGATCTCTGGAGAGATAGTCCCGGAGAGGTTTTTCACACAAGCAGGAAGTGGTGCACTGCCTCAGAAAGTTTACCCAAATCACGGAGAAACTTTCTTCAAGCCAGAGAAGCTTTGCCAGGGGAGAGAAACTCCACAGCTGACACCAGACCCGTTTATAAGGTAACAGGTTTAAAGCCTTGTATTTGGGAGAGAAGAGAAGCTGAGAGTTTTAATAAGCCCTGCACTGAGCAAAGTTTTAATACAGGAAGGTGTGCAGACTTCCAAACAAGGGAGCCAGGGGAGGCTTATCACAAAGAGACTCTCTACAAAAGGGTTCTACAATCCTGATTTAGATAAGTGCCTGGGAGAAGAGAGAATTTATCTTCCCCCAGTAAGTGAACCCAGCTCCAGCACATGTACTGAATGTGACCCAGGGAGTAGCAGACGCAGTCCAGGTTTAACACAATGGGAAAGCAGTAACATTTACCCTGAGCCTGAACCGATGGATTGCACGATATGTTTGTCAGATGAAATAACATCTTTATGCTGAAGTCTTGTGAAAGGAACAAGGAAGAAAGAAAGATTATTCCAGCTGTTTTTGTTTAGTTTGTTTCTTCGTTCTGTATGTTTGCAAAGTAATGATATCCACCAGGGAACGGGAATAAAACCCCACTTTTACTTTACCACTCTGACTGACTGACTCTGTGTATAGAAGAGGAGGCAGTTAAGTATCCACAATACCCTAGGCAGTTGCCTAGTGGACACACGGAGTCTCTTACCTTGACGACCCGTGACAAATGGCGTAGTTGGGGTGGATTTTTCATTCTGGAAGCAAGCCCACCAGGACATGCACAAGCTCAACAGAAGGAGCGGAAGTTGCCACGCCCGGAAGGATCCAGAAGGAGCCGGAGTGGACTACAGCGTACAAGCACCTTCTCAAAGCGAGACCCTCCACCTAGTCCAGGTAAAAGGTATTTGGGCATAGGCTGGGGAGGATCCAGAGTGAGAAGGGGTTGCTTTTTGAAAAAAAAAAAAAAAGGCAGAAAAAAAAAAGTCTTTTTTTGTCCAGTGGTACCGCACTTGGTGTTTCTTGTGGTTGTGTTTTGCAGAGTGTAACAGCTAAAGATGGATGTCCCTGAGGTTCTGCGCTGGATGAGCAGACAATTTGAGAAGCAAAGGGTGCTGGCCCAGCTGAATCAAGAACAGGCCTTGGCTGCTCTCCAAGCGCAGCAAAAGCCCCTGACAGACCTCGTGCAGACACTATTGGAAGGACCACAAGGAAAGACAACACCAGAAGGCTTCAGTGGGGTAGGCCCACCACAGTGTGGGATATGGACATTTGGACACATGACAGATAAAGACAATTTTGATGACTTTATAGAGTCGTTTGAGAGAGTAGCTCTCCACGCGCACTGGCCTAAGGAGCAGTGGGCGGTTAGACTCGCCGCATCCCTAACGGGAGAAGCTCAGGCAGCGTACCGAGCAATGCCTGCCGCTTTGGCAGATGAGTACGCAGAAATCAAAAAGGCAGTAAGGGATAGGCTAGGCCTAACACCAGCCGTATACCGGAGAATGCTTAGATCCACAAGGTTACAAACAGGCGAAACGCCTAAAGCACTGTGCCATAGGGTGCGCAGTTTAGTGTTAAAATGGTTAGAGCCTGAAGGTAAAACAGTGGATAGCCTGATTGACCAAATTGTCTTAGAGCAGTATTTTGAGGCAGTTCCCTCAGAAATAAAAGCCTTTTTAACCTTGCAAGACTGCACAACCTCCATAAAGGCAGCGCAGCTAACAGAACGGTTTCTGGAAGCCGAGATGGCTAAAAAGATACCCAGAAGCGCTGAGTGGAAGTTGGGCTGCACCAGTCATGCAAAGTTAAAGGAAGGTTTTTCAGGGGACACACATTGTATGAAAGAATGTTTGCCTAAGAGAATTAATGACAATGTTTTTGCAACATGCTTTAAGTGTGGAAAGGTAGGGCATGTGAAAAGGTATTGCCCAGACCGAACAGTATTGATAACAGAAAGTAATGAGCAGACACAGCAGGGATTCCGCCTTGATGTGGAGGTGGAAGGGGTCCCGGCCAGAGCCTTGTTAGACTCGGGGGCCGATCAAAGTATGGTCTCCCGGAAATTTTGGGACAGCATACAGGCCAGAAATGATTTTCCCCCGAGTCAACCTGAAGGGGTTGCGAAAATAAGATGCATCCACGGCTCTTCCACATGTTATCCTTTGTTCAACCTAATGATAAAAGGTTTGGGAACACACAGGAGAACATTAATAGCCCTAGTACCAAAACTACCGTTTGATTTGGTCTTGGGTAGGGACTGGCCCCCGTTTGACAAAGGGCTAAAGGGAGGTTTGCACCCAGTGGAAGACAAGACAGCAAAGGGGTCCAGTGAGGGTTCCCGCCGGGAAACGCTAAAAGAGAAGTCCCAGCCAGTAAGCAGGGAGAGAGGGGAAGTCCTAATGACTTTAGTACCTGGGTCTTTGTTTGGAAAACCCCCGAAGAAAACTCTTTGTCCCAAACAGCAGACAGAGGTAGGAACACCCAGTAAGGAGGGTTTCACTCTAAAGTTTTGTAAAATGTCCCCAAATGCTCAAAGCCCGCAAAAAGCGACAGCAGCATCTGCAGGTTTTGACCTTTGCAGCGCCGTAACAGCAATAGTGCCAAAAGGAGGAAAAGCCCTAATCGCTACAGGGATACAAATCCAACTGCCTGTAGGGTGTTA
Source organism: Ichthyophis bannanicus (assembly GCA_033557465.1). Lineage (NCBI taxonomy): Eukaryota > Metazoa > Chordata > Amphibia > Gymnophiona > Ichthyophiidae > Ichthyophis > Ichthyophis bannanicus. The sequence continues at coordinate 20,363,830 of CM066051.1, read as the reverse complement.
TGGACGGATTGCTCCCCGATCCGGCCTGGCATCAAAATATTTCATCGATGTCGGAGCCGGGGTTATTGACCCTGACTATAGGGGAGAGGTTAAGGTGCTATTGTTTAATTTTGGAGAGCAGGAATTTGAGGTGAAAAGTGGGGATAGGATTGCCCAACTCATATGTGAGCGGTTTGGGTCACCTGAGGTGAAAGAGGTACCGCAACTGTCCCCTACAAGGCGGGGAGGTAGCGGGTTTGGCTCCACAGGCCAAAGGGAGGTTCAGGGACTCACCGCCACCTCAGAAGAGCCATTAGAAGAGGATCTAGGCCCCCAGGTGGAGGACTGCAAGGCAGAGGTAGCTCCAAAGGTGGGAACGGAATTGTCATTGCAACAACAGTACCAGTTAACCCAGTTGCTTGCACAGTTCAAGGACGTTCTCACGCCAATACCGGGGGAAACGACACTAGTAGCCCACGAAATTCTCACCCCTCCCGGGAAGATCGTGCGGCAACGACCTTACCGCTTGCCAGAAGCGCGTAAGAAGGAGGTCGTGTCTCAGGTTCAGGACATGTTGCGCATGGGCATCATTGAGGAGTCGAAAAGCCCCTGCTGTAGCCCAGTGGTCCTGGTTCCGAAACCTGATGGCAGTCTTCGATTCTGCATCGACTTTCGGCAAGTCAATGCCATATCGCTCTTTGATGCCTACCCGATGCCCCGAATCGAAGAGCTGTTAGACAGATTGGGGCAGGCCCAGTACCTGACTACCCTTGACCTCACCAAGGGGTACTGGCAGGTACCACTTACCCACGCCTCCAGGCCCAAGACGGCATTCAGTACGCCGCTGGGCCTATTTCAATTCAAGCGTATGCCCTTTGGCCTACATGGCACCGCCGCGACGTGTCAGCGGTTGGTTGACCAGGTCCTTCGCCCTCACCAGAGTTACGCGGTGGCTTACATGGATGACATCGTTATCCATAGTACCACATGGGCGCAACATCTTCCACGGGTGGGAGTGGTGCTAAAGGCCTTAAGGCAAGCCGAATTAACATTGAATCCGGGGAAGTGTCTGTTCGCAGGAACAGAAGTAAAGTACTTGGGACACATGGTGGGGAAGGGAATGGTCCGACCCTTGCAAAATAAGATCGAAAGTGTACAAAATTTTCAGAGGCCTGGGAACAAGAAGCAGCTCTGGAGTTTTCTGGGTTTGATTGGGTACTACCGGCGCTTCATAACCAGGTTTGCCGAGGAGAGCGCAGGTCTGACAGAGATGCTGCGGAAAAACGCCCCCAATAACTTGCGATGGACACCGGAAGCGGAGGCCGCCTTCACACTGCTGAAGGGGAAGTTGTGTAAGGCCCCAGTCCTGTATGGGGTGGATTTTGAGCGCACGTTTATCTTGCAGACAGACGCATCAGAGTCTGGGCTAGGCGCAGTACTCTCCCAGGAGTTTGAGGGTTCTGAACACCCTGTATTATATTTGAGTAGAAAGTTGTCCAAGGCGGAAGGCAATTACTCCACTATTGAAAAGGAATGCCTCGCTATTAAGTGGGCGATTGAAGCGCTCCGCTTTTACCTCACTGGTCGGAATTTTGTGCTCATTACTGACCATGCCCCTTTAAAATGGTTAGGCACGGAGATCACGTGTGCACATGAGCGGGTGAGGAGCTCCCTCATCGCGCTCCCGGGCCGCCTGTAGAAATCCTGCAATTTAACAGACATCACCGGTCCAATACTGCCCTAAGAGGCATTGCCACCACTGTTGTACTTCTCCTATTGTGTCCGGGCAGCTTGGTGAGTGTCCTGGGCCAATGAGAGCGGCAAACAAATGAGATAAAACCGCGGGGGTCAAAGACTCAAAAATGGCGGCGGCGAACCGTGCGGGCCCGCCAGACTCCCCAGGGAAAGATAGTGTGGACTCAGGCCCCGATGAGACGGCTCAGGAAGTGGTGAAACTGCTGGAACCTAAGTTTGACTCAGTTATGCGTAAACTGGATGAGATGGGTGAGAGATTTGGAGAAGTTACCAAGAGAATGGATGAGCTGGAGCAGCGGGTGACGGTGCTCGAGGAGGGAGAGCTGGCGCTGGAAGGTACAGCGGCGAAGCAGCAGAAGCAACTGGATGACCTTATCATGAAGGTGGATGATCTCGAAAACCGATCGAGAAGGAACAATCTAAGGTTGGTGGGGGTGCCCGAGTCCTGGACGGGGAACCAGCTGTTCACCCTATTCGCGGAGTGGTTGCCGCAAGAACTAGGCCTTGCAGAGCTCCGGGGCACAATCCACGTGGAGCGAGCCCACCGTCTAGGCCCAATGTGCGAGGATCAAGGCCGACCCAGGCCGGTGCTGGCACGTCTTCTAAATTTCCAGCATAAAACATTGCTGTTACAAGCATACAGGAAGAAAAGAGACTTAAAACTTGATAATGCAAGGATCTTGTTATTCCCGGACTACTCAGCCTCTTTGGCAGCGCGTCGCAAGGAATTTGTGCCTTTATGCAATGAGTTGGTTCAGCGCGGGGTGAAATTCGCCCTACTCTATCCAGCCACCCTAAAGATCTTTTATAAGGGCAATACCCACTCATTTGAGCAGGTTGCAGCGGCGAAGAAGTATGTGTCCAGGATACAGGAGCCCGTTGTGCAAAATAGGGACTGAGCTTGATGGAACTGGCTGGTGTAATCGCGCCGACCACGGCGGACTTTGCCCGGTTGCTGAACTGTGGCAACTGCTGGAACCAAGTAGGCAAGCAGTTCTTGTTGCCCTTTCAACAAAATGGGGGACTTGTTTCGAGACTGGCTGATGCCGCTTGGCCTTTCAACTTCTTTTTGCAATACGGACGGCCCGGGGGGGCACTGACTGTGATCTTACTCCCCTAGGGGGGTGCCCTGTTTGTAGGGTCCTGTATAGGATGTGTGTGGGGAGTTGGGGTAGATTGAATGGTGATATGAATGTGCATGAGGATGTGGATGACTGTGTGTTTAGGGAACAAGAGGAATGCTTGGGGAAGTGTGGATGGGAGACTGGCAGGGATGTGTGTCTGTGGGGTGGGGAGACTCACGGGGGGTGGGGGAGGGGGGAGGCATGGGGGGGATTAGACAGGTTGGGTGGGCTGGAGAGTATGGGGCTGGGGAAGGGGAGGGGGGAGGGGACGGGTGGGGGGCAGTGGGTGGAAGGGGGTGGGGGGGTAGGGGTTCCGATTGGAATTTGTAGCCGGCTGTTTATTTCTCTGCAAGAGCCAGTGACTGTCTCACTCATGATCTCTTTCCCTACTTTAGGCTATGTGAAAGATACCGGGAGACGAGGCTGGGCGTCTCCGGGTGGCTTAACATCCCGGTGCCTTGCTGCAGATCCCCGCATGCTGCTGATATGTTAAACGTAAAAATTGTTTCCTGGAACGTGGGGGGTATTGGGTCCCCAATCAAGCGTACTAAGATATTGCAAATGTTGAAAAGAAAGGGGGCGCATCTGGCGCTGCTGCAGGAAACTCATTTGAGCGTGCTAGAACACTCCAAACTCAAGCGAGATTGGGTGGAGGCCGTGTATGGTGCCTCTTCTGGCGGAAAAAAGGCGGGGGTGGTGGTACTAGTAAAACGGGGGGGTTCCTTTTGAGGTGGCTAAGGTGCATGCAGATCCCCACGGTCGGTATGTCTTGATCACAGCCAAACTTTTTAACGAGGTGATCTGGATAGCAAACGTCTACGCGCCCAATGTTTATGATCACGAGTTTTTTAGGACGTTACTCCGTTTTGTGAAGGAGGCAGGGGCGAGTAAAATACTGATGGCTGGGGACTTTAATTGTCCGCATGATCCCTCGCTGGACAAGTCTAAGGCGGATTCGGCGGCATCCTCGGTACGCAGAGGGGTGGCCTATCTTTGCAGATTGGGAGACCTGGTGGATGTTTGGCGCTTACTCCACCCGGGGGTCCGGGAATATACTCACCAATCACGGGCGCATCACACTTGGTCTCGAATTGATAACATCCTGGTAAACGAGGGGGGCCTATCAATGGTGGTCCAGGCTGAGATTGAACCGATTGTAGTGTCTGATCACGGCATGGTGTGGGTGTTATGGGAGTGCAGGGGAGCGGGACAGAAACGATGGCGCTTCCCGACCTACTTGGCTCAAGATACAGAATTTCAGGCCTTTTTGGAAAAACAATGGGATGAGTATGTGACTTTTAATGATAGACCCGACTGCCCACCGATACTGTTTTGGGAGGCTAGCAAGGCGGTTATGCGGGGCGCCATTATATCTTATACGGCCCGACGGCGGCGCCATATGGATCGTAGCATACTAGTGTTGGAGCGCCGTTTGAGAGACTTGCAACATCTGTTAGGGAGGAGGGCTGATACTGTCCTACAGAAAGAATATACCCGCTCTCAGCAGGCACTCAATGAGTTACTGCAGCGGCGTGCGGGTCTCTCTATGTCATACTATAGACATCAGCTGCACAGATATGGGAATCGTACGGGACGGCTTCTTGCAAAATTAGTTCGTGATCCAGGGGGTTCTCGGTTCATCCCTGTTCTTCGGGATGGGCGTGGCGCTCTGAAACACCAACCACGGGAGATTGCTGGGATATTTCAGGCCTTCTATGCGGGACTGTATAGTGAGGATGAGAGAGACTATGGGGCAGGTCGTGTCTTTCTGCAGAACTTGACTCTCCCGCAGGTGACTGCGGCGCAGCTGAAGTTATTGAATGACCACACGCGAGATCCACGCTGTAATCGCGAAAGGGAAGTCTCACAAAGCACCTGGGCCTGATGGTTTCAGCCTCGAGTACTATAAGTTACTTAGGTCTAGATTGGCCCCCTCAATGGTGGTGATGTATGACGCTCTAAGACAGGATGGAGGCCTACCCAGAGATATGTGCTGTGCCGACATTACCGTAATTCCGAAACCCGGGAAAAAACCCCTTGGAGCCCGCTTCATATAGGCCCATCTCCCTCATTAATTGTGATGTGAAGATCTTGGCGTCGGTTCTGGCAAGCCGGCTCAATGGTATTTTGCCCTCCCTTATAGCTCCTCGACAGGTGGGCTTCGTCCAAGGGCGTGAGGCGACCAAGAATATTGCCCGGCTGCTTCTTGGTATGGAACACTGCGTGAGAGAAAATGAAGCCTTATTCTTAGTAAGTTTAGACGCTGAAAAAGCGTTTGATAGGGTGGCCTGGCAGTACTTGTGGGATGTTTTGGACAAATTTGGATTGCAGGGCGACTTCGTTTCGTGGGTCCGGGCACTGTACCATCGCCCTTTGGTGCGCGTGGTGCTCTGTGGAGCTAGTTCTGATACGTTTGAGTTGGAGCGTGGGACACGCCAAGGCTGCCCGCTTTCCCCTTTGCTTTTCGTGCTGTCCCTGGAACCCCTGCTGCATGCTATTCAAGGTCACAAGGACATCCATGGCATTATGCTCGGGGGTACAGAGATGAAAATGAGTGCCTTCGCCGATGACATGCTGTTGTGTCTTACTAACCCACAGCCATCATTGGAACGAGTTTTGCTCCTTATTCAGGACTACGGTGCTTTTTCTGGTCTCAAGATTAATGCCTCTAAATCAATGGTTCTGGATGTTGGGAATAGGGGGCGGTCATTGTGGCAGGGAGCTTTCCCCCTGGTGTGGGCGGAAGGGGAGATCAAATATTTAGGTATTCAATTGCCGGACAACCCGACCAATTTGTATTCCGTGAATGTCCCTGGCATGTTGAGTCGTGCCCGTCAAACTTTTGCAAGGTGGCGGGGCCTTCCTTTGTCTCTCAGAGGTCGAATAGCCTTATTTACAATGGTAGAGATGCCCCGCTGGTTATACGTATTACGTATACTACCTCTATGGATCCGTGCGGGCGACTGGTGCTGCCTTGATAAATTGTTGCGTGGTTTTTTATGGCGAGGTAAACGCGCGCGTATCCCCTTAAGGGCTCTGATGAGACGCCGGGAGGACGGTGGCCTGCAACTTCCGGACCTTCGAAACTACAATCTCCATTATCTGACTCGGCATATTTGGTCTTTGGTGGCCGGGACGGGGGGTTGTGCTCCGACTCCGCAGATAAACGCTAGTTGTGTACCTCTCCAGGGTTTAGCGGTCTTGCACTCGGCTTCGGGCCGTGGGTCCGTGGGTGGTTGGACATACATGGCGGCCCTTCGGGCGGCGTGGCGGGCACTGTGCTCCCGCTTTGGCTGGAATTGGCAGAGGTCAGCGCTCTTGCCCTTGGTGGGGAATCCAGGTTTCCCTCCAGGTTTCTCGCGGCATAACGTATTCCAGGAATGGGCTCAGAAAGGTGTTATGTGTATCGGAGATCTCCTTGCGCCTGATGGATTGCGCCTAGAAACCTTTACTGTATTGCAGAGTCGTTACCAGCTCTCTCGACATGATTTTTATGGGTACTTACAAATTCGCCACTATGTGGAGAGCCTGGGTGGTGCCGCTGTCAATCCGATTTACTTGGGAGTTCCGGTGAGAAGGTGGCTTGAGCAACTTGACGCCGGTTCCAGGGGGGGGTTGGAGAGGTGGGAATTACTACACCCGGCGGGTGATGATGACTGTTTGGCTGACTTAGTTCATCGCTGGGTAAGAGATGGTGTGTCAAGTCTGACGGTGTTGGCTTTGCGCGAAGCCTTTGAAGGCATCCCGAGGGGTGACTTCTGGATATACTTGCAAGAGTTACAGTTTAAATTCCTTTGGAGAGCCTATACTACGGATGTATGGGCTTTTAAGGCGGGTGTGCGTATGTCATCCAATTGTGGTTGGTGCACGGCAGACAGAGGCACGTTGCTCCACAAATTTTGGGAATGTTCTAAGGTGAAACACCTGTGGAATTATGTCTGTGGTGAGTTTGACAGATGGCTAGGTGTGCCTCTTCAGTGGAGTGTTGAGGTCTGCTTGTTTCATCGATGGGGGCATGCGAATCAAGCCCTTACGCCACCTCAGAAGCTCTTATTAACCAGGGGATTCTTGTTGGTAAAAAAAGTCTTGTTGGGCGCTTGGGTTGATCCGACCCCTCCAGGAGTATCGATGTGGGACCACGCCATGAGTGCTCTGCTCTATATGGAAAAACTGACGGCCAAGCAGCGGGGTGGGAGGGCGTGGGATTCTTTTTTGGAACGTTGGGCACCTATATTGGATCAATTACCTGCGTGGGACTGCAGCATGGCAATTAATGTATAATTTACTCTTAATGTTACCTACTTACTGTAAAATTACTGTATGGGTAATACGCCTTCCGCATGCCCTCAATGCTTCACGATTGTACCATGTTCCTTCAGTGATGTTCTCTCCAGTCGTAGGCTCTCCTATAACCCGGAGTGCTATTTTATACTGGGTGAAGGAAACTAGCATGATATGTCTGTTGCTACCTGTCAGCCTGTGCTGAGTATCTTTTAGGGAGTATCTTCATATAGTTGGGAGAAGATACTTGGGGAGGTGAATGTGGGGGGCTGAATCTGCGAGATTGCTTAAGGGATGGGAGATGACCTGATTTCATCAATGGACATGAATTGACATTATATTTTTAGATGACTACCAATCGGATCGGAGCGGGGGGTGGGTGTGGGTAGTGGGGGTAAAGGGGAAAACAGGGGGGGTCCGTACAAAGGTTTTGAACTGTAGCGTACATTTAATGCGTTCTACCTGCTACTGTGTAGTTTTGTTGGGGGAAGTGCTTACTGGCTTCGCTATATAACCATGTACTTAAGATGGTATTTTCTTATCATGCCTTTCTGGCGTTTATGTGTGTTACGTTTTTCCGATAACATTTGTTGCCAAGAATTAGAGGTCATGTTTACTGTGTTTACCCTCCCCATTTGGGTGAGGTCCTGTTCTTTGGGAAATGTGTTCCTTGAAAATGTTTAATAAAAATGATTTGAACTAAAATGGTTAGGCACAATGCATAATCACAACCCTCGCCTCACTCGCTGGCACCTCGCATTGCAGGCTTTCAGTTTCACCATTCACCATAGGGCAGGCAAGCTATATTCAAACGCCGATGCGTTGTCCAGGATTCCGGGCTGTGAGAATGATAGTTCCCCATCCCGGAATGTCTTAAGAGGGGGGATATGTGATACAGTGGAGCCAATGGAGGTTAGTGGGACTGAAGAACTCGCCTCAAACTTGGCTAGGCAGGAGGATTCAGCATGTTTAAGAAGGGCTGAGCACCCGGTGCCATCAGCACAAATAGAGCAGAAGAGGTTTAAAATGAGGTTTCCTTTCCTTAGCAGTGACGCAGATAGAATTGAGGGATCTCATCAAAAACACCTGTCCCCAGAAGCTGACGTAATGTGCAGAGGGGGGAGGTACAAAAAGCCCTGGTTAGAACCAGGAAGGGGCAGAGGAAGTAGCAGAGGAAGTAGCGTTGGTACCAGAAGCACCAGAGGCACCCAGGAAGGCACCAAGGGAAGTCGGTGTTTGAGAGGAAACCAGAGAGAAAGCCAAACTGACTCTGAGGAGGAGAGTGGCAGTCAAATGCAGGAGGAGTTCCAGCATCAGACAAGCAAGGCTCAGAGGCAGAGAGAGACACAGAATCCCCGGAGACGTTCTAACTCCAGGGGACGCTTTGGAGGTCTGGGAGGACCCAGAGCTCAAAAGAGAGGCTCCAGGAAAGGGAACTGGAGCAGTAGAGAAACTGATCTCTGGAGAGATAGTCCCGGAGAGGTTTTTCACACAAGCAGGAAGTGGTGCACTGCCTCAGAAAGTTTACCCAAATCACGGAGAAACTTTCTTTATTTTATTTATTTATTTATTTATTTAACATTTCTTATATACCGCGCTATTAAGATCAGTGCGGTGTACATTGAACAAAATATACAACAATGTATGCAAGTAACATTGAGTTTACATAGAACATGGGAATATATAACATGGATTAACAGGGAAAACTATGTACATTCAACATCATATATGTATATGTTTTTACTAAATAAATATGTTAGCTCAAGTGGATATTATCTGCGTAATTTATGTAGGAGGCGGGAATCAAGCCAGAGAAGCTTTGCCAGGGGAGAGAAACTCCACAGCTGACACCAGACCCGTTTATAAGGTAACAGGTTTAAAGCCTTGAATTTGGGAGAGAAGAGAAGCTGAGAGTTTTAATAAGCCCTGCACTGAGCAAAGTTTTAATACAGGAAGGTGTACAGACTTCCAAGCAAGGGAGCCAGGGGAGGCTTATCACAAAGAGACTCTCTACAAAAGGGCTCTACAATCCTGATTTAGATAAGTGCCTGGGAGAAGAGAGAATTTATCTTCCCCCAGTAAGTGAACCCAGCTCCAGCACATGTACTGAATGTGACCCAGGGAGTAGCAGACGCAGTCCAGGTTTAACACAATGGGAAAGCAGTAACATTTACCCTGAGCCTGAACCGATGGATTGCACGATATGTTTGTCAGATGAAATAACATCTTTATGCTGAAGTCTTCTGAAAGGAACAAGGAAGAAAGAAAGATTATTCCAGCTGTTTTTTTGTTTAGTTTGTTTCTTCGTTCTATATGTTTGCAAAGTAATGATATCCACCAGGGAACGGGAATAAAACCCCACTTTTACTTTACCACTCTGACTGACTGACTCTGTGTATAGAAGAGGAGGCAGTTAAGTATCCACAATACCCTAGGCAGTCGCCTAGTGGACACACGGAGTCTCTTACCTTGATGACCCGTGACAAGCCCCACAGCACTGAAGTTTTAAAGTAAACATCATGGGGCTGTTTCAGGCCATTGCTGCTGCTGTAGGTCCCAGTGAAGCAATGGGCGCCCCTGGAGATCTGGTCTAGCACATAAGCAATGAGAGGCAGAGGACGGGTGCATTTGAATTAATGAAGAGAAAATCGATCTGAAAGGATTAGAGGCAAGGGACTGCGTCAGGAAGGGAAGGAAGTATTGAGGGATAAAGCTGGGCAAAGGCTGTTCAACCACCATTCTTGTGATATTTCATCTTTTATTTTTAGGTGTATTTGCATAAGCAATAGTGCCTATTATAGGGGTTCCAGCACGTGAGTAAATGTTGACTATTCTTATGCATCTTTTTGTTGATGCATGAGCCATCAAACAAATGCACAAGACTTCCCCAGAGCCTAAAAGATCAAAAGTCAGTGGGTGCTCCAGGTCTCACTGGCCCATGAGAGGACAGCAGCCCCTGAAGCACCAGTAGATATTCTCACCTTTCGCCAGTGAAGAGAGAGGAGAGTCCCCCCTCAGATCTCCCTTGCCACCATGTTCTGGCCTGTCAATGAAGGCAAGGGGCGGAGAGAGGGTAAGGGCACAAGTGAAAGGTGACGTTATAGAGAGGAAGGACAGAGAGGGGAGGGTTTGAAGGGAGGATTTAGCAATGAGGAAGAGAATAGAGAGGAGAGGGGAGGGGTGAGGAGGCAGGGTTAGAAATGAAGAATGGAATAGAGAAGGGAGCAGTGAAGGAGCCAAGCCAAAGGGGAGGGATGGAGTTAAAGGGAAAAAGAAAGGAGCTGAACAGGGACCTATCATAAGGAAAGAGTTGGCGTTAGAGAGAGGAGAGAAGAAAAGTGTGGTCACAGAGGAAATAGTGGAGGGGATGCAAACTGGGAGAGTGCAAGAAGGGAGAGGAGAAGGGTCAGGGAAAGAGCAAGGATGGCTGGCAGTGAGGGAAGGAGCATGGCAAAAGGTAAGGAGAAGAAATAGTGCAATAGGGTAGGAGGTAGAGGGAGTGAGTGCAGGAGGACAGAGAAGAGTACAAGGGACAGAGAAACCTGCATTTCCACAAATATACCATTACACACACACACACATGCCACATGAACACCCCATCACACAAACCTGCACACCACCAGGCACCCCTCTATGACACTTACTCACAATGCCACAACACCATGACACACACCATCAACACCACCACTGCAACAAATGACCCATACCCAGCATACTGGATCAGATCAATGCGATCAGAACTCAGCCCAATCATAGCCGAGATCACAAAACTTTCCTTCTCAACAGGAATATTCCCATCTGCTCTTAAACAGACATCCATACGACCACCAATGTTCCCTCTAATTTTCTGTAGGCTGTGTGCGCATAAAATATCAGCTGTGTGCAGCTTTTGAAGGAAGGTTAAATTTTTGTGTGCCACATAATGACACTCGGAGTTATATACTTTAAAATTTGACTACACGTCAGAATACAGTATGCACACACATTGATTTTAATCAAATTAAATGAAACTAGACGATTACTAAATGAAGCAGGAAATTTCTAGTAATTACAATCATAACTTTTAAATTTTAAGACGTCTGTGTTGTTTTCTATCAGAATCAGAGCCGTAATTTTTGTGCGCTCTGTTGTAAAGTATGTGCGCTCGCTCGGTGAGGTGTGTGCGCACGCACACGCGCACAGCTTAGAGGGAACAGTGACGACCACTGCTAAAGAATAACCAGCTGGACCCGCAGAAGGAGGATTCCTACCGGCCGATCTCAAGCATCCCACTACAAGCTAAAATACTTGAGAAGGTGGCTCAGAGACAGATTCAGCAACATATTGACACCTCGTCCCCCCCTAGATCCCTGCCAGCATGGTTTTAGGGAAGCTCATGGAGTTGAGACACTACTTACCTCCCTATCCAACAACCTAATCAGTGGAATAGACAACATCAAAAGGGGCTTCGCGCTAATCTTCCTTGACATCGCAGCAGCATTTGATTCTGTCGACAACGACCAACTCCTAACACGACTCCACGAGAAGGGAATCCAAGGCCTTGCATGGGAATGGTGTAATTCCTACTTAGAAGACCGATGGCAACAAGTTAGGATTGGCTCCAACACATCTGAACCATTTCAGCAAAAACAAGGGGTACCCCAAGGCTCCTCCTTATCCACGCTGCTCTTTAATATATACATGCAGCCGATATGTGAAATCATCTGCTCCTTCGGAATTTCATGCCTGATCTATGCAGACGACGTGTGTTGTTGTTTACACCTATCAATGTAATGCTTCCTGACTATACAGCATTAGTGGACTGCTTCAACGCAATCACAGACTGGCTTCACAATCAGAACCTTTGAATAAACTTCAAAAAAATCAGGTCCTATTCATCACGAAGAACAAAAGCTTTTCACCCCCCTCGGCCCTAAAAGTAAGAGATGCAGAGATTCCAAGCAAGCCCACCATACGCTACCTGGGTGTTACTCTGGATCAAAAGCTAGACTTCACAGCGCACATAAGTAGCACTGTCAAGACCATATACTACAAGATCAAGACATTACGTCACCTGAGACCCATGTTCAAGACATTACGTCACCTGAGACCCCCAAGATAATTTCAACTGTGAATAATGTGTATAGTTTATTGTATTTATATAGTTGATATAGTTTACCTGTAATCCCAAGTTTCTAAATCCCTGTTACTTGTAAATGCACTACAGTTACTCTGTATGTATATGTTTAGTTTCATGTAAACCGCGCTGATGACAATAGTGTGGTATATAAGAGATGTTAAATAAATAAATAAATAAATAAATAATGTTGGACCCAATGAATTTCCGCACAATATTCCAAGCGCTAGTAACACCCCATTTTGGCTATGCAAACATTATACTCCACGGCCTCCTCAAGAGCACTCTAAACCCGCTAAAATTAGCAATGAATTCTGCTGCCCGTGTCCTCTGCGGAGCATCCAGGAGAGACCACATAACCCCCATCCTAAGGGACCTACACTGGCTTCTGATAAACTGCAGGATCGCATACAAAGCCCTCCTCATTACCTTTAAATCCATTAATAAAATATCCCCCTCCTCAATCTCAGCCTTCATCACTCACTCCCCCAACAATAGACCAAGGAGAACATTTGCCTCCAATACACATCATCCTGAGGGAAACCACAAAACGTGCACAATCAACTAGTAACAGAGCCTTCGCTTTCTACGCCCCCAGAAGCTGAAACAACCTCCCTCCCAGCATCAGATTGATCAGTGACCTCAAGCAATTCAGGAAAGCCCTCAAGCATCATCTGTTCCTTCTACACTTCTCACAACCAACAGCACCTTCCTTCCTCCCACCCCACAACCCAATCCTTTAACGTCACACTCAACACAGACAAACTAGGCTGGTCCTAACCGCAAACCAATCTCTGTACACAATATTAATCTACACAATCTACTCTGAACACAATATCAATCTAGTAGAGCCTTATATATTAAGCCACGTCAGTAATACTATGAACTCTAGTAGCTCTAGAATATGCATTTACAGAAATATGGAGGGAGGAGTGGCCTAGTGGTTAGGACAGGGTACCTCAGGCTGGAGGGCCAGGGTTCAATTCCCACCTGGGACAGCAATTTCAGGCCGGAGGGACTGGGTTTCTAGTCCTATAGGCAATCCTTGTGGCCTTGGGCCACTTAACCCTCCATTGCCTCAGGTACACATAGATGTGAGCCCTTTGGGGACAAGGGAATGTATCCAGTACCTGCTTATATAGTGATTGTAAACCGCTCTGATGCCCTTCAGCCTGGTATATCAAGAATTGCATAAAACATAAACATAAAAAAACATATACCCGAAGGAATTATAAACCACCTATGATCAAAGCCATACCAGAACTACAATTAGTCCGTAATCCAGGATAATGCTACTGCACTTTAACTATCCTCACCAGCAGAATATTAAATGCTGCTACCTGACCCTAATTGTAATACTTGCTCTGATTTAAACTGATATTCTTAAGATAAATCCTCATATGTATATAGTTTCTCAGTCATTCCATGTCATAATCCATTTTGTGTATACTAAATATATGTACATAGTTTTCCCAGTTGATTCCATGTTATATTCCTGTTTTATGTAAATGGAGGACAATATATGTCCAAGTGTTCAATGTAAACTGCACTGATGAGAAATAGCGCGGTATATAAGAAGTGTTAAATAAATAAATAAATAAATAAACAATCAATTGGACTAAATCCAGCTTACAGATGTGCATTATTGTAAATAGCCACCTATCCTCATCTTTCACTGCTTAAATATACATAGTTCCCCCAGTTCAACTCAATGTGGATCCTAGGTGACTTCAACCTACCAACTTTACAGGATAATCAAGCAGTTCCATTCCTAGAAGCCCTTGAGAACCTTGGCTTCACGCAACTAGTGAAAGCCCCCACTCACACTAAAGGCAACATTCTGGATCTGATTTTCGCCCCACAGTCATCCCTCAACACATCTCTCGATCCTATTACATCCATTACTTCTGTTCCCTGGTCTGATCACAAATTGATCGTCCTCCAGATTCCTTCAAGCAAAACTCTCTCCAAGAGCCTCAAGACACCAACTAACACAGCAAGTCCAACCTCTAGATCTTTTAAGCCATTTAATAAGGAGATCATCCTCGCAGAAACTCAACAACTCATAAATACCACTACCACAAATCTTGAGGACCTAATCTCTCATTGGAATAATAGTCTCAGCGCTATTGCCTTGCGTCCCCCAGCAAAAGAGCACTCAAGAAAAAGAAAAAATGCACCCTGGTACACTGCGGGCCTTAGAGAATCCCTCATCCTATTACGGAAACTCGAAAAACGCTGGCGTCGCTCCCATGCTATTGTTGACCTGACGGCATTCAATAGCCACCTAACTGCCCACCGCAAGGCAATCTCTGAGTCAATGAAAAGATACCACTCGGATACCTTGATGAGATCTCTCAATAAGCCACACGACCTTTTTGACCTTGTTAAGTCTCTATCTAAGGAACCATCCTCTGGGCCACAAGTTGAAATACACCCTCAAGTCTTTGCAGCCTACTTACAATCTAAGATGTGCCTTGTTAACAGAGCCTCCACAACAACCACCACCCTTGGACAGGTCACCCTTGGAGCTTTTTTCTGCATTCTCTATTCCTTCTAAGAAAGGAATTGAAGACACTATTACAGCACTCAACATCACTACATCCCAGTCAGATCCATGCCCTGCCTTCTGGATCAAGGAACTCCGCAGTCACCTCAGCCCTGTAATTGCCTCCATAATTAACCTCTCCTTCTCAACAGGATCATTCCCTTCAGCCCTTAAACACACTTCTATTAGACCACTGTTGAAAAATTGCAAACTCGACCCCCTAAAGGTTGAGTCCTATAGACCTATCTCTAGTATTCCTCTACTTGCTAAGATCATCGAAAAAGAGGTCCAACGACAGTTACAGGACCATATTGACACCGCTGCTCCATTAGACCCCTGCCAACATGGCTTCAGGGAATATCATGGAGTCGAAACTCTCCTCACAATTCTCTTTAGCAAGATAATCACTGGCATAGATAACATCCGACAAGGATTTGCCCTCATCTTTCTGGACATCGCAGCAGCATTTGATTCAGTGAATCATGATATCCTTTTAATGAGGCTAACTGAGAAGGGCATCACTGGAACAGCGCTTGAATGGTGCAGGTCCTACTTATCCGGAAGATGGCAGCATGTCCGCTCAGGAGGCAGAACTTCAGAACCCTTCCACCTAGATCAGGGAGTCCCTCAAGGTTCTTCACTCTCTGCACTTTTATTCAACATCTACATGCAATCAATCTGTAGGATCATACGGTCATTTAATGTCGACTGCATGCTTTATGCAGATGATGTTCTACTTTATACCCCCATCTCCACTGACCATCTGGATCTTTCCCCTCTAATAAACTGTTTCAATGCAGTTTCTGACTGGTTGCTCTCCCAAAACCTCCGCATACAACATAAGAAAACAGAAGTCCTCTTTATCTCAAGGAATCACAACTTCATCCCACCACAATCTATCAGAACTAATGATGCTGAACTTCAATCCAAACCTTCAATACGTTACTTAGGAGTCACTCTGGATCAACATCTGGATATGAAGTCCCACATTGGAAACACAGTCAGAACAATATATTACAAGATCCGATCCCTGAGACACCTACGCTCCATTCTAGAACCAAAAGATTTCAGGACTATCTACCAGGCACTGATAATACCCCACTTCGATTACGCCAATGTCATTCTTCAAGGTCTCCCTCAATCCACCTTAAACCCTTTACAGCTAGCTATGAATGCTGCAGCAAGAGTACTCCAGGGGGCCACCAGGACTGACCATGTTACTCCTTTGCTGATTAAATTACATTGGCTACCTATTCAGGCCAGAATTATCTTCAAAACTCTAATCCT
Organism: Ichthyophis bannanicus; assembly: GCA_033557465.1. Classification (NCBI taxonomy): domain Eukaryota; kingdom Metazoa; phylum Chordata; class Amphibia; order Gymnophiona; family Ichthyophiidae; genus Ichthyophis; species Ichthyophis bannanicus. Next base: position 20,347,740 of record CM066051.1, on the reverse strand, counting down.
TACGTTCAAAGCTCTCAACAAGCTTTCCGCTCCTTCCTTATCTGACCTTATTAATACTATCACACCAAACAGAGCAAGAAGATCCTCAGCCATCAACTCCTTAAAACTCCCAAAGGCCCTTACAAGCTGCTCCTCTTCCACAGCCAAGAGAGCCTTTATCCTCTGTGCCGCTAGGTGCTGGAATACACTACCTCCTGACATTCGGGCTATCACCAGTTTATCACAATTCAGGAAAGCTCTCAAATTCCATCTCTTTAATAAACATCTTATAGAGCCATCGATACCCACTGACATTAGTGATTCCACCCAGATTCTCAGCTTCGTAGTCTCTCAATATCAGACATGTGATGAATCGCTTTGATTATTGAATATTTTCTTAGCACCTGTTCCTAATAACCTGTATTCATTCTGTAGTATTACATCTGTAAATAGACTGTAAATAGTTTCCTTTGTTATCCAAGTTCCTTCCCTTGTTATCTGTAAACTCATGCTTGTTATTGTACTGAGACCTTTGTTCTGTGTAAACCGCGCTGATGCTGAATAGTGCGGTATATAAGAGAATGTAAATAAAAAATAAATAAATAAAATAAATGTTATCTTTCCTGTTATATGCAAACTCAGGGCAGCTCTGCTCTTGCCCTAGAGCCAAATTATTGTCTGTAAACCGCACTGATAATAAAGAGCGCAGTATAGAAAAGCTTCTAAATAAATAAATAAAATGATGCACATCCACACTCCCATCGCAGACATGCATGCACACACACACACACACACACTCACTCCAATATCCCATGATACTTACAAATACATACACAAAACCAACACACTCTCCATGACACATATACATATAGAACCCCTATACATAACACCAATATGTACATAGCCCAAACACACACCCAGATAGACACACACAGATGTGTAACACAGTGGTCTATTCTGAGACACAAATAGCGGGAATGGATGTTCCAGTGTCTGTTCATGCCTGCAGCAGCTCCCGGCTATCTTCCCCACCGGTTGTATAGCGAAGATAGTCGGGGGTGGAAAGAGGCGGCCCGGGGGGCGGAGAGTGGGCAGGCAGTGGGCAGTCACCAGCCCTGGACGTACAGGGCCGATTCTAATGTCAGCCCTCTATGTCCAGGGCCGGCAAAATGGCCGGGGAAGCTATTCCACTTCTGAGGTGGAATACCTTCCCTGAACATATTTTTCTTTCAACCTCGAGGCGTGGAAGGGGTGGGGGGACCAGGGTTATTCCCTGCAGCCCGAACCTGGCCTTAGGAGGCCAGATCAGGGGTTGGGCTGTGGGGAATAAACTCCATTTAAAAGTCTGACTGAGCTATCTGGGAAGTTCCTGTACGTGCAGGCTGGGACTGAATTGCAGTCTCGGACTGCATGTACAGGCCTGATCACGATTCTGATCCCATGGGGCTAGATGTGCCTCACGGGATGAGAATCGCGATCACCTTTGTACGTCCGGCTCAGACGGATGTTCAAAGGGGATAGGCGTGCGGGACAGAATCAGGGCCATCGCTAACATGTGCAGGTCCCCAACACACACCATCAACACATGCACAGCCCAAGCACACTCATGCACAGCAGGTTCCCAGTACAGACACCACCACCATGTACACAGCCCCAACATGAAACTAGACACTTAAATACAGCATAGAATACCTCCCTGATGCACATACATAAATGCGGTACAGCACACATAAAGACATACATGGTTATATCTCTTCCTAGGCACACTCTCTGTTCTTCAATTCTCAACCAGGCACTTATTACCCCCACACTATAAACTCATCCCCCACAATCAGCTCAGACTTCAGACAAACAACACACTTACTACTACCACAATCCTAAGCGTATGCAAAACCAAACTACTCCAGACTAATCAATATCACAAACTTCACACAAACTACCCACAACCCCCAGAGCTAGACACCCCTACTATAGAAACCTCACCTGCATGCTCATTAACGCTAGAATCTATTAGAAATAAAATACCACTAATACAAGATATCATTACTGAACATACCACTGATCTCCTATGTATTACAGAAACATGATTATCAGACGCAGACCAGATACTGATCAACCAACACCATATACCAAATTAACCAAATAATATCACACCCACCATGACTCCAAAAGAGAAGGTGGTGTCCTAACTATCATAAAAAAGGAATTAAAAAGCAACCCTATTATCGTTCAATCAACACTCAGAACCTTGAAATCCTAAACATACCAACAAAAAACCTCCACTTCTGTCTTACTTACAGATCATCTGATGCCCCTGCAGACAGCATTGAAATATTAAACTGAAACACTATGCTCAGCCAATGACAAACAACACTAATACTATAGGAGATCTCAAATCTAGCATCCCTACCACACAACCAAATTACAACTTTTTTAACCACTACCTTCAACCTGAATTTCCATAAAATAAAAGACTCAGAAACCCACTGTAAAGGTATCATGCTAGATCTAATATTTCTACCTAACATAATCCATCGTAACTACAACCCCATATCCCTCGTGGGTCACACCAGTACCCTGGTCTGACCCACCATCTCATAAAATTTCAAATTCCCATTACTAAACAATAAGCTCACAACAAATAAAACCTCACACAAATACACAAATGCAAGAAATTTGACAGAGAAGCCTTTATTTATTTATTTATTTTATTATAAACATTTCTTATATACCGCACTATTTGCCAACATGGAACAGAAACATTCGACAGTTTACATATGTCTGGTCATTACATTTAACAGGAAATGGAACTATAAAACAAACTATCAGTACATATCCATACCTTCAGCCCACCTAGATGATACCATAAACAAATGGAACAACACAATATCCCAAGCTGCCATCAAAAAAGTACATCCCCCCCTTCCACAAAAAAACACAAAAACCCATGGTTTAAACTGAAATAAAACTACTCCGAAATTAAGTACGTTAAACAGAATGTACGGGTTGCCATTACAAATACTCTACACAACAAACAATTATTACATGGCCAAACTAAAACACTATCAAGGATACAAAAATAATGCAATAGAAAGAATACTACTCCAACATTCGTTCAACAATCCATCAACAGACCACGAGAAACTCTTCCATATTATAAAATCCCTCACTAACAACAACATAAGCAATGAAACAGCTACCAAAATAGACCCACCAAAACCCTGCCAATTTCTATTAAAAACAAAACTATTACCAAACAAAGCCCGAACCAATACTATCTTAGACCTCCAGCAACCTGCCTTATACAGACAACATGGTCCCACATTCTCCATGACCCAACCAAGGAAGTAGTCTCGAAAATATTATCACAACAAGTAAATAAAAACTACCTCACACTTTGACCCCTGTACTGTAAAATGGATTATAAAGGCCACACAAAAACAGGGAATTCACCTCTCTCATCATCCACATCATTTCAAACACATCCCAGCAACTTGGCTACATTGCCTTCTGCCGTTAAACATGAAATCATACGCCCAATCCTTAAGAACAGGACAAATGGATAAAAACAACCCCACTTCATACAGGCCAATCTCCAGCCCTCTCGTTACTTACTAAACTAAGGGAAAAAAGCTATCCTTATCAACTCCAAGACCATAGTGACACACATGACCCCCTAGACGAGCAACAATTATGGTGGGGGTTGGCTTTAGGCCATACCATGGCGTCGAGACGCTCCTAACTGTACTATTGGACGTATACTTCGCCCCAGGTTATTGATACCACTGAAACAGTGTTCCTCCTCATATTACTAGGACATCTCCGCCGCCTTTGATAGTGTAAAACCATCACATCAATGCTATCCAGACTACAACACATAGGCACAATAACACATTTTACTACAATGGTTAAACTCATACCTGTCAGAAAGACATATTCAAAGTTGTTAAAACCCAACAGGATTTTGAAAAAAATTGCAAGAGGACCTTGATAAACTGTGGAAGACTGGATGTTCAAAAAGGATAGATTGAAATTGAATGGGACAAGTGCAAAGTTAGCCACCTAGAAAAGACACAAACATAAACTATGTTCCACATTGCAAAGGTTTCTCCACTTAGGAATCCACTGCCCAGGGAAAAAAAGATTTAGGTGTCATCGTGGATAACACATTGAAACCTCCCCCCAGTGCACAGTGGCGGTCAAGAAAGCAAAATAGAATGCTAGCGAATCAATAAGGAAAGGAATTGTGAATAAAATAAACGGATATTTATGCCTCTCGTAAGGCTGCTTCAATGGTATTTCCTTAGTCCTTTCCTGCTATGCCCAAAAGGAAAGGCTGAACTGGGAAACACTGCCCATGACCACACCCTTACCTCCTTCTGGGCCGATGGACCAATTTATAAATCTGAGTGCTTCTTATAGACAGAAGGGTCCATGAGGCAGTTGCTTGATGTATCGTGGTTCATGAGGACCCTACAGCTACTTTAGCCTACGAGACCTCGGTAAAGTTCAGACCTGTGGCTTGGAGAGAGTCGAGAAACCACACCAGTTCACCTTGATGGGCAACCTGGCCAATGAAGGAGATCCTAGAATTTCTGAAGGTACAGATTTATCAGCAATTCTGTTTCAATTGTCCCAATACTGTGAAATTACATTCTATCCAGGAGGCCACTGTTGGCTCGGAAGGCTTTAGCAGCCCAGATCTCTTTTCGTCCATGGAGGGTGGAAGTTAACAGCGCAAATGACCAAGAATGTTTCTGCTATTGTTCAGTTTAAACTCTCAGTTCAGGGTTTGCAGCAGCAGTCCCTTGGCTATCAGCAACTTCAATGAAGCGCGAAACATCATTAAGGTCATAGAGGGAAATCCTGGAAAATTTCATGCAATGGAATTGTAATATTCAAAAATTTTGCATTTCCCACAATTACCTGTTCCTACCATAGAAGCTTTGGACTATACCTCCTATTGGCATGTTTCGTACCTTCCTCACTTAATCATTCAGGATTCACACGGTGGACATAGCCGACATGCTGAACAGCTTGTTTCTACCTGTTTCTGCGTTATTAGAGAGCGCTGATGTGGAAACTATGGGTTTGAATGCTTTTGTAGGTTCATTTGCACTGTCTTCTGACAGAGAATAACCTTTTAGATGTTATTTTAGGAAGAAAACAGGATCTGGCGTTCTATAATCCAAAACGGCAGATCTTTCCTGACATGTCCCAGGGACACCCAGTTGAAGTGTTGTCAGTTTTTGCTAATGAATGCCAGATTTCTTTAAGTTTCGCGGGCAATGTTCTTTTTTAGATTTCACTGCAAATGGGTAATTAAAGACTAGTCCATTAAATCTGTGTCCCCCCCTTTAAACCTATACAGCTTGTCCCACTTTTGTAGCTTCTAAGGGGCCTTTTCACTAAAGGTTTTAACGTTTGTTGGTATGAAGTTAACGCACATTATCGGCCCACAACCCTCTTTCTCCTAGGACACAGCAGGATGAATCGACACATCTGGTAATATTCATCCGCCGGCACCGAGGACCCAGAAAGTACATTTCTCTCTAGCCTCAGAAGGAATTTCCCTTCTGGGCGTGATCCACCTGGCCCTACCCCCAGGACCCGCACCTAGCCACAGCCACTTTTACCTTTTCCACCTTGACAGCAAGACGGACTTTCTTACTCTCCACTTTTTCTACTTAAAAAACTACAGATTCTTCAATCAAGATTTGCCCAGACCTGGGTTCAAAAAATGCCTCAGGCTGACTCAAGAAAGATGAATTCCATGGACTCACATGATCGCTGTTTATGTTGGCTTGGGATCCTCCAAACATGAAGTTGAGGATTGTGCACACTGCGGAAAGGTGTTCACAAGGGCCGAGTCGCAAAATCCCACAGGACACAACCGAGCTCCAGGAACTCTTCCCAGAGATTGCCGGATCTCCCTTCCTGCTACAGAGATCCTCCGGAGAACACCAGGGCGTTGCGATTTCTCCTGCTGTCCTCTCTGCCTTTGTGACTCCTCCAACAGATCCAGATGTGCCAGCTGTGATCCTCAATCCACAGCAACCAGCTCGGGCGTCACATCTCCCCTTTGGGGAATCCTTACAGGCCAGTCGACCGTCCCAAGGAATGCTCCTCTCCCACAGTACATGAGGCTACATGGTGGCAGGCCATCTGGGATGATGACATCACACTCGGCTCCTCCCATCGCGGCGCCATTGGCTCCAAAGCCCCAGCATCATCACAGGAGGGGCAGCTCTCAGCACCAGCGTTCCCACCATCCAGAGATGACGCTCGGTGCGGAGGCACCGCGCCCGCACGCGGCCAACGCTCCCAGCAGCACCAGAAAATGGCACTGCAGCAGCAGCACCAACAGCTCAAAGCAGAGCAGTCAACAAAGACAAGTACCATAACGCTACAGGAAGCCACCATTGGCATCGCAGGGACATGCCATCTCTTCCTCAGCTTCCAGCAGCAGAAGCACACAGCTTTAGCTTCACCCTTGCAAGCAGGTACACCTCTCCTCCCAGCCTCCATCAGGTCCATGACCTTTGATCTTTCTCCACCGCACCCTACTGTTCCCCCTCTATCGATGCCCCCCCACCCCCAAGGGTTAATCAGGGAAGCCGGAGCAACCAGAGCTTCTAGAATTCGCCATCAGTGCTCCACTCGGGCCACCAGGAATCTCTGCACAACGGCAGCACGCAGCTGCTCCTCCCTGGCACATCCTAAAGATACTGCCTTGTCTCCATGACCACGACCAGGGAAGCTCACAGAAGATGGGAAAGAAGGACATGAACCAACTGAGTTCGTGGGCCTCAGGGGACAACCCCCCTTCTGCTGGAATCAAGAGACCTCTGGCACCAACAGCAGACCTCCCAACCAGCAACATGAGGACCTAAACTTACTCCAAAAGGTCGACAAATGACCTGAACCTCCCAAAGCACCTGCCCACTATGATCACCAGCACCTATCTGTGGCATCTCTGTGAGCAAAAACCTCCTCGCATTATCCAGACATCTACCTCTGGGACCCCGATGTCTCAGAAACTGGAAAGCCAAGTACCAGAGTCCACGCCTCTCTGGGATTTGACACAACCCAGCTCCCTCCACCATTCCATAGTGGTGGAGTCCACGGCTCAAACGCTCGAAAGTCCCACGCAGACACCCGACCAAACTTCCTCCCAGGCAAAGAACTAAAAATCCTCGACGACATGGGTAGAAAAGCATCCTAAGGAGTTCTTATTACTGTGCTACCTAGGGTCTCTGAACACCCAGTTGCCCAGTAAGCTTCTGTACCAGGATGTCTTGTGAGAGAACGCTAAAAAAAACACCAATCCTCAACCTCCAACGAGGAGAAGATGCAGATGGCTTCCTCCTCCAACATCCTAGAACTGTAGGAGTGTACGAAATCACAAGGTGTGGGGCAGCTTTCGATGACTTTGATGCGTCGGCTCACAGAGTCGCAACCTCTATTTCCACCCGCACCTAGCTTGACTCAGAGCTTCGAGGACTGCAACGGAGAACACTCAACCCGATCGACATCGCAGGATGCTCCTTGCACAGGGGGTTCCCGTTCAACTCCCTGAAAGACCCCTACACCATGACTGCAGATCCTCGCAGACGAAGGCCTGGGAATGTTCCTGCCGCAAACAAAGTTCTTACCACCAAAAACCTACTCCTTTTTTTCCACAAGAAGCCAGTAAGGCGATACCGAAAATGGCAGCAGCCCCGCTAACAAGCCGCAGCTCCTTCCAACCCTCCTACTGGCAAGAAGCCCCACCAGCGAGAAAGGAAGCCGCCGAAAACCTCACAGCCTGGAGTGGGAAGGGGGACAGTTGGCCATATTCCTGCCGGCCTGGAAATTCTATCAATATGGACAAATGGGCCCTTGAGATCATCAAGGATGGATATCGAATAAAGTTTCTTTAATCTCCTGTGCAGCATGGACTTCCACCCCGGCAAGACATCTGCTTAGTCCCTACCACCCTAGCGGTGGAGGTTGGTCCCTCCTATCTTCCAATGCTATCAAGCCAATCCTGGACGAGGCGCGGAACACTGGCTTCTACTCCAGATTACTTCCTGGTCCCCAAGAACTCAGGGGCGCATGTGCCCCATTATCAACCTCCGCATGCTTATCAAATTTATTGCCAAGGAGAAGCTTAGGATGCACTCGCTCACGGATCCATCCTCTCTCTTATACAACCCATAGGAAAGGCTGACATCCCTGGATTTGCTGGAAGAAGATACACCACGTTGCCGATACACCTGTAACACAGGACAAACTCTATGATTTCCAAGCCATTAGGAACCACTTCCAGTACAAAGTCCTTCCGTTCAGCATGTCCAAGGCGCTCCAGGGGTAATTTACAAAGTTATGTTGCCGTCGCAGCGGCGCATCTCCGCAAGTGTGGAATTTGGATTGTCCCCTACCTCGATGACTGGCTTATCTCTGCCCATTCCTTAAAGGAAGGAACACAACGCGACTCGTGCAAACCATCACCCTGTTGTCATCACTGGGGTTTCTGGTGAACTACCAAAAATCTCATGTGTCCCTCACAGCAGCTGGCGTTCAAGGACTATTGGAAAATGGGGACTGCAAGTTCTGGAGAGTTGAGATCTGCAATTTGGAGTATATACTGCCTCCAATCCCCCCTGTATGGCAGAGGGGCTGTAAGGGTAGGTTGAGAATATTATTATTTTCTGGGAGTTAGAGGGCTCTTTTAAGGCCACGGGTATCTTGGCCTGTGTAGTCCTGATCCTTATGTGAATAAATTGTGTATGCCAACTAGAGGGGTAAATAAGGTTCTTTTAGTTCCCTTTTAACGCAAAAGGTTCGCTGAGAGAGATACAGAAAGACAGAAAGTGCTTCTTTCCGGCTTCCAGCACAACATCAGTAAAGAGGTAAACTGTTACCAACTTCACAGTTGCGTGTAGGATTTACACCCAGGATTCTTTCAAACTTTAAAGCAAAACAAAGGAGT